>OY756249.1:25143370-25571293 GCA_963576845.1 Megachile leachella
TACTTATTACTCCCGATATTATCAATATAACATGCCTTATTACGCATATAATGCAGTTATTATCGCTACAGCTGTAATAAATATACTTACTACTTTCATTATCATCAATATAACATGCATTATTACCCATATTAAGAAGTTATTATCGATAGAACTGTATTAATTATACTTATTACTTATATTGTTAGCAATATAACGTGCATTATTACCCATATAATGCAGTTATTATCGCTAGAACTGTAATAATTATACTTATTACTTATATTGTTAGCAATATAACGTGCATTATTACCCATATAATGCAGTTATTATCGCTAGAACTGTAATAATTATACTTATTACTTATATTGTTAGCAATATAACGTGCATTATTACCCATATAATGCAGTCATTATCGCTAGAACTGTAATAATTATACTTATTACTTATATTATTATCAATATAACATGCATTATTACCCATATTATGCAGTTATTATTGCTAGAACTATAATAAATATACGTATTACTTTTATTATCATCAATATAACATGCATTATTACCCATATTATGCAGTTATTATCGATAGAACTGTAATAAATATACGTATTACTTTCATTATCATCAATATAACATGCATTATTACCCATATAATGCAGTTATTATCGCTAGAACTGTAATAATTATACTTATTACTTAGATTATTATCAATATAACATGCACTATTTGGCATATTTTACTATTATTATCGCTAGAACTATAATAATTATACTTATTACTTATATTATTAGCAATATAACGTGCATTATTACCCATATAATGCAGTTATTATCGCTAGAACTGTAATAAATATACTTACTACTTTCATTATCATCAATATAACATGCATTATTACCCATATTAAGAAGTTATTATCGATAGAACGATAATAAATATACTTATTACTTTTATTATTATTAATATAACATGCATTATTACCCATATTATGCAGTTATTATCGCTAGAACTATAATAAATATACGTATTACTTTCATTATCATCAATATAACATGCATTATTACCCATATAATGCAGTTATTATCGCTAGAACTGTAATAATTATACTTATTACTTAGATTATTATCAATATAACATGCATTATTACCCACATTATGCAGTTATTATCGCTAGAATTATAATAAATATACGTATTACTTTTATTATTCTCAATATAACATGCCTTATTTCGCATATAATGCAGTTATTATCGCTAGAACTGTAATAAATATACTTACTACTTTCATTATCATCAATATAACATGCATTATTACCCATATTATGCAGTTATTATCGATAGAACTGTAATAAATATACTTATTACTTTTACTATTATCAATATAACATGCACTATTTGCCATATTTTACTATTATTATCGCTAGAACTATAATAATTATACTTATTACTCCCGATATTATCAATATAACATGCATTATTACCCATATAATGCAGTTATTATCGCTAGAACTGTAATAATTATACTTATTACTTATATTATTAGCAATATAACGTGCATTATTACCCATATAATGCAGTTATTATCGCTAGAACTGTAATAATTATACTTATTACTTATACTATTATCAATATAACATGCATTATTACCCATATTATGCAGTTATTATCGCTAGAACTATAATAAATATACGTATTACTTTCATTATCATCAATATAACATGCATTATTACCCATATAATGCAGTTATTATCGCTAGAACTGTAATAATTATACTTATTACTTAGATTATTATCAATATAACATGCACTATTTGCCATATTTTACTATTATTATCGCTAGAACTATAATAATTATACTTATTACTCCCGATATTATCAATATAACAAGCATTATTACCCATATAATGCAGTTATTATCGATAGAACTGTAATAAATATACTTATTACTTTTACTATTATCAATATATCATGCACTATTAGCCATATTTTACTATTATTATCGCTAGAACTATAATAATTATACTTATTACCCCCGATATTATCAATATAACATGCATTATTACCCATATTAAGAAGTTATTATCGATAGAACGATAATAAATATACTTATTACTTATATTATTATCAATATAACATGCATTATTACCCATATAATGGAGGTATTATCGCTAGAATTGTAATAATTATACTTATTACTTATACTATTAGCAATATAACGTGCATTATTACCCATATAATGCAGTTATTATCGCCATAACTGTAATAATTATACTTATTACTTATATTATTCTCAATATAACATGCATTATTACCCATATTATGCAGTTATTATCGCTAGAACTATAATAAATATACGTATTACCTTTATTATCATCAATATAACATGCATTATTACCCATATTATGCAGTTATTATCGACAGAACTGTAATAAATATACTTATTACTTTTACTATTATCAATATATCATGCACTATTAGCCATATTTTACTATTATTATCGCTAGAACTATAATAATTATACTTATTACTCCCGATATTATCAATATAACATGCCTTATTACGCATATAATGCAGTTATTATCGCTAGAACTGTAATAAATATACTTACTACTTTCATTATCATCAATATAACATGCATTATTACCCATATTAAGAAGTTATTATCGATAGAACTGTATTAATTATACTTATTACTTATATTGTTAGCAATATAACGTGCATTATTACCCATATAATGCAGTTATTATCGCTAGAACTGTAATAATTATACTTATTACTTATATTGTTAGCAATATAACGTGCATTATTACCCATATAATGCAGTTATTATCGCTAGAACTGTAATAATTATACTTATTACTTATATTGTTAGCAATATAACGTGCATTATTACCCATATAATGCAGTCATTATCGCTAGAACTGTAATAATTATACTTATTACTTATATTATTATCAATATAACATGCATTATTACCCATATTATGCAGTTATTATTGCTAGAACTATAATAAATATACGTATTACTTTTATTATCATCAATATAACATGCATTATTACCCATATTATGCAGTTATTATCGATAGAACTGTAATAAATATACGTATTACTTTCATTATCATCAATATAACATGCATTATTACCCATATAATGCAGTTATTATCGCTAGAACTGTAATAATTATACTTATTACTTAGATTATTATCAATATAACATGCACTATTTGGCATATTTTACTATTATTATCGCTAGAACTATAATAATTATACTTATTACTTATATTATTAGCAATATAACGTGCATTATTACCCATATAATGCAGTTATTATCGCTAGAACTGTAATAAATATACTTACTACTTTCATTATCATCAATATAACATGCATTATTACCCATATTAAGAAGTTATTATCGATAGAACGATAATAAATATACTTATTACTTTTATTATTATTAATATAACATGCATTATTACCCATATTATGCAGTTATTATCGCTAGAACTATAATAAATATACGTATTACTTTCATTATCATCAATATAACATGCATTATTACCCATATAATGCAGTTATTATCGCTAGAACTGTAATAATTATACTTATTACTTAGATTATTATCAATATAACATGCATTATTACCCACATTATGCAGTTATTATCGCTAGAATTATAATAAATATACGTATTACTTTTATTATTCTCAATATAACATGCCTTATTTCGCATATAATGCAGTTATTATCGCTAGAACTGTAATAAATATACTTACTACTTTCATTATCATCAATATAACATGCATTATTACCCATATTATGCAGTTATTATCGATAGAACTGTAATAAATATACTTATTACTTTTACTATTATCAATATAACATGCACTATTTGCCATATTTTACTATTATTATCGCTAGAACTATAATAATTATACTTATTACTCCCGATATTATCAATATAACATGCATTATTACCCATATAATGCAGTTATTATCGCTAGAACTGTAATAATTATACTTATTACTTATATTATTAGCAATATAACGTGCATTATTACCCATATAATGCAGTTATTATCGCTAGAACTGTAATAATTATACTTATTACTTATACTATTATCAATATAACATGCATTATTACCCATATTATGCAGTTATTATCGCTAGAACTATAATAAATATACGTATTACTTTCATTATCATCAATATAACATGCATTATTACCCATATAATGCAGTTATTATCGCTAGAACTGTAATAATTATACTTATTACTTAGATTATTATCAATATAACATGCACTATTTGCCATATTTTACTATTATTATCGCTAGAACTATAATAATTATACTTATTACTCCCGATATTATCAATATAACATGCCTTATTACGCATATAATGCAGTTATTATCGCTACAGCTGTAATAAATATACTTACTACTTTCATTATCATCAATATAACATGCATTATTACCCATATTAAGAAGTTATTATCGATAGAACTGTATTAATTATACTTATTACTTATATTGTTAGCAATATAACGTGCATTATTACCCATATAATGCAGTTATTATCGCTAGAACTGTAATAATTATACTTATTACTTATATTGTTAGCAATATAACGTGCATTATTACCCATATAATGCAGTTATTATCGCTAGAACTGTAATAATTATACTTATTACTTATATTGTTAGCAATATAACGTGCATTATTACCCATATAATGCAGTCATTATCGCTAGAACTGTAATAATTATACTTATTACTTATATTATTATCAATATAACATGCATTATTACCCATATTATGCAGTTATTATTGCTAGAACTATAATAAATATACGTATTACTTTTATTATCATCAATATAACATGCATTATTACCCATATTATGCAGTTATTATCGATAGAACTGTAATAAATATACGTATTACTTTCATTATCATCAATATAACATGCATTATTACCCATATAATGCAGTTATTATCGCTAGAACTGTAATAATTATACTTATTACTTAGATTATTATCAATATAACATGCACTATTTGGCATATTTTACTATTATTATCGCTAGAACTATAATAATTATACTTATTACTTATATTATTAGCAATATAACGTGCATTATTACCCATATAATGCAGTTATTATCGCTAGAACTGTAATAAATATACTTACTACTTTCATTATCATCAATATAACATGCATTATTACCCATATTAAGAAGTTATTATCGATAGAACGATAATAAATATACTTATTACTTTTATTATTATTAATATAACATGCATTATTACCCATATTATGCAGTTATTATCGCTAGAACTATAATAAATATACGTATTACTTTCATTATCATCAATATAACATGCATTATTACCCATATAATGCAGTTATTATCGCTAGAACTGTAATAATTATACTTATTACTTAGATTATTATCAATATAACATGCATTATTACCCACATTATGCAGTTATTATCGCTAGAATTATAATAAATATACGTATTACTTTTATTATTCTCAATATAACATGCCTTATTTCGCATATAATGCAGTTATTATCGCTAGAACTGTAATAAATATACTTACTACTTTCATTATCATCAATATAACATGCATTATTACCCATATTATGCAGTTATTATCGATAGAACTGTAATAAATATACTTATTACTTTTACTATTATCAATATAACATGCACTATTTGCCATATTTTACTATTATTATCGCTAGAACTATAATAATTATACTTATTACTCCCGATATTATCAATATAACATGCATTATTACCCATATAATGCAGTTATTATCGCTAGAACTGTAATAATTATACTTATTACTTATATTATTAGCAATATAACGTGCATTATTACCCATATAATGCAGTTATTATCGCTAGAACTGTAATAATTATACTTATTACTTATACTATTATCAATATAACATGCATTATTACCCATATTATGCAGTTATTATCGCTAGAACTATAATAAATATACGTATTACTTTCATTATCATCAATATAACATGCATTATTACCCATATAATGCAGTTATTATCGCTAGAACTGTAATAATTATACTTATTACTTAGATTATTATCAATATAACATGCACTATTTGCCATATTTTACTATTATTATCGCTAGAACTATAATAATTATACTTATTACTCCCGATATTATCAATATAACAAGCATTATTACCCATATAATGCAGTTATTATCGCTAGAACTGTAATAATTATACTTATTACTTATATTATTAGCAATATAACGTGCATTATTACCCATATAATGCAGTTATTATCGCTAGAACTGTAATAATTATACTTATTACTTATACTATTATCAATATAACATGCACTATTTGCCATATTTTACTATTATTATCGCTAGAACTATAATAATTATACTTATTACTCCCGATATTATCAATATAACATGCATTATTAACCATATAATGCAGTTATTATCGCTAGAACTGTAATAATTATACTTATTACTTAGATTATTATCAATATAACATGCATTATTACCCACATTATGCAGTTATTATCGCTAGAACTGTAATAATTATACTTATTACTTATATCATTATCAATATAACATGCATTATTACCCATATAATGCAGTTATTATCGCTGGAACTCTAATAATTATACTTATTACTTATATCATTATCAATATAACATGCATTATTACCCATATAATGGAGGTATTATTGCTAGAACTATAATAAATATACGTATTACTTTTATTATCATCAATATAACATGCATTATTAGCCATATTATGCAGTTATTATCGATAGAACTGTAATAAATATACGTATTACTTTCATTATCATCAATATAACATGCATTATTACCCATATAATGCAGTTATTATCGCTAGAACTGTAATAATTATACTTATTACTTAGATTATTATCAATATAACATGAATTATTACCCACATTATGCAGTTATTATCGCTAGAACTGTAATAAATATACGTATTACTTTTATTATCATCAATATAACATGCATTATTACCCATATTATGCAGTTATTATCGATAGAACTGTAATAAATATATTTATTACTTTTATTATTATCAATATAACATGCACTATTTGCCATATTTTACTATTATTATCGCTAGAACTATAATAATTATACTTATTACTCCCGATATTATCAATATAACATGCATTATTACCCATATAATGCAGTTATTATCGCTAGAACTGTAATAATTATACTTATTACTTATATTATTAGCAATATAACGTGCATTATTACCCATATAATGCAGTTATTATCGCCAGAACTGTAATAATTATACTTATTACATATATTATTCTCAATATAACATGCCTTATTTCGCATATAATGCAGTTATTATCGCTAGAACTGTAATAAATATACTTACTACTTTCATTATCATCAATATAACATGCATTATTACCCATATTATGCAGTTATTATCGATAGAACTGTAATAAATATACTTATTACTTTTACTATTATCAATATAACATGCACTATTTGCCATATTTTACTATTATTATCGCTAGAACTATAATAATTATACTTATTACTCCCGATATTATCAATATAACATGCATTATTACCCATATAATGCAGTTATTATCGCTAGAACTGTAATAATTATACTTATTACTTATATTATTAGCAATATAACGTGCATTATTACCCATATAATGCAGTTATTATCGCTAGAACTGTAATAATTATACTTATTACTTATACTATTATCAATATAACATGCATTATTACCCATATTATGCAGTTATTATCGCTAGAACTATAATAAATATACGTATTACTTTCATTATCATCAATATAACATGCATTATTACCCATATAATGCAGTTATTATCGCTAGAACTGTAATAATTATACTTATTACTTAGATTATTATCAATATAACATGCATTATTACCCACATTATGCAGTTATTATCGCTAGAATTATAATAAATATACGTATTACTTTTATTATCATCAATATAACATGCATTATTACCCATATAATGCAGTTATTATCGCTAGAACTGTAATAATTATACTTATTACTTATATTATTAGCAATATAACGTGCATTATTACCCATATAATGCAGTTATTATCACTAGAACTGTAATAATTATACTTATTACTTATACTATTATCAATATAACATGCATTATTACCCATATTATGCAGTTATTATCGCTAGAACTATAATAAATATACGTATTACTTTCATTATCATCAATATAACATGCATTATTACCCATATAATGCAGTTATTATCGCTAGAACTGTAATAATTATACTTATTACTTAGATTATTATCAATATAACATGCATTATTACCCACATTATGCAGTTATTATCGCTAGAATTATAATAAATATACGTATTACTTTTATTATCATCAATATAACATGCCTTATTAACCATATAATGCAGTTATTATCGCTAGAACTGTAATAAATATACTTACTACTTTCATTATCATCAATATAACATGCATTATTACCCATATTAAGAAGTTATTATCGATAGAACGATAATAAATATACTTACTACTTTCATTATCATCAATATAACATGCATCATTACCCATATTAAGAAGTTATTATCGATAGAACTGTAATAATTATACTTATTACTTATATTGTTAGCAATATAACATGCATTATTACCCATATAGTGCAGTTATTATCGCTAGAACTGTAATAATTATACTTATTACTTATATTATTATCAATATAACATGCATTATTACCCATATTATGCAGTTATTATCGCTAGAACTATAATAAATATACGTATGACTTTTATTATCGATAGAACTGTAATAAATATATTTATTACTTTTATTATTATCAATATAACATGCACTATTTGCCATATTTTACTATTATTATCGCTAGAACTATAATAATTATACTTATTACTCCCGATATTATCAATATAACAAGCATTATTACCCATATAATGCAGTTATTATCGCTAGAACTGTAATAATTATACTTATTACTTATATTATTAGCAATATAACGTGCATTATTACCCATATAATGCAGTTATTATCGCTAGAACTGTAATAATTATACTTATTACTTATACTATTATCAATATAACATGCACTATTTGCCATATTTTACTATTATTATCGCTAGAACTATAATAATTATACTTATTACTCCCGATATTATCAATATAACATGCATTATTACCCATATAATGCAGTTATTATCGCTAGAACTGTAATAATTATACTTATTACTTAGATTATTATCAATATAACATGCATTATTACCCACATTATGCAGTTATTATCGCTAGAACTGTAATAATTATACTTATTACTTATATCATTATCAATATAACATGCATTATTACCCATATAATGCAGTTATTATCGCTGGAACTCTAATAATTATACTTATTACTTATATCATTATCAATATAACATGCATTATTACCCATATAATGGAGGTATTATCGCTAGAACTGTAATATGTATACTTATTAAATACTATTAGCAATATACCATGCATTATTACCCATATAATGCAGTTATTATCGCTAGAACTGTAATAATTATACTTATTACTTATATTATTAGCAATATAACGTGCATTATTACCCATATTATGCAGTTATTATCGCTAGAACTGTAATAATTGTACTCATTACTTATATTATTAGCAATATAACGTGCATTATTACCCATATTATGCAGTTATTATCGCTAGAACTGTAATAATTATACTTATTACTTATATCATTATCAATACAACATGCATTATTACCCATATAATGCAGTTATTATCGCTGGAACTCTAATAATTATACTTATTACTTATATCATTATCAATATAACATGCATTATTACCCATATAATGGAGGTATTATCGCTAGAACTGTAATAATTATACTTATTAAATACTATTAGCAATATAACATGCATTATTACCCATATAATGCAGTTATTATCGCTAGAACTGTAATAATTATACTTATTACTTATATCATTATCAATATAACATGCATTATTACCCATATAATGCAGTTATTATCGCTGGAACTCTAATAATTATACTTATTACTTATATCATTATCAATATAACATGCATTATTACCCATATAATGGAGGTATTATCGCTAGAACTGTAATAATTATACTTATTAAATACTATTAGCAATATAACATGCATTATTACCCATATAATGCAGTTATTATCGCTAGAACTGTAATAATTATACTTATTACTTATATTGCTAGCAATATAACGTGCATTATTACCCATATAATGCAGTTATTATCGCTAGAACTGTAATAATTATACTTATTACTTATATTATTATCAATACAACATGTATTATTACCCATATTATGCAGTTATTATTGCTAGAACTGTAATAAATATACGTATTACTTTTATTATCATCAATATAACATGCATTATTACCAATATTATGCAGTTATTATCGATATAACTGTAATAAATATACTTATTACTCATATTATTATCAATATAACATGCATTATTACCCATATGATGGAGGTATTATCGCTAGAACTGTAATAATTATACTTATTACTTATACTATTAGCAATATAACGTGCATTATTACCCATATTATGCAGTTATTATTGCTAGAACTATAATAAATATACGTATTACTTTTATTATCATCAATATAACATGCATTATTACCCATATTATGCAGTTATTATCGATATAACTGTAATAAATATACTTATTACTCATATTATTATCAATATAACATGCATTATTACCCATATAATGCAGTTATTATCGCTAGAACTGTAATAATTATACTTATTACTTATATTGCTAGCAATATAACGTGCATTATTACCCATATAATGCAGTTATTATCGCTAGAACTGTAATAATTATACTTATTACTTATATTATTATCAATATAACATGCATTATTACCCATATTATGCAGTTATTATTGCTAGAACTATAATAAATATACGTATTACTTTTATTATCATCAATATAACATGCATTATTACCCATATTATGCAGTTATTATCGATATAACTGTAATAAATATACTTATTACTCATATTATTATCAATATAACATGCATTATTACCCATATAATGCAGTTATTATCGCTAGAACTGTAATAATTATACTTATTACTTATATTGCTAGCAATATAACGTGCATTATTACCCATATAATGCAGTTATTATCGCTAGAACTGTAATAATTATACTTATTACTTATATTATTATCAATATAACATGCATTATTACCCATATTATGCAGTTATTATTGCTAGAACTATAATAAATATACGTATTACTTTTATTATCATCAATATAACATGCATTATTACCCATATTATGCAGTTATTATCGATATAACTGTAATAAATATACTTATTAATCATATTATTATCAATATAACATGCATTATTACCCATATAATGGAGGTATTATCGCTAGAACTGTAATAATTATACTTATTACTTATACTATTAGCAATATAACGTGCATTATTACCCATATAATGCAGTTATTATCGCCAGAACTGTAATAATTATACTTATTACTTATATTATTCTCAATATAACATGCATTGTTACCCATATTATGCAGTTATTATCGCTAGAACTATAATAAATATACGTATTACTTTCATTATCATCAATATATCATGCATTATTACCCATATTATGCAGTTATTATCGATAGAACTGTAATAAATATACCTATTACTTTTACTATTATCAATATATCATGCACTATTAGCCATATTTTACTATTATTATCGCTAAAACTATAATAATTATACTTATTACCCCCGATATTATCAATATAACATGCATTATTACCCATATTAAGAAGTTATTATCGATAGAACGATAATAAATATACTTATTACTTTTATTATTATCAATATAACATGCATTATTACCCATATAATGCAGTTATTATCGATAGAACTGTAATAAATATACTTCTTACTTTTACTATTATCAATATATCATGCACTATTAGCCATATTTTACTATTATTATCGCTAGAACTGTAATAATTATACTTATTACTTATATTGTTAGCAATATAACGTGCATTATTACCCATATAGTGCAGTTATTATCGCTAGAACTGTAATAATTATACTTATTACTTATATTGATATCAATATAACATGCATTATTACCCATATTATACAGTTATTATCGCTAGAACTATAATAAATATACGTATTACTTTTATTATCATGAATATAACATGCATTATTACCCATATTATGCAGTTATTATCGCTAGAACTGTAATAATTATACTTATTACTTATACTATTATCAATATAACATGCATTATTACCCATATTCTGCAGTTATTATCGCTAGAACTATAATAAATATACTTATTACTCCCAATATTATCAATATAGCATGCATTATTACCCATATAATGCAGTTATTATCGCTAGAACTGTAATAATTATACTTATTACTTATATTATTATCAATATAACATGCATTATTACCCATATTATGCAGTTATTATCGCTTGAACTGTAATAATTATACTTATTACTTATATTGTTAGCAATATAACGTGCATAATTACCCATATAATGCAGTTATTATCGCTAGAACTGTAATAATTATACTTATTACTTATATTGCTAGCAATATAACGTGCATTATTACGCATATAATGCAGTTATTATCGCTAGAACTGTAATAATTATACTTATTACTTATATTATTATCAATATAACATGCATTATTACCCATATTATGCAGTTATTATTGCTAGAACTATAATGAATATACGTATTACTTTTATTATCATCAATATAACATGCATTATTACCCATATTATGCAGTTATTATCGATATAACTGTAATAAATATACTTATTACTTATATTATTATCAATATAACATGCATTATTACCCATATAATGGAGGTATTATCGCTAGAACTGTAATAATTATACTTATTACTTATACTATTAGCAATATAACGTGCATTATTACCCATATAATGCAGTTATTATCGCCAGAACTGTAATAATTATACTTATTACTTATATTATTCTCAATATAACATGCATTGTTACCCATATTATGCAGTTATCGCAAGAACTATAATAAATATACGTATTACTTTCATTATCATCAATATAACATGCATTATTACCCATATTATGCAGTTATTATCGATAGAACTGTAATAAATATACTTATTACTTTTACTATTATCAATATATCATGCACTATTAGCCATATTTTACTATTATTATCGCTAGAACTATAATAATTATACTTATTACCCCCGATATTATCAGTATAACATGCCTTATTACGCATATAATGCAGTTATTATCGCTAGAACTGTAATAAATATACTTACTACTTTCATTATCATCAATATAACATGCATTATTACCCATATTAAGAAGTTATTATCGATAGAACGATAATAAATATACTTATTACTTTTATTATTATCAATATAACATGCATTATTACCCATATAATGCAGTTATTATCGCTAGAACTGTAATAATTATACTCATTACTTATATTATTAGCAATATAACGTGCATTATTACCCGTATTATGCAGTTATTATCGCTAGAACTGTAATAATTAGACTTATTACTTATATTATTAGCACTATAACGTGCATTATTACCCATATAATGCAGTTATTATCGCTAGAACTGTAATAATTATACTTATTACTTATACTATTATCAATATAACATGCATTATTACCCATATTATGCAGTTATTATCGCTAGAACTATAATAAATATACGTATTACCTTTATTATCATCAATATAACATGCATTATTACCCATATTATGCAGTTATTATCGATAGAACTGTAATAAATATATTTATTACTTTTATTATTATCAATATAACATGCACTATTTGCCATATTTTACTATTATTATCGCTAGAACTATAATAATTATACTTATTACTCCCGATATTATCAATATAACATGCATTATTACCCATATAATGCAGTTATTATCGCTAGAACTGTAATAATTATACTTATTACTTATATTATTAGCAATATAACGTGCATTATTACCCATATAATGCAGTTATTATCGCCAGAACTGTAATAATTATACTTATTACTTATATTATTCTCAATATAACATGCCTTATTTCGCATATAATGCAGTTATTATCGCTAGAACTGTAATAAATATACTTACTACTTTCATTATCATCAATATAACATGCATTATTACCCATATTATGCAGTTATTATCGATAGAACTGTAATAAATATACTTATTACTTTTACTATTATCAATATAACATGCACTGTTTGCCATATTTTACTATTATTATCGCTAGAACTATAATAATTATACTTATTACTCCCGATATTATCAATATAACATGCATTATTACCCATATAATGCAGTTATTATCGCTAGAACTGTAATAATTATACTTATTACTTATATTATTAGCACTATAACGTGCATTATTACCCATATAATGCAGTTATTATCGCTAGAACTGTAATAATTATACTTATTACTTATACTATTATCAATATAACATGCATTATTACCCATATTATGCAGTTATTATCGCTAGAACTATAATAAATATACGTATTACTTTCATTATCATCAATATAACATGCATTATTACCCATATAATGCAGTTATTATCGCTAGAACTGTAATAATTATACTTATTACTTAGATTATTATCAATATAACATGCATTATTACCCACATTATGCAGTTATTATCGCTAGAATTATAATAAATATACGTATTACTTTTATTATCATCAATATAACATGCATTATTACCCATATTATGCAGTTATTATCGATAGAACTGTAATAAATATACTTATTACTTATATTATTATCAATATAACATGCATTATTACCCATATAATGGAGGTATTATCGCTAGAACTGTAATAATTATACTTATTACTTATACTATTAGCAATATAACGTGCATTATTACCCATATAACGCAGTTATTATCGCCATAACTGTAATAATTATACTTATTACTTATATTATTCTCAATATAACATGCATTATTACCCATATTATGCAGTTATTATCGCTAGAACTATAATAAATATACTTATTACTCCCGATATTATCAATATAACATGCATTATTACCCATATAATGCAGTTATTATCGCTAGAACTGTAATAATTATACTTATTACTTATATTATTAGCAATATAACGTGCATTATTACCCATATAATGCAGTTATTATCGCCAGAACTGTAATAATTATACTTATTACTTATATTATTCTCAATATAACATGCCTTATTTCGCATATAATGCAGTTATTATCGCTAGAACTGTAATAAATATACTTACTACTTTCATTATCATCAATATAACATGCATTATTACCCATATTATGCAGTTATTATCGATAGAACTGTAATAAATATACTTATTACTTTTACTATTATCAATATAACATGCACTATTTGCCATATTTTACTATTATTATCGCTAGAACTATAATAATTATACTTATTACCCCCGATATTATCAGTATAACATGCCTTATTACGCATATAATGCAGTTATTATCGCTAGAACTGTAATAAATATACTTACTACTTTCATTATCATCAATATAACATGCATGATTACCCATATTAAGAAGTTATTATCGATAGAACGATAATAAATATACTTATTACTTTTATTATTATCAATATAACATGCATTATTACCCATATAATGCAGTTATTATCGCTAGAACTGTAATAATTATACTCATTACTTATATTATTAGCAATATAACGTGCATTATTACCCGTATTATGCAGTTATTATCGCTAGAACTGTAATAATTAGACTTATTACTTATATTATTATCAATATAACATGCATTATTACCCATATAATGGAGGTATTATCGCTAGAATTGTAATAATTATACTTATTACTTATACTATTAGCAATATAACGTGCATTATTACCCATATAATGCAGTTATTATCGCCATAACTGTAATAATTATACTTATTACTTATATTATTCTCAATATAACATGCATTATTACCCATATTATGCAGTTATTATCGATATAACTGTAATAAATATACTTATTACTCATATTATTATCAATATAACATGCATTATTACCCATATAATGGAGGTATTATCGCTAGAACTGTAATAATTATACTTATTACTTATACTATTAGCAATATAACGTGCATTATTACCCATATAATGCAGTTATTATCGCCAGAACTGTAATAATTATACTTATTACTTATATTATTCTCAATATAACATGCATTGTTACCCATATAATGGAGGTATTATCGCTAGAACTGTAATAATTATACTTATTACTTATACTATTAGCAATATAACGTGCATTATTACCCATATAATGCAGTTATTATCGCCAGAACTGTAATAATTATACTTATTACTTATATTATTCTCAATATAACATGCATTGTTACCCATATTATGCAGTTATTATCGCTAGAACTATAATAAATATACGTATTACTTTCATTATCATCAATATATCATGCATTATTACCCATATTATGCAGTTATTATCGATAGAACTGTAATAAATATACTTATTACTTTTACTATTATCAATATATCATGCACTATTAGCCATATTTTACTATTATTATCGCTAGAACTATAATAATTATACTTATTACCCCCGATATTATCAATATAACATGCATTATTACCCATATTAAGAAGTTATTATCGATAGAACGATAATAAATATACTTATTACTTTTATTATTATCAATATAACATGCATTATTACCCATATAATGCAGTTATTATCGATAGAACTGTAATAAATATACTTATTACTTTTACTATTATCAATATATCATGCACTATTAGCCATATTTTACTATTATTATCGCTAGAACTGTAATAATTATACTTATTACTTATATTGTTAGCAATATAACGTGCATTATTACCCATATAGTGCAGTTATTATCGCTAGAACTGTAATAATTATACTTATTACTTATATTGATATCAATATAACATGCATTATTACCCATATTCTGCAGTTATTATCGCTAGAACTATAATAAATATACTTATTACTCCCAATATTATCAATATAACATGCATTATTACCCATATAATGCAGTTATTATCGCTAGAACTGTAATAATTATACTTATTACTTATATTGTTAGCAATATAACGTGCATTATTACCCATATAATGGAGGTATTATTGCTAGAACTGTAATAATTATACTTATTACTTATATTATTAGCAATATAACATGCATTATTACCCATATTATGCAGTTATTATCGCTAGAACTGTAATAATTGTACTCATTACTTATATTATTAGCAATATAACGTGCATTATTACCCATATTATGCAGTTATTATCGCTAGAACTGTAACAATTATACTTATTACTTATATCATTATCAATATAACATGCATTATTACCCATATAATGCAGTTATTATCGCTGGAACTCTAATAATTATACTTATTACTTATATCATTATCAATATAACATGCATTATTACCCATATAATGGAGGTATTATCGCTAGAACTGTAATAATTATACTTATTAAATACTATTAGCAATATAACATGCATTATTACCCATATAATGCAGTTATTATCGCTAGAACTGTAATAATTATACTTATTACTTATATTATTAGCAATATAACGTGCACTATTACCCATATTATGCAGTTATTATCGCTAGAACTGTAATAATTGTACTCATTACTTATATTATTAGCAATATAACGTGCATTATTACCCATATTATGCAGTTATTATCGCTAGAACTGTAATAATTATACTTATTACTTATATCATTATCAATATAACATGCATTATTACCCATATAATGCAGTTATTATCGCTGGAACTCTAATAATTATACTTATTACTTATATCATTATCAATATAACATGCATTATTACCCATATAATGCAGTTATTATCGATAGAACTGTAATAAATATACTTATTACTTTTACTATTATCAATATATCATGCACTATTAGCCATATTTTACTATTATTATCGCTAGAACTATAATAATTATACTTATTACCCCCGATATTATCAATATAACATGCATTATTACCCATATTAAGAAGTTATTATCGATAGAACGATAATAAATATACTTATTACTTATATTATTATCAATATAACATGCATTATTACCCATATAATGGAGGTATTATCGCTAGAATTGTAATAATTATACTTATTACTTATACTATTAGCAATATAACGTGCATTATTACCCATATAATGCAGTTATTATCGCCATAACTGTAATAATTATACTTATTACTTATATTATTCTCAATATAACATGCATTATTACCCATATTATGCAGTTATTATCGCTAGAACTATAATAAATATACGTATTACCTTTATTATCATCAATATAACATGCATTATTACCCATATTATGCAGTTATTATCGATAGAACTGTAATAAATATACTTATTACTTTTACTATTATCAATATATCATGCACTATTAGCCATATTTTACTATTATTATCGCTAGAACTATAATAATTATACTTATTACCCCCGATATTATCAATATAACATGCATTATTACCCATATTAAGAAGTTATTATCGATAGAACGATAATAAATATACTTATTACTTTTATTATTATCAATATAACATGCATTATTACCCATATAATGCAGTTATTATCGATAGAACTGTAATAAATATACTTATTACTTTTACTATTATCAATATATCATGCACTATTAGCCATATTTTACTATTATTATCGCTAGAACTGTAATAATTATACTCATTACTTATATTGTTAGCAATATAACGTGCATTATTACCCATATAGTGCAGTTATTATCGCTAGAACTGTAATAATTATACTTATTACTTATATTGATATCAATATAACATGCATTATTACCCATATTCTGCAGTTATTATCGCTAGAACTATAATAAATATACTTATTACTCCCAATATTATCAATATAACATGCATTATTACCCATATAATGCAGTTATTATCGCTAGAACTGTAATAATTATACTTATTACTTATATTGTTAGCAATATAACGTGCATTATTACCCATATAATGGAGGTATTATTGCTAGAACTGTAATAATTATACTTATTACTTATATTATTAGCAATATAACATGCATTATTACCCATATTATGCAGTTATTATCGCTAGAACTGTAATAATTGTACTCATTACTTATATTATTAGCAATATAACGTGCATTATTACCCATATTATGCAGTTATTATCGCTAGAACTGTAACAATTATACTTATTACTTATATCATTATCAATATAACATGCATTATTACCCATATAATGCAGTTATTATCGCTGGAACTCTAATAATTATACTTATTACTTATATCATTATCAATATAACATGCATTATTACCCATATAATGGAGGTATTATCGCTAGAACTGTAATAATTATACTTATTAAATACTATTAGCAATATAACATGCATTATTACCCATATAATGCAGTTATTATCGCTAGAACTGTAATAATTATACTTATTACTTATATTATTAGCAATATAACGTGCACTATTACCCATATTATGCAGTTATTATCGCTAGAACTGTAATAATTGTACTCATTACTTATATTATTAGCAATATAACGTGCATTATTACCCATATTATGCAGTTATTATCGCTAGAACTGTAATAATTATACTTATTACTTATATCATTATCAATACAACATGCATTATTACCCATATAATGCAGTTATTATCGCTGGAACTCTAATAATTATACTTATTACTTATATCATTATCAATATAACATGCATTATTACCCATATAATGGAGGTATTATCGCTAGAACTGTAATAATTATACTTATTAAATACTATTAGCAATATAACATGCATTATTACCCATATAATGCAGTTATTATCGCTAGAACTGTAATAATTATACTTATTACTTATATCATTATCAATATAACATGCATTATTACCCATATAATGCAGTTATTATCGCTGGAACTCTAATAATTATACTTATTACTTATATCATTATCAATATAACATGCATTATTACCCATATAATGGAGGTATTATCGCTAGAACTGTAATAATTATACTTATTAAATACTATTAGCAATATAACATGCATTATTACCCATATAATGCAGTTATTATCGCTAGAACTGTAATAATTATACTTATTACTTATATTGCTAGCAATATAACGTGCATTATTACCCATATAATGCAGTTATTATCGCTAGAACTGTAATAATTATACTTATTACTTATATTATTATCAATACAACATGTATTATTACCCATATTATGCAGTTATTATTGCTAGAACTGTAATAAATATACGTATTACTTTTATTATCATCAATATAACATGCATTATTACCAATATTATGCAGTTATTATCGATATAACTGTAATAAATATACTTATTACTCATATTATTATCAATATAACATGCATTATTACCCATATGATGGAGGTATTATCGCTAGAACTGTAATAATTATACTTATTGCTTATACTATTAGCAATATAACGTGCATTATTACCCATATTATGCAGTTATTATTGCTAGAACTATAATAAATATACGTATTACTTTTATTATCATCAATATAACATGCATTATTACCCATATTATGCAGTTATTATCGATATAACTGTAATAAATATACTTATTACTCATATTATTATCAATATAACATGCATTATTACCCATATAATGCAGTTATTATCGCTAGAACTGTAATAATTATACTTATTACTTATATTGCTAGCAATATAACGTGCATTATTACCCATATAATGCAGTTATTATCGCTAGAACTGTAATAATTATACTTATTACTTATATTATTATCAATATAACATGCATTATTACCCATATTATGCAGTTATTATTGCTAGAACTATAATAAATATACGTATTACTTTTATTATCATCAATATAACATGCATTATTACCCATATTATGCAGTTATTATCGATATAACTGTAATAAATATACTTATTACTCATATTATTATCAATATAACATGCATTATTACCCATATAATGCAGTTATTATCGCTAGAACTGTAATAATTATACTTATTACTTATATTGCTAGCAATATAACGTGCATTATTACCCATATAATGCAGTTATTATCGCTAGAACTGTAATAATTATACTTATTACTTATATTATTATCAATATAACATGCATTATTACCCATATTATGCAGTTATTATTGCTAGAACTATAATAAATATACGTATTACTTTTATTATCATCAATATAACATGCATTATTACCCATATTATGCAGTTATTATCGATATAACTGTAATAAATATACTTATTAATCATATTATTATCAATATAACATGCATTATTACCCATATAATGGAGGTATTATCGCTAGAACTGTAATAATTATACTTATTACTTATACTATTAGCAATATAACGTGCATTATTACCCATATAATGCAGTTATTATCGCCAGAACTGTAATAATTATACTTATTACTTATATTATTCTCAATATAACATGCATTGTTACCCATATTATGCAGTTATTATCGCTAGAACTATAATAAATATACGTATTACTTTCATTATCATCAATATATCATGCATTATTACCCATATTATGCAGTTATTATCGATAGAACTGTAATAAATATACCTATTACTTTTACTATTATCAATATATCATGCACTATTAGCCATATTTTACTATTATTATCGCTAGAACTATAATAATTATACTTATTACCCCCGATATTATCAATATAACATGCATTATTACCCATATTAAGAAGTTATTATCGATAGAACGATAATAAATATACTTATTACTTTTATTATTATCAATATAACATGCATTATTACCCATATAATGCAGTTATTATCGATAGAACTGTAATAAATATACTTCTTACTTTTACTATTATCAATATATCATGCACTATTAGCCATATTTTACTATTATTATCGCTAGAACTGTAATAATTATACTTATTACTTATATTGTTAGCAATATAACGTGCATTATTACCCATATAGTGCAGTTATTATCGCTAGAACTGTAATAATTATACTTATTACTTATATTGATATCAATATAACATGCATTATTACCCATATTATACAGTTATTATCGCTAGAACTATAATAAATATACGTATTACTTTTATTATCATGAATATAACATGCATTATTACCCATATTATGCAGTTATTATCGCTAGAACTGTAATAATTATACTTATTACTTATACTATTATCAATATAACATGCATTATTACCCATATTCTGCAGTTATTATCGCTAGAACTATAATAAATATACTTATTACTCCCAATATTATCAATATAGCATGCATTATTACCCATATAATGCAGTTATTATCGCTAGAACTGTAATAATTATACTTATTACTTATATTATTATCAATATAACATGCATTATTACCCATATTATGCAGTTATTATCGCTTGAACTGTAATAATTATACTTATTACTTATATTGTTAGCAATATAACGTGCATAATTACCCATATAATGCAGTTATTATCGCTAGAACTGTAATAATTATACTTATTACTTATATTGCTAGCAATATAACGTGCATTATTACGCATATAATGCAGTTATTATCGCTAGAACTGTAATAATTATACTTATTACTTATATTATTATCAATATAACATGCATTATTACCCATATTATGCAGTTATTATTGCTAGAACTATAATGAATATACGTATTACTTTTATTATCATCAATATAACATGCATTATTACCCATATTATGCAGTTATTATCGATATAACTGTAATAAATATACTTATTACTTATATTATTATCAATATAACATGCATTATTACCCATATAATGGAGGTATTATCGCTAGAACTGTAATAATTATACTTATTACTTATACTATTAGCAATATAACGTGCATTATTACCCATATAATGCAGTTATTATCGCCAGAACTGTAATAATTATACTTATTACTTATATTATTCTCAATATAACATGCATTGTTACCCATATTATGCAGTTATCGCAAGAACTATAATAAATATACGTATTACTTTCATTATCATCAATATAACATGCATTATTACCCATATTATGCAGTTATTATCGATAGAACTGTAATAAATATACTTATTACTTTTACTATTATCAATATATCATGCACTATTAGCCATATTTTACTATTATTATCGCTAGAACTATAATAATTATACTTATTACCCCCGATATTATCAGTATAACATGCCTTATTACGCATATAATGCAGTTATTATCGCTAGAACTGTAATAAATATACTTACTACTTTCATTATCATCAATATAACATGCATTATTACCCATATTAAGAAGTTATTATCGATAGAACGATAATAAATATACTTATTACTTTTATTATTATCAATATAACATGCATTATTACCCATATAATGCAGTTATTATCGCTAGAACTGTAATAATTATACTCATTACTTATATTATTAGCAATATAACGTGCATTATTACCCGTATTATGCAGTTATTATCGCTAGAACTGTAATAATTAGACTTATTACTTATATTATTAGCACTATAACGTGCATTATTACCCATATAATGCAGTTATTATCGCTAGAACTGTAATAATTATACTTATTACTTATACTATTATCAATATAACATGCATTATTACCCATATTATGCAGTTATTATCGCTAGAACTATAATAAATATACGTATTACCTTTATTATCATCAATATAACATGCATTATTACCCATATTATGCAGTTATTATCGATAGAACTGTAATAAATATATTTATTACTTTTATTATTATCAATATAACATGCACTATTTGCCATATTTTACTATTATTATCGCTAGAACTATAATAATTATACTTATTACTCCCGATATTATCAATATAACATGCATTATTACCCATATAATGCAGTTATTATCGCTAGAACTGTAATAATTATACTTATTACTTATATTATTAGCAATATAACGTGCATTATTACCCATATAATGCAGTTATTATCGCCAGAACTGTAATAATTATACTTATTACTTATATTATTCTCAATATAACATGCCTTATTTCGCATATAATGCAGTTATTATCGCTAGAACTGTAATAAATATACTTACTACTTTCATTATCATCAATATAACATGCATTATTACCCATATTATGCAGTTATTATCGATAGAACTGTAATAATTATACTTATTACTTATACTATTATCAATATAACATGCATTATTACCCATATTATGCAGTTATTATCGCTAGAACTATAATAAATATACGTATTACTTTCATTATCATCAATATAACATGCATTATTACCCATATAATGCAGTTATTATCGCTAGAACTGTAATAATTATACTTATTACTTAGATTATTATCAATATAACATGCATTATTACCCACATTATGCAGTTATTATCGCTAGAATTATAATAAATATACGTATTACTTTTATTATCATCAATATAACATGCATTATTACCCATATTATGCAGTTATTATCGATAGAACTGTAATAAATATACTTATTACTTATATTATTATCAATATAACATGCATTATTACCCATATAATGGAGGTATTATCGCTAGAACTGTAATAATTATACTTATTACTTATACTATTAGCAATATAACGTGCATTATTACCCATATAACGCAGTTATTATCGCCATAACTGTAATAATTATACCTATTACTTATATTATTCTCAATATAACATGCATTATTACCCATATTATGCAGTTATTATCGCTAGAACTATAATAAATATACTTATTACTCCCGATATTATCAATATAACATGCATTATTACCCATATAATGCAGTTATTATCGCTAGAACTGTAATAATTATACTTATTACTTATATTATTAGCAATATAACGTGCATTATTACCCATATAATGCAGTTATTATCGCCAGAACTGTAATAATTATACTTATTACTTATATTATTCTCAATATAACATGCCTTATTTCGCATATAATGCAGTTATTATCGCTAGAACTGTAATAAATATACTTACTACTTTCATTATCATCAATATAACATGCATTATTACCCATATTATGCAGTTATTATCGATAGAACTGTAATAAATATACTTATTACTTTTACTATTATCAATATAACATGCACTATTTGCCATATTTTACTATTATTATCGCTAGAACTATAATAATTATACTTATTACCCCCGATATTATCAGTATAACATGCCTTATTACGCATATAATGCAGTTATTATCGCTAGAACTGTAATAAATATACTTACTACTTTCATTATCATCAATATAACATGCATGATTACCCATATTAAGAAGTTATTATCGATAGAACGATAATAAATATACTTATTACTTTTATTATTATCAATATAACATGCATTATTACCCATATAATGCAGTTATTATCGCTAGAACTGTAATAATTATACTCATTACTTATATTATTAGCAATATAACGTGCATTATTACCCGTATTATGCAGTTATTATCGCTAGAACTGTAATAATTAGACTTATTACTTATATTATTATCAATATAACATGCATTATTACCCATATAATGGAGGTATTATCGCTAGAATTGTAATAATTATACTTATTACTTATACTATTAGCAATATAACGTGCATTATTACCCATATAATGCAGTTATTATCGCCATAACTGTAATAATTATACTTATTACTTATATTATTCTCAATATAACATGCATTATTACCCATATTATGCAGTTATTATCGATATAACTGTAATAAATATACTTATTACTCATATTATTATCAATATAACATGCATTATTACCCATATAATGGAGGTATTATCGCTAGAACTGTAATAATTATACTTATTACTTATACTATTAGCAATATAACGTGCATTATTACCCATATAATGCAGTTATTATCGCCAGAACTGTAATAATTATACTTATTACTTATATTATTCTCAATATAACATGCATTGTTACCCATATAATGGAGGTATTATCGCTAGAACTGTAATAATTATACTTATTACTTATACTATTAGCAATATAACGTGCATTATTACCCATATAATGCAGTTATTATCGCCAGAACTGTAATAATTATACTTATTACTTATATTATTCTCAATATAACATGCATTGTTACCCATATTATGCAGTTATTATCGCTAGAACTATAATAAATATACGTATTACTTTCATTATCATCAATATATCATGCATTATTACCCATATTATGCAGTTATTATCGATAGAACTGTAATAAATATACTTATTACTTTTACTATTATCAATATATCATGCACTATTAGCCATATTTTACTATTATTATCGCTAGAACTATAATAATTATACTTATTACCCCCGATATTATCAATATAACATGCATTATTACCCATATTAAGAAGTTATTATCGATAGAACGATAATAAATATACTTATTACTTTTATTATTATCAATATAACATGCATTATTACCCATATAATGCAGTTATTATCGATAGAACTGTAATAAATATACTTATTACTTTTACTATTATCAATATATCATGCACTATTAGCCATATTTTACTATTATTATCGCTAGAACTGTAATAATTATACTTATTACTTATATTGTTAGCAATATAACGTGCATTATTACCCATATAGTGCAGTTATTATCGCTAGAACTGTAATAATTATACTTATTACTTATATTGATATCAATATAACATGCATTATTACCCATATTCTGCAGTTATTATCGCTAGAACTATAATAAATATACTTATTACTCCCAATATTATCAATATAACATGCATTATTACCCATATAATGCAGTTATTATCGCTAGAACTGTAATAATTATACTTATTACTTATATTGTTAGCAATATAACGTGCATTATTACCCATATAATGGAGGTATTATTGCTAGAACTGTAATAATTATACTTATTACTTATATTATTAGCAATATAACATGCATTATTACCCATATTATGCAGTTATTATCGCTAGAACTGTAATAATTGTACTCATTACTTATATTATTAGCAATATAACGTGCATTATTACCCATATTATGCAGTTATTATCGCTAGAACTGTAACAATTATACTTATTACTTATATCATTATCAATATAACATGCATTATTACCCATATAATGCAGTTATTATCGCTGGAACTCTAATAATTATACTTATTACTTATATCATTATCAATATAACATGCATTATTACCCATATAATGGAGGTATTATCGCTAGAACTGTAATAATTATACTTATTAAATACTATTAGCAATATAACATGCATTATTACCCATATAATGCAGTTATTATCGCTAGAACTGTAATAATTATACTTATTACTTATATTATTAGCAATATAACGTGCACTATTACCCATATTATGCAGTTATTATCGCTAGAACTGTAATAATTGTACTCATTACTTATATTATTAGCAATATAACGTGCATTATTACCCATATTATGCAGTTATTATCGCTAGAACTGTAATAATTATACTTATTACTTATATCATTATCAATATAACATGCATTATTACCCATATAATGCAGTTATTATCGCTGGAACTCTAATAATTATACTTATTACTTATATCATTATCAATATAACATGCATTATTACCCATATAATGCAGTTATTATCGATAGAACTGTAATAAATATACTTATTACTTTTACTATTATCAATATATCATGCACTATTAGCCATATTTTACTATTATTATCGCTAGAACTATAATAATTATACTTATTACCCCCGATATTATCAATATAACATGCATTATTACCCATATTAAGAAGTTATTATCGATAGAACGATAATAAATATACTTATTACTTATATTATTATCAATATAACATGCATTATTACCCATATAATGGAGGTATTATCGCTAGAATTGTAATAATTATACTTATTACTTATACTATTAGCAATATAACGTGCATTATTACCCATATAATGCAGTTATTATCGCCATAACTGTAATAATTATACTTATTACTTATATTATTCTCAATATAACATGCATTATTACCCATATTATGCAGTTATTATCGCTAGAACTATAATAAATATACGTATTACCTTTATTATCATCAATATAACATGCATTATTACCCATATTATGCAGTTATTATCGATAGAACTGTAATAAATATACTTATTACTTTTACTATTATCAATATATCATGCACTATTAGCCATATTTTACTATTATTATCGCTAGAACTATAATAATTATACTTATTACCCCCGATATTATCAATATAACATGCATTATTACCCATATTAAGAAGTTATTATCGATAGAACGATAATAAATATACTTATTACTTTTATTATTATCAATATAACATGCATTATTACCCATATAATGCAGTTATTATCGATAGAACTGTAATAAATATACTTATTACTTTTACTATTATCAATATATCATGCACTATTAGCCATATTTTACTATTATTATCGCTAGAACTGTAATAATTATACTTATTACTTATATTGTTAGCAATATAACGTGCATTATTACCCATATAGTGCAGTTATTATCGCTAGAACTGTAATAATTATACTTATTACTTATATTGATATCAATATAACATGCATTATTACCCATATTCTGCAGTTATTATCGCTAGAACTATAATAAATATACTTATTACTCCCAATATTATCAATATAACATGCATTATTACCCATATAATGCAGTTATTATCGCTAGAACTGTAATAATTATACTTATTACTTATATTGTTAGCAATATAACGTGCATTATTACCCATATAATGGAGGTATTATTGCTAGAACTGTAATAATTATACTTATTACTTATATTATTAGCAATATAACATGCATTATTACCCATATTATGCAGTTATTATCGCTAGAACTGTAATAATTGTACTCATTACTTATATTATTAGCAATATAACGTGCATTATTACCCATATTATGCAGTTATTATCGCTAGAACTGTAACAATTATACTTATTACTTATATCATTATCAATATAACATGCATTATTACCCATATAATGCAGTTATTATCGCTGGAACTCTAATAATTATACTTATTACTTATATCATTATCAATATAACATGCATTATTACCCATATAATGGAGGTATTATCGCTAGAACTGTAATAATTATACTTATTAAATACTATTAGCAATATAACATGCATTATTACCCATATAATGCAGTTATTATCGCTAGAACTGTAATAATTATACTTATTACTTATATTATTAGTAATATAACGTGCACTATTACCCATATTATGCAGTTATTATCGCTAGAACTGTAATAATTGTACTCATTACTTATATTATTAGCAATATAACGTGCATTATTACCCATATTATGCAGTTATTATCGCTAGAACTGTAATAATTATACTTATTACTTATATCATTATCAATATAACATGCATTATTACCCATATAATGCAGTTATTATCGCTGGAACTCTAATAATTATACTTATTACTTATATCATTATCAATATAACATGCATTATTACCCATATAATGCAGTTATTATCGATAGAACTGTAATAAATATACTTATTACTTTTACTATTATCAATATATCATGCACTATTAGCCATATTTTACTATTATTATCGCTAGAACTATAATAATTATACTTATTACCCCCGATATTATCAATATAACATGCATTATTACCCATATTAAGAAGTTATTATCGATAGAACGATAATAAATATACTTATTACTTATATTATTATCAATATAACATGCATTATTACCCATATAATGGAGGTATTATCGCTAGAATTGTAATAATTATACTTATTACTTATACTATTAGCAATATAACGTGCATTATTACCCATATAATGCAGTTATTATCGCCATAACTGTAATAATTATACTTATTACTTATATTATTCTCAATATAACATGCATTATTACCCATATTATGCAGTTATTATCGCTAGAACTATAATAAATATACGTATTACCTTTATTATCATCAATATAACATGCATTATTACCCATATTATGCAGTTATTATCGACAGAACTGTAATAAATATACTTATTACTTTTACTATTATCAATATATCATGCACTATTAGCCATATTTTACTATTATTATCGCTAGAACTATAATAATTATACTTATTACTCCCGATATTATCAATATAACATGCCTTATTACGCATATAATGCAGTTATTATCGCTAGAACTGTAATAAATATACTTACTACTTTCATTATCATCAATATAACATGCATTATTACCCATATTAAGAAGTTATTATCGATAGAACTGTATTAATTATACTTATTACTTATATTGTTAGCAATATAACGTGCATTATTACCCATATAATGCAGTTATTATCGCTAGAACTGTAATAATTATACTTATTACTTATATTGTTAGCAATATAACGTGCATTATTACCCATATAATGCAGTTATTATCGCTAGAACTGTAATAATTATACTTATTACTTATATTGTTAGCAATATAACGTGCATTATTACCCATATAATGCAGTCATTATCGCTAGAACTGTAATAATTATACTTATTACTTATATTATTATCAATATAACATGCATTATTACCCATATTATGCAGTTATTATTGCTAGAACTATAATAAATATACGTATTACTTTTATTATCATCAATATAACATGCATTATTACCCATATTATGCAGTTATTATCGATAGAACTGTAATAAATATACGTATTACTTTCATTATCATCAATATAACATGCATTATTACCCATATAATGCAGTTATTATCGCTAGAACTGTAATAATTATACTTATTACTTAGATTATTATCAATATAACATGCACTATTTGGCATATTTTACTATTATTATCGCTAGAACTATAATAATTATACTTATTACTTATATTATTAGCAATATAACGTGCATTATTACCCATATAATGCAGTTATTATCGCTAGAACTGTAATAAATATACTTACTACTTTCATTATCATCAATATAACATGCATTATTACCCATATTAAGAAGTTATTATCGATAGAACGATAATAAATATACTTATTACTTTTATTATTATTAATATAACATGCATTATTACCCATATTATGCAGTTATTATCGCTAGAACTATAATAAATATACGTATTACTTTCATTATCATCAATATAACATGCATTATTACCCATATAATGCAGTTATTATCGCTAGAACTGTAATAATTATACTTATTACTTAGATTATTATCAATATAACATGCATTATTACCCACATTATGCGGTTATTATCGCTAGAATTATAATAAATATACGTATTACTTTTATTATTCTCAATATAACATGCCTTATTTCGCATATAATGCAGTTATTATCGCTAGAACTGTAATAAATATACTTACTACTTTCATTATCATCAATATAACATGCATTATTACCCATATTATGCAGTTATTATCGATAGAACTGTAATAAATATACTTATTACTTTTACTATTATCAATATAACATGCACTATTTGCCATATTTTACTATTATTATCGCTAGAACTATAATAATTATACTTATTACTCCCGATATTATCAATATAACATGCATTATTACCCATATAATGCAGTTATTATCGCTAGAACTGTAATAATTATACTTATTACTTATATTATTAGCAATATAACGTGCATTATTACCCATATAATGCAGTTATTATCGCTAGAACTGTAATAATTATACTTATTACTTATACTATTATCAATATAACATGCATTATTACCCATATTATGCAGTTATTATCGCTAGAACTATAATAAATATACGTATTACTTTCATTATCATCAATATAACATGCATTATTACCCATATAATGCAGTTATTATCGCTAGAACTGTAATAATTATACTTATTACTTAGATTATTATCAATATAACATGCATTATTACCCACATTATGCAGTTATTATCGCTAGAACTGTAATAATTATACTTATTACTTATATCATTATCAATATAACATGCATTATTACCCATATAATGCAGCTATTATCGCTGGAACTCTAATAATTATACTTATTACTTATATCATTATCAATATAACATGCATTATTACCCATATAATGGAGGTATTATTGCTAGAACTATAATAAATATACGTATTACTTTTATTATCATCAATATAACATGCATTATTAGCCATATTATGCAGTTATTATCGATAGAACTGTAATAAATATACGTATTACTTTCATTATCATCAATATAACATGCATTATTACCCATATAATGCAGTTATTATCGCTAGAACTGTAATAATTATACTTATTACTTAGATTATTATCAATATAACATGAATTATTACCCACATTATGCAGTTATTATCGCTAGAACTGTAATAAATATACGTATTACTTTTATTATCATCAATATAACATGCATTATTACCCATATTATGCAGTTATTATCGATAGAACTGTAATAAATATATTTATTACTTTTATTATTATCAATATAACATGCACTATTTGCCATATTTTACTATTATTATCGCTAGAACTATAATAATTATACTTATTACTCCCGATATTATCAATATAACATGCATTATTACCCATATAATGCAGTTATTATCGCTAGAACTGTAATAATTATACTTATTACTTATATTATTAGCAATATAACGTGCATTATTACCCATATAATGCAGTTATTATCGCCAGAACTGTAATAATTATACTTATTACATATATTATTCTCAATATAACATGCCTTATTTCGCATATAATGCAGTTATTATCGCTAGAACTGTAATAAATATACTTACTACTTTCATTATCATCAATATAACATGCATTATTACCCATATTATGCAGTTATTATCGATAGAACTGTAATAAATATACTTATTACTTTTACTATTATCAATATAACATGCACTATTTGCCATATTTTACTATTATTATCGCTAGAACTATAATAATTATACTTATTACTCCCGATATTATCAATATAACATGCATTATTACCCATATAATGCAGTTATTATCGCTAGAACTGTAATAATTATACTTATTACTTATATTATTAGCAATATAACGTGCATTATTACCCATATAATGCAGTTATTATCGCTAGAACTGTAATAATTATACTTATTACTTATACTATTATCAATATAACATGCATTATTACCCATATTATGCAGTTATTATCGCTAGAACTATAATAAATATACGTATTACTTTCATTATCATCAATATAACATGCATTATTACCCATATAATGCAGTTATTATCGCTAGAACTGTAATAATTATACTTATTACTTAGATTATTATCAATATAACATGCATTATTACCCACATTATGCAGTTATTATCGCTAGAATTATAATAAATATACGTATTACTTTTATTATCATCAATATAACATGCCTTATTAACCATATAATGCAGTTATTATCGCTAGAACTGTAATAAATATACTTACTACTTTCATTATCATCAATATAACATGCATTATTACCCATATTAAGAAGTTATTATCGATAGAACGATAATAAATATACTTACTACTTTCATTATCATCAATATAACATGCATCATTACCCATATTAAGAAGTTATTATCGATAGAACTGTAATAATTATACTTATTACTTATATTGTTAGCAATATAACATGCATTATTACCCATATAGTGCAGTTATTATCGCTAGAACTGTAATAATTATACTTATTACTTATATTATTATCAATATAACATGCATTATTACCCATATTATGCAGTTATTATCGCTAGAACTATAATAAATATACGTATGACTTTTATTATCGATAGAACTGTAATAAATATATTTATTACTTTTATTATTATCAATATAACATGCACTATTTGCCATATTTTACTATTATTATCGCTAGAACTATAATAATTATACTTATTACTCCCGATATTATCAATATAACAAGCATTATTACCCATATAATGCAGTTATTATCGCTAGAACTGTAATAATTATACTTATTACTTATATTATTAGCAATATAACGTGCATTATTACCCATATAATGCAGTTATTATCGCTAGAACTGTAATAATTATACTTATTACTTATACTATTATCAATATAACATGCACTATTTGCCATATTTTACTATTATTATCGCTAGAACTATAATAATTATACTTATTACTCCCGATATTATCAATATAACATGCATTATTACCCATATAATGCAGTTATTATCGCTAGAACTGTAATAATTATACTTATTACTTAGATTATTATCAATATAACATGCATTATTACCCACATTATGCAGTTATTATCGCTAGAACTGTAATAATTATACTTATTACTTATATCATTATCAATATAACATGCATTATTACCCATATAATGCAGTTATTATCGCTGGAACTCTAATAATTATACTTATTACTTATATCATTATCAATATAACATGCATTATTACCCATATAATGGAGGTATTATCGCTAGAACTGTAATAATTATACTTATTAAATACTATTAGCAATATAACATGCATTATTACCCATATAATGCAGTTATTATCGCTAGAACTGTAATAATTATACTTATTACTTATATTATTAGCAATATAACGTGCATTATTACCCATATTATGCAGTTATTATCGCTAGAACTGTAATAATTGTACTCATTACTTATATTATTAGCAATATAACGTGCATTATTACCCATATTATGCAGTTATTATCGCTAGAACTGTAATAATTATACTTATTACTTATATCATTATCAATACAACATGCATTATTACCCATATAATGCAGTTATTATCGCTGGAACTCTAATAATTATACTTATTACTTATATCATTATCAATATAACATGCATTATTACCCATATAATGGAGGTATTATCGCTAGAACTGTAATAATTATACTTATTAAATACTATTAGCAATATAACATGCATTATTACCCATATAATGCAGTTATTATCGCTAGAACTGTAATAATTATACTTATTACTTATATCATTATCAATATAACATGCATTATTACCCATATAATGCAGTTATTATCGCTGGAACTCTAATAATTATACTTATTACTTATATCATTATCAATATAACATGCATTATTACCCATATAATGGAGGTATTATCGCTAGAACTGTAATAATTATACTTATTAAATACTATTAGCAATATAACATGCATTATTACCCATATAATGCAGTTATTATCGCTAGAACTGTAATAATTATACTTATTACTTATATTGCTAGCAATATAACGTGCATTATTACCCATATAATGCAGTTATTATCGCTAGAACTGTAATAATTATACTTATTACTTATATTATTATCAATATAACATGTATTATTACCCATATTATGCAGTTATTATTGCTAGAACTGTAATAAATATACGTATTACTTTTATTATCATCAATATAACATGCATTATTACCCATATTATGCAGTTATTATCGATATAACTGTAATAAATATACTTATTACTCATATTATTATCAATATAACATGCATTATTACCCATATGATGGAGGTATTATCGCTAGAACTGTAATAATTATACTTATTACTTATACTATTAGCAATATAACGTGCATTATTACCCATATTATGCAGTTATTATTGCTAGAACTATAATAAATATACGTATTACTTTTATTATCATCAATATAACATGCATTATTACCCATATTATGCAGTTATTATCGATATAACTGTAATAAATATACTTATTACTCATATTATTATCAATATAACATGCATTATTACCCATATAATGCAGTTATTATCGCTAGAACTGTAATAATTATACTTATTACTTATATTGCTAGCAATATAACGTGCATTATTACCCATATAATGCAGTTATTATCGCTAGAACTGTAATAATTATACTTATTACTTATATTATTATCAATATAACATGCATTATTACCCATATTATGCAGTTATTATTGCTAGAACTATAATAAATATACGTATTACTTTTATTATCATCAATATAACATGCATTATTACCCATATTATGCAGTTATTATCGATATAACTGTAATAAATATACTTATTACTCATATTATTATCAATATAACATGCATTATTACCCATATAATGCAGTTATTATCGCTAGAACTGTAATAATTATACTTATTACTTATATTGCTAGCAATATAACGTGCATTATTACCCATATAATGCAGTTATTATCGCTAGAACTGTAATAATTATACTTATTACTTATATTATTATCAATATAACATGCATTATTACCCATATTATGCAGTTATTATTGCTAGAACTATAATAAATATACGTATTACTTTTATTATCATCAATATAACATGCATTATTACCCATATTATGCAGTTATTATCGATATAACTGTAATAAATATACTTATTACTCATATTATTATCAATATAACATGCATTATTACCCATATAATGGAGGTATTATCGCTAGAACTGTAATAATTATACTTATTACTTATACTATTAGCAATATAACGTGCATTATTACCCATATAATGCAGTTATTATCGCCAGAACTGTAATAATTATACTTATTACTTATATTATTCTCAATATAACATGCATTGTTACCCATATTATGCAGTTATTATCGCTAGAACTATAATAAATATACGTATTACTTTCATTATCATCAATATATCATGCATTATTACCCATATTATGCAGTTATTATCGATAGAACTGTAATAAATATACCTATTACTTTTACTATTATCAATATATCATGCACTATTAGCCATATTTTACTATTATTATCGCTAGAACTATAATAATTATACTTATTACCCCCGATATTATCAATATAACATGCATTATTACCCATATTAAGAAGTTATTATCGATAGAACGATAATAAATATACTTATTACTTTTATTATTATCAATATAACATGCATTATTACCCATATAATGCAGTTATTATCGATAGAACTGTAATAAATATACTTCTTACTTTTACTATTATCAATATATCATGCACTATTAGCCATATTTTACTATTATTATCGCTAGAACTGTAATAATTATACTTATTACTTATATTGTTAGCAATATAACGTGCATTATTACCCATATAGTGCAGTTATTATCGCTAGAACTGTAATAATTATACTTATTACTTATATTGATATCAATATAACATGCATTATTATCCATATTATACAGTTATTATCGCTAGAACTATAATAAATATACGTATTACTTTTATTATCATGAATATAACATGCATTATTACCCATATTATGCAGTTATTATCGCTAGAACTGTAATAATTATACTTATTACTTATACTATTATCAATATAACATGCATTATTACCCATATTCTGCAGTTATTATCGCTAGAACTATAATAAATATACTTATTACTCCCAATATTATCAATATAGCATGCATTATTACCCATATAATGCAGTTATTATCGCTAGAACTGTAATAATTATACTTATTATTTATATTATTATCAATATAACATGCATTATTACCCATATTATGCAGTTATTATCGCTTGAACTGTAATAATTATACTTATTACTTATATTGTTAGCAATATAACGTGCATAATTACCCATATAATGCAGTTATTATCGCTAGAACTGTAATAATTATACTTATTACTTATATTGCTAGCAATATAACGTGCATTATTACGCATATAATGCAGTTATTATCGCTAGAACTGTAATAATTATACTTATTACTTATATTATTATCAATATAACATGCATTATTACCCATATTATGCAGTTATTATTGCTAGAACTATAATGAATATACGTATTACTTTTATTATCATCAATATAACATGCATTATTACCCATATTATGCAGTTATTATCGATATAACTGTAATAAATATACTTATTACTTATATTATTATCAATATAACATGCATTATTACCCATATAATGGAGGTATTATCGCTAGAACTGTAATAATTATACTTATTACTTATACTATTAGCAATATAACGTGCATTATTACCCATATAATGCAGTTATTATCGCCAGAACTGTAATAATTATACTTATTACTTATATTATTCTCAATATAACATGCATTGTTACCCATATTATGCAGTTATCGCAAGAACTATAATAAATATACGTATTACTTTCATTATCATCAATATAACATGCATTATTACCCATATTATGCAGTTATTATCGATAGAACTGTAATAAATATACTTATTACTTTTACTATTATCAATATATCATGCACTATTAGCCATATTTTACTATTATTATCGCTAGAACTATAATAATTATACTTATTACCCCCGATATTATCAGTATAACATGCCTTATTACGCATATAATGCAGTTATTATCGCTAGAACTGTAATAAATATACTTACTACTTTCATTATCATCAATATAACATGCATTATTACCCATATTAAGAAGTTATTATCGATAGAACGATAATAAATATACTTATTACTTTTATTATTATCAATATAACATGCATTATTACCCATATAATGCAGTCATTATCGCTAGAACTGTAATAATTATACTCATTACTTATATTATTAGCAATATAACGTGCATTATTACCCGTATTATGCAGTTATTATCGCTAGAACTGTAATAATTAGACTTATTACTTATATTATTAGCACTATAACGTGCATTATTACCCATATAATGCAGTTATTATCGCTAGAACTGTAATAATTATACTTATTACTTATACTATTATCAATATAACATGCATTATTACCCATATTATGCAGTTATTATCGCTAGAACTATAATAAATATACGTATTACCTTTATTATCATCAATATAACATGCATTATTACCCATATTATGCAGTTATTATCGATAGAACTGTAATAAATATATTTATTACTTTTATTATTATCAATATAACATGCACTATTTGCCATATTTTACTATTATTATCGCTAGAACTATAATAATTATACTTATTACTCCCGATATTATCAATATAACATGCATTATTACCCATATAATGCAGTTATTATCGCTAGAACTGTAATAATTATACTTATTACTTATATTATTAGCACTATAACGTGCATTATTACCCATATAATGCAGTTATTATCGCTAGAACTGTAATAATTATACTTATTACTTATACTATTATCAATATAACATGCCTTATTTCGCATATAATGCAGTTATTATCGCTAGGACTGTAATAAATATACTTACTACTTTCATTATCATCAATATAACATGCATTATTACCCATATTATGCAGTTATTATCGACAGAACTGTAATAAATATACTTATTACTTTTACTATTATCAATATATCATGCACTATTAGCCATATTTTACTATTATTATCGCTAGAACTATAATAATTATACTTATTACTCCCGATATTATCAATATAACATGCCTTATTACGCATATAATGCAGTTATTATCGCTAGAACTGTAATAAATATACTTACTACTTTCATTATCATCAATATAACATGCATTATTACCCATATTAAGAAGTTATTATCGATAGAACTGTATTAATTATACTTATTACTTATATTGTTAGCAATATAACGTGCATTATTACCCATATAATGCAGTTATTATCGCTAGAACTGTAATAATTATACTTATTACTTATATTGTTAGCAATATAACGTGCATTATTACCCATATAATGCAGTTATTATCGCTAGAACTGTAATAATTATACTTATTACTTATATTGTTAGCAATATAACGTGCATTATTACCCATATAATGCAGTTATTATCGCTAGAACTGTAATAATTATACTTATTACTTATATTATTATCAATATAACATGCATTATTACCCATATTATGCAGTTATTATCGCTAGAACTATAATAAATATACGTATTACTTTTATTATCATCAATATAACATGCATTATTACCCATATTATGCAGTTATTATCGATAGAACTGTAATAAATATATTTATTACTTTTATTATTATCAATATAACATGCACTATTTGCCATATTCTACTATTATTATCGCTAGAACTATAATAATTATACTTATTACTCCCGATATTATCAATATAACATGCATTATTACCCATATAATGCAGTTATTATCGCTAGAACTGTAATAATTATACTTATTACTTATATTATTAGCAATATAACGTGCATTATTACCCATATAATGCAGTTATTATCGCCAGAACTGTAATAATTATACTTATTACTTATATTATTCTCAATATAACATGCCTTATTTCGCATATAATGCAGTTATTATCGCTAGAACTGTAATAAATATACTTACTACTTTCATTATCATCAATATAACATGCATTATTACCCATATTATGCAGTTATTATCGATAGAACTGTAATAAATATACTTATTACTTTTACTATTATCAATATAACATGCACTATTTGCCATATTTTACTATTATTATCGCTAGAACTATAATAATTATACTTATTACTCCCGATATTATCAATATAACATGCATTATTACCCATATAATGCAGTTATTATCGCTAGAACTGTAATAATTATACTTATTACTTATATTATTAGCACTATAACGTGCATTATTACCCATATAATGCAGTTATTATCGCTAGAACTGTAATAATTATACTTATTACTTATACTATTATCAATATAACATGCATTATTACCCATATTATGCAGTTATTATCGCTAGAACTATAATAAATATACGTATTACTTTCATTATCATCAATATAACATGCATTATTACCCATATAATGCAGTTATTATCGCTAGAACTGTAATAATTATACTTATTACTTAGATTATTATCAAAATAACATGCATTATTACCCACATTATGCAGTTATTATCGCTAGAATTATAATAAATATACGTATTACTTTTATTATTATCAATATAACATGCATTATTACCCATATAATGGAGGTATTATCGCTAGAACTGTAATAATTATACTTATTACTTATACTATTAGCAATATAACGTGCATTATTACCCATATAACGCAGTTATTATCGCCATAACTGTAATAATTATACTTATTACTTATATTATTCTCAATATAACATGCATTATTACCCATATTATGCAGTTATTATCGCTAGAACTATAATAAATATACTTATTACTCCCGATATTATCAATATAACATGCATTATTACCCATATAATGCAGTTATTATCGCTAGAACTGTAATAATTATACTTATTACTTATATTATTAGCAATATAACGTGCATTATTACCCATATAATGCAGTTATTATCGCCAGAACTGTAATAATTATACTTATTACTTATATTATTCTCAATATAACATGCCTTATTTCGCATATAATGCAGTTATTATCGCTAGAACTGTAATAAATATACTTACTACTTTCATTATCATCAATATAACATGCATTATTACCCATATTATGCAGTTATTATCGATAGAACTGTAATAAATATACTTATTACTTTTACTATTATCAATATAACATGCACTATTTGCCATATTTTACTATTATTATCGCTAGAACTATAATAATTATACTTATTACCCCCGATATTATCAGTATAACATGCCTTATTACGCATATAATGCAGTTATTACCGCTAGAACTGTAATAAATATACTTACTACTTTCATTATCATCAATATAACATGCATGATTACCCATATTAAGAAGTTATTATCGATAGAACGATAATAAATATACTTATTACCCCCGATATTATCAGTATAACATGCCTTATTACGCATATAATGCAGTTATTACCGCTAGAACTGTAATAAATATACTTACTACTTTCATTATCATCAATATAACATGCATGATTACCCATATTAAGAAGTTATTATCGATAGAACGATAATAAATATACTTATTACTTTTATTATTATCAATATAACATGCATTATTACCCATATAATGCAGTTATTATCGCTAGAACTGTAATAATTATACTTATTACTTATATTATTCTCAATATAACATGCATTATTACCCATATTATGCAGTTATTATCGATATAACTGTAATAAATATACTTATTACTCATATTATTATCAATATAACATGCATTATTACCCATATAATGGAGGTATTATCGCTAGAACTGTAATAATTATACTTATTACTTATACTATTAGCAATATAACGTGCATTATTACCCATATAATGCAGTTATTATCGCCAGAACTGTAATAATTATACTTATTACTTATATTATTCTCAATATAACATGCATTGTTACCCATATTATGCAGTTATTATCGCTAGAACTATAATAAATATACGTATTACTTTCATTATCATCAATATATCATGCATTATTACCCATATTATGCAGTTATTATCGATAGAACTGTAATAAATATACCTATTACTTTTACTATTATCAATATATCATGCACTATTAGCCATATTTTACTATTATTATCGCTAGAACTATAATAATTATACTTATTACCCCCGATATTATCAATATAACATGCATTATTACCCATATTAAGAAGTTATTATCGATAGAACGATAATAAATATACTTATTACTTTTATTATTATCAATATAACATGCATTATTACCCATATAATGCAGTTATTATCGATAGAACTGTAATAAATATACTTCTTACTTTTACTATTATCAATATATCATGCACTATTAGCCATATTTTACTATTATTATCGCTAGAACTGTAATAATTATACTTATTACTTATATTGTTAGCAATATAACGTGCATTATTACCCATATAGTGCAGTTATTATCGCTAGAACTGTAATAATTATACTTATTACTTATATTGATATCAATATAACATGCATTATTACCCATATTATACAGTTATTATCGCTAGAACTATAATAAATATACGTATTACTTTTATTATCATGAATATAACATGCATTATTACCCATATTATGCAGTTATTATCGCTAGAACTGTAATAATTATACTTATTACTTATACTATTATCAATATAACATGCATTATTACCCATATTCTGCAGTTATTATCGCTAGAACTATAATAAATATACTTATTATTCCCAATATTATCAATATAGCATGCATTATTACCCATATAATGCAGTTATTATCGCTAGAACTGTAATAATTATACTTATTACTTATATTATTATCAATATAACATGCATTATTACCCATATTATGCAGTTATTATCGCTTGAACTGTAATAATTATACTTATTACTTATATTGTTAGCAATATAACGTGCATAATTACCCATATAATGCAGTTATTATCGCTAGAACTGTAATAATTATACTTATTACTTATATTGCTAGCAATATAACGTGCATTATTACGCATATAATGCAGTTATTATCGCTAGAACTGTAATAATTATACTTATTACTTATATTATTATCAATATAACATGCATTATTACCCATATTATGCAGTTATTATTGCTAGAACTATAATGAATATACGTATTACTTTTATTATCATCAATATAACATGCATTATTACCCATATTATGCAGTTATTATCGATATAACTGTAATAAATATACTTATTACTTATATTATTATCAATATAACATGCATTATTACCCATATAATGGAGGTATTATCGCTAGAACTGTAATAATTATACTTATTACTTATACTATTAGCAATATAACGTGCATTATTACCCATATAATGCAGTTATTATCGCCAGAACTGTAATAATTATACTTATTACTTATATTATTCTCAATATAACATGCATTGTTACCCATATTATGCAGTTATCGCAAGAACTATAATAAATATACGTATTACTTTCATTATCATCAATATAACATGCATTATTACCCATATTATGCAGTTATTATCGATAGAACTGTAATAAATATACTTATTACTTTTACTATTATCAATATATCATGCACTATTAGCCATATTTTACTATTATTATCGCTAGAACTATAATAATTATACTTATTACCCCCGATATTATCAGTATAACATGCCTTATTACGCATATAATGCAGTTATTATCGCTAGAACTGTAATAAATATACTTACTACTTTCATTATCATCAATATAACATGCATTATTACCCATATTAAGAAGTTATTATCGATAGAACGATAATAAATATACTTATTACTTTTATTATTATCAATATAACATGCATTATTACCCATATAATGCAGTTATTATCGCTAGAACTGTAATAATTATACTCATTACTTATATTATTAGCAATATAACGTGCATTATTACCCGTATTATGCAGTTATTATCGCTAGAACTGTAATAATTAGACTTATTACTTATATTATTAGCACTATAACGTGCATTATTACCCATATAATGCAGTTATTATCGCTAGAACTGTAATAATTATACTTATTACTTATACTATTATCAATATAACATGCATTATTACCCATATTATGCAGTTATTATCGCTAGAACTATAATAAATATACGTATTACCTTTATTATCATCAATATAACATGCATTATTACCCATATTATGCAGTTATTATCGATAGAACTGTAATAAATATATTTATTACTTTTATTATTATCAATATAACATGCACTATTTGCCATATTTTACTATTATTATCGCTAGAACTATAATAATTATACTTATTACTCCCGATATTATCAATATAACATGCATTATTACCCATATAATGCAGTTATTATCGCTAGAACTGTAATAATTATACTTATTACTTATATTATTAGCAATATAACGTGCATTATTACCCATATAATGCAGTTATTATCGCCAGAACTGTAATAATTATACTTATTACTTATATTATTCTCAATATAACATGCCTTATTTCGCATATAATGCAGTTATTATCGCTAGGACTGTAATAAATATACTTACTACTTTCATTATCATCAATATAACATGCATTATTACCCATATTATGCAGTTATTATCGATAGAACTGTAATAAATATACTTATTACTTTTACTATTATCAATATAACATGCACTATTTGCCATATTTTACTATTATTATCGCTAGAACTATAATAATTATACTTATTACTCCCGATATTATCAATATAACATGCATTATTACCCATATAATGCAGTTATTATCGCTAGAACTGTAATAATTATACTTATTACTTATATTATTAGCACTATAACGTGCATTATTACCCATATAATGCAGTTATTATCGCTAGAACTGTAATAATTATACTTATTACTTATACTATTATCAATATAACATGCATTATTACCCATATTATGCAGTTATTATCGCTAGAACTATAATAAATATACGTATTACCTTTATTATCATCAATATAACATGCATTATTACCCATATTATGCAGTTATTATCGACAGAACTGTAATAAATATACTTATTACTTTTACTATTATCAATATATCATGCACTATTAGCCATATTTTACTATTATTATCGCTAGAACTATAATAATTATACTTATTACTCCCGATATTATCAATATAACATGCCTTATTACGCATATAATGCAGTTATTATCGCTAGAACTGTAATAAATATACTTACTACTTTCATTATCATCAATATAACATGCATTATTACCCATATTAAGAAGTTATTATCGATAGAACTGTATTAATTATACTTATTACTTATATTGTTAGCAATATAACGTGCATTATTACCCATATAATGCAGTTACTATCGCTAGAACTGTAATAATTATACTTATTACTTATATTGTTAGCAATATAACGTGCATTATTACCCATATAATGCAGTTATTATCGCTAGAACTGTAATAATTATACTTATTACTTATATTGTTAGCAATATAACGTGCATTATTACCCATATAATGCAGTTATTATCGCTAGAACTGTAATAATTATACTTATTACTTATATTATTATCAATATAACATGCATTATTACCCATATTATGCAGTTATTATCGCTAGAACTATAATAAATATACGTATTACTTTTATTATCATCAATATAACATGCATTATTACCCATATTATGCAGTTATTATCGATAGAACTGTAATAAATATATTTATTACTTTTATTATTATCAATATAACATGCACTATTTGCCATATTTTACTATTATTATCGCTAGAACTATAATAATTATACTTATTACTCCCGATATTATCAATATAACATGCATTATTACCCATATAATGCAGTTATTATCGCTAGAACTGTAATAATTATACTTATTACTTATATTATTAGCAATATAACGTGCATTATTACCCATATAATGCAGTTATTATCGCCAGAACTGTAATAATTATACTTATTACTTATATTATTCTCAATATAACATGCCTTATTTCGCATATAATGCAGTTATTATCGCTAGAACTGTAATAAATATACTTACTACTTTCATTATCATCAATATAACATGCATTATTACCCATATTATGCAGTTATTATCGATAGAACTGTAATAAATATACTTATTACTTTTACTATTATCAATATAACATGCACTATTTGCCATATTTTACTATTATTATCGCTAGAACTATAATAATTATACTTATTACTCCCGATATTATCAATATAACATGCATTATTACCCATATAATGCAGTTATTATCGCTAGAACTGTAATAATTATACTTATTACTTATATTATTAGCACTATAACGTGCATTATTACCCATATAATGCAGTTATTATCGCTAGAACTGTAATAATTATACTTATAACTTATACTATTATCAATATAACATGCATTATTACCCATATTATGCAGTTATTATCGCTAGAACTATAATAAATATACGTATTACTTTCATTATCATCAATATAACATGCATTATTACCCATATAATGCAGTTATTATCGCTAGAACTGTAATAATTATACTTATTACTTAGATTATTATCAATATAACATGCATTATTACCCACATTATGCAGTTATTATCGCTAGAATTATAATAAATATACGTATTACTTTTATTATCATCAATATAACATGCATTATTACCCATATTATGCAGTTATTATCGATAGAACTGTAATAAATATACTTATTACTTATATTATTATCAATATAACATGCATTATTACCCATATAATGGAGGTATTATCGCTAGAACTGTAATAATTATACTTATTACTTATACTATTAGCAATATAACGTGCATTATTACCCATATAACGCAGTTATTATCGCCATAACTGTAATAATTATACTTATTACTTATATTATTCTCAATATAACATGCATTATTACCCATATTATGCAGTTATTATCGCTAGAACTATAATAAATATACTTATTACTCCCGATATTATCAATATAACATGCATTATTACCCATATAATGCAGTTATTATCGCTAGAACTGTAATAATTATACTTATTACTTATATTATGAGCAATATAACGTGCATTATTACCCATATAATGCAGTTATTATCGCCAGAACTGTAATAATTATACTTATTACTTATATTATTCTCAATATAACATGCCTTATTTCGCATATAATGCAGTTATTATCGCTAGAACTGTAATAAATATACTTACTACTTTCATTATCATCAATATAACATGCATTATTACCCATATTATGCAGTTATTATCGATAGAACTGTAATAAATATACTTATTACTTTTACTATTATCAATATAACATGCACTATTTGCCATATTTTACTATTATTATCGCTAGAACTATAATAATTATACTTATTACCCCCGATATTATCAGTATAACATGCCTTATTACGCATATAATGCAGTTATTATCGCTAGAACTGTAATAAATATACTTACTACTTTCATTATCATCAATATAACATGCATGATTACCCATATTAAGAAGTTATTATCGATAGAACGATAATAAATATACTTATTACTTTTATTATTATCAATATAACATGCATTATTACCCATATAATGCAGTTATTATCGCTAGAACTGTAATAATTATACTCATTACTTATATTATTAGCAATATAACGTGCATTATTACCCGTATTATGCAGTTATTATCGCTAGAACTGTAATAATTAGACTTATTACTTATATTATTATCAATATAACATGCATTATTACCCATATAATGGAGGTATTATCGCTAGAATTGTAATAATTATACTTATTACTTATACTATTAGCAATATAACGTGCATTATTACCCATATAATGCAGTTATTATCGCCATAACTGTAATAATTATACTTATTACTTATATTATTCTCAATATAACATGCATTATTACCCATATTATGCAGTTATTATCGATATAACTGTAATAAATATACTTATTACTCATATTATTATCAATATAACATGCATTATTACCCATATAATGGAGGTATTATCGCTAGAACTGTAATAATTATACTTATTACTTATACTATTAGCAATATAACGTGCATTATTACCCATATAATGCAGTTATTATCGCTAGAACTGTAATAATTATACTTATAACTTATACTATTATCAATATAACATGCATTATTACCCATATTATGCAGTTATTATCGCTAGAACTATAATAAATATACGTATTACTTTCATTATCATCAATATAACATGCATTATTACCCATATAATGCAGTTACTATCGCTAGAACTGTAATAATTATACTTATTACTTATATTGTTAGCAATATAACGTGCATTATTACCCATATAATGCAGTTATTATCGCTAGAACTGTAATAATTATACTTATTACTTATATTGTTAGCAATATAACGTGCATTATTACCCATATAATGCAGTTATTATCGCTAGAACTGTAATAATTATACTTATAACTTATACTATTATCAATATAACATGCATTATTACCCATATTATGCAGTTATTATCGCTAGAACTATAATAAATATACGTATTACTTTCATTATCATCAATATAACATGCATTATTACCCATATAATGCAGTTACTATCGCTAGAACTGTAATAATTATACTTATTACTTATATTGTTAGCAATATAACGTGCATTATTACCCATATAATGCAGTTATTATCGCTAGAACTGTAATAATTATACTTATTACTTATATTGTTAGCAATATAACGTGCATTATTACCCATATAATGCAGTTATTATCGCTAGAACTGTAATAATTATACTTATTACTTATATTATTATCAATATAACATGCATTATTACCCATATTATGCAGTTATTATCGCTTGAACTGTAATAATTATACTTATTACTTATATTGTTAGCAATATAACGTGCATAATTACCCATATAATGCAGTTATTATCGCTAGAACTGTAATAATTATACTTATTACTTATATTGCTAGCAATATAACGTGCATTATTACGCATATAATGCAGTTATTATCGCTAGAACTGTAATAATTATACTTATTACTTATATTATTATCAATATAACATGCATTATTACCCATATTATGCAGTTATTATTGCTAGAACTATAATGAATATACGTATTACTTTTATTATCATCAATATAACATGCATTATTACCCATATTATGCAGTTATTATCGATATAACTGTAATAAATATACTTATTACTTATATTATTATCAATATAACATGCATTATTACCCATATAATGGAGGTATTATCGCTAGAACTGTAATAATTATACTTATTACTTATACTATTAGCAATATAACGTGCATTATTACCCATATAATGCAGTTATTATCGCCAGAACTGTAATAATTATACTTATTACTTATATTATTCTCAATATAACATGCATTGTTACCCATATTATGCAGTTATCGCAAGAACTATAATAAATATACGTATTACTTTCATTATCATCAATATAACATGCATTATTACCCATATTATGCAGTTATTATCGATAGAACTGTAATAAATATACTTATTACTTTTACTATTATCAATATATCATGCACTATTAGCCATATTTTACTATTATTATCGCTAGAACTATAATAATTATACTTATTACCCCCGATATTATCAGTATAACATGCCTTATTACGCATATAATGCAGTTATTATCGCTAGAACTGTAATAAATATACTTACTACTTTCATTATCATCAATATAACATGCATTATTACCCATATTAAGAAGTTATTATCGATAGAACGATAATAAATATACTTATTACTTTTATTATTATCAATATAACATGCATTATTACCCATATAATGCAGTTATTATCGCTAGAACTGTAATAATTATACTCATTACTTATATTATTAGCAATATAACGTGCATTATTACCCGTATTATGCAGTTATTATCGCTAGAACTGTAATAATTAGACTTATTACTTATATTATTAGCACTATAACGTGCATTATTACCCATATAATGCAGTTATTATCGCTAGAACTGTAATAATTATACTTATTACTTATACTATTATCAATATAACATGCATTATTACCCATATTATGCAGTTATTATCGCTAGAACTATAATAAATATACGTATTACCTTTATTATCATCAATATAACATGCATTATTACCCATATTATGCAGTTATTATCGATAGAACTGTAATAAATATATTTATTACTTTTATTATTATCAATATAACATGCACTATTTGCCATATTTTACTATTATTATCGCTAGAACTATAATAATTATACTTATTACTCCCGATATTATCAATATAACATGCATTATTACCCATATAATGCAGTTATTATCGCTAGAACTGTAATAATTATACTTATTACTTATATTATTAGCAATATAACGTGCATTATTACCCATATAATGCAGTTATTATCGCCAGAACTGTAATAATTATACTTATTACTTATATTATTCTCAATATAACATGCCTTATTTCGCATATAATGCAGTTATTATCGCTAGGACTGTAATAAATATACTTACTACTTTCATTATCATCAATATAACATGCATTATTACCCATATTATGCAGTTATTATCGATAGAACTGTAATAAATATACTTATTACTTTTACTATTATCAATATAACATGCACTATTTGCCATATTTTACTATTATTATCGCTAGAACTATAATAATTATACTTATTACTCCCGATATTATCAATATAACATGCATTATTACCCATATAATGCAGTTATTATCGCTAGAACTGTAATAATTATACTTATTACTTATATTATTAGCACTATAACGTGCATTATTACCCATATAATGCAGTTATTATCGCTAGAACTGTAATAATTATACTTATTACTTATACTATTATCAATATAACATGCATTATTACCCATATTATGCAGTTATTATCGCTAGAACTATAATAAATATACGTATTACCTTTATTATCATCAATATAACATGCATTATTACCCATATTATGCAGTTATTATCGACAGAACTGTAATAAATATACTTATTACTTTTACTATTATCAATATATCATGCACTATTAGCCATATTTTACTATTATTATCGCTAGAACTATAATAATTATACTTATTACTCCCGATATTATCAATATAACATGCCTTATTACGCATATAATGCAGTTATTATCGCTAGAACTGTAATAAATATACTTACTACTTTCATTATCATCAATATAACATGCATTATTACCCATATTAAGAAGTTATTATCGATAGAACTGTATTAATTATACTTATTACTTATATTGTTAGCAATATAACGTGCATTATTACCCATATAATGCAGTTACTATCGCTAGAACTGTAATAATTATACTTATTACTTATATTGTTAGCAATATAACGTGCATTATTACCCATATAATGCAGTTATTATCGCTAGAACTGTAATAATTATACTTATTACTTATATTGTTAGCAATATAACGTGCATTATTACCCATATAATGCAGTTATTATCGCTAGAACTGTAATAATTATACTTATTACTTATATTATTATCAATATAACATGCATTATTACCCATATTATGCAGTTATTATCGCTAGAACTATAATAAATATACGTATTACTTTTATTATCATCAATATAACATGCATTATTACCCATATTATGCAGTTATTATCGATAGAACTGTAATAAATATATTTATTACTTTTATTATTATCAATATAACATGCACTATTTGCCATATTTTACTATTATTATCGCTAGAACTATAATAATTATACTTATTACTCCCGATATTATCAATATAACATGCATTATTACCCATATAATGCAGTTATTATCGCTAGAACTGTAATAATTATACTTATTACTTATATTATTAGCAATATAACGTGCATTATTACCCATATAATGCAGTTATTATCGCCAGAACTGTAATAATTATACTTATTACTTATATTATTCTCAATATAACATGCCTTATTTCGCATATAATGCAGTTATTATCGCTAGAACTGTAATAAATATACTTACTACTTTCATTATCATCAATATAACATGCATTATTACCCATATTATGCAGTTATTATCGATAGAACTGTAATAAATATACTTATTACTTTTACTATTATCAATATAACATGCACTATTTGCCATATTTTACTATTATTATCGCTAGAACTATAATAATTATACTTATTACTCCCGATATTATCAATATAACATGCATTATTACCCATATAATGCAGTTATTATCGCTAGAACTGTAATAATTATACTTATTACTTATATTATTAGCACTATAACGTGCATTATTACCCATATAATGCAGTTATTATCGCTAGAACTGTAATAATTATACTTATAACTTATACTATTATCAATATAACATGCATTATTACCCATATTATGCAGTTATTATCGCTAGAACTATAATAAATATACGTATTACTTTCATTATCATCAATATAACATGCATTATTACCCATATAATGCAGTTATTATCGCTAGAACTGTAATAATTATACTTATTACTTAGATTATTATCAATATAACATGCATTATTACCCACATTATGCAGTTATTATCGCTAGAATTATAATAAATATACGTATTACTTTTATTATCATCAATATAACATGCATTATTACCCATATTATGCAGTTATTATCGATAGAACTGTAATAAATATACTTATTACTTATATTATTATCAATATAACATGCATTATTACCCATATAATGGAGGTATTATCGCTAGAACTGTAATAATTATACTTATTACTTATACTATTAGCAATATAACGTGCATTATTACCCATATAACGCAGTTATTATCGCCATAACTGTAATAATTATACTTATTACTTATATTATTCTCAATATAACATGCATTATTACCCATATTATGCAGTTATTATCGCTAGAACTATAATAAATATACTTATTACTCCCGATATTATCAATATAACATGCATTATTACCCATATAATGCAGTTATTATCGCTAGAACTGTAATAATTATACTTATTACTTATATTATGAGCAATATAACGTGCATTATTACCCATATAATGCAGTTATTATCGCCAGAACTGTAATAATTATACTTATTACTTATATTATTCTCAATATAACATGCCTTATTTCGCATATAATGCAGTTATTATCGCTAGAACTGTAATAAATATACTTACTACTTTCATTATCATCAATATAACATGCATTATTACCCATATTATGCAGTTATTATCGATAGAACTGTAATAAATATACTTATTACTTTTACTATTATCAATATAACATGCACTATTTGCCATATTTTACTATTATTATCGCTAGAACTATAATAATTATACTTATTACCCCCGATATTATCAGTATAACATGCCTTATTACGCATATAATGCAGTTATTATCGCTAGAACTGTAATAAATATACTTACTACTTTCATTATCATCAATATAACATGCATGATTACCCATATTAAGAAGTTATTATCGATAGAACGATAATAAATATACTTATTACTTTTATTATTATCAATATAACATGCATTATTACCCATATAATGCAGTTATTATCGCTAGAACTGTAATAATTATACTCATTACTTATATTATTAGCAATATAACGTGCATTATTACCCGTATTATGCAGTTATTATCGCTAGAACTGTAATAATTAGACTTATTACTTATATTATTATCAATATAACATGCATTATTACCCATATAATGGAGGTATTATCGCTAGAATTGTAATAATTATACTTATTACTTATACTATTAGCAATATAACGTGCATTATTACCCATATAATGCAGTTATTATCGCCATAACTGTAATAATTATACTTATTACTTATATTATTCTCAATATAACATGCATTATTACCCATATTATGCAGTTATTATCGATATAACTGTAATAAATATACTTATTACTCATATTATTATCAATATAACATGCATTATTACCCATATAATGGAGGTATTATCGCTAGAACTGTAATAATTATACTTATTACTTATACTATTAGCAATATAACGTGCATTATTACCCATATAATGCAGTTATTATCGCCAGAACTGTAATAATTATACTTATTACTTATATTATTCTCAATATAACATGCATTGTTACCCATATTATGCAGTTATTATCGCTAGAACTATAATAAATATACGTATTACTTTCATTATCATCAATATATCATGCATTATTACCCATATTATGCAGTTATTATCGATAGAACTGTAATAAATATACTTATTACTTTTACTATTATCAATATATCATGCACTATTAGCCATATTTTACTATTATTATCGCTAGAACTATAATAATTATACTTATTACCCCCGATATTATCAGTATAACATGCCTTATTACGCATATAATGCAGTTATTATCGCTAGAACTGTAATAAATATACTTACTACTTTCATTATCATCAATATAACATGCATTATTACCCATATTAAGAAGTTATTATCGATAGAACGATAATAAATATACTTATTACTTTTATTATTATCAATATAACATGCATTATTACCCATATAATGCAGTTATTATCGCTAGAACTGTAATAATTATACTCATTACTTATATTATTAGCAATATAACGTGCATTATTACCCGTATTATGCAGTTATTATCGCTAGAACTGTAATAATTAGACTTATTACTTATATTATTAGCACTATAACGTGCATTATTACCCATATAATGCAGTTATTATCGCTAGAACTGTAATAATTATACTTATTACTTATACTATTATCAATATAACATGCATTATTACCCATATTATGCAGTTATTATCGCTAGAACTATAATAAATATACGTATTACCTTTATTATCATCAATATAACATGCATTATTACCCATATTATGCAGTTATTATCGATAGAACTGTAATAAATATATTTATTACTTTTATTATTATCAATATAACATGCACTATTTGCCATATTTTACTATTATTATCGCTAGAACTATAATAATTATACTTATTACTCCCGATATTATCAATATAACATGCATTATTACCCATATAATGCAGTTATTATCGCTAGAACTGTAATAATTATACTTATTACTTATATTATTAGCAATATAACGTGCATTATTACCCATATAATGCAGTTATTATCGCCAGAACTGTAATAATTATACTTATTACTTATATTATTCTCAATATAACATGCCTTATTTCGCATATAATGCAGTTATTATCGCTAGAACTGTAATAAATATACTTACTACTTTCATTATCATCAATATAACATGCATTATTACCCATATTATGCAGTTATTATCGATAGAACTGTAATAAATATACTTATTACTTTTACTATTATCAATATAACATGCACTATTTGCCATATTTTACTATTATTATCGCTAGAACTATAATAATTATACTTATTACTCCCGATATTATCAATATAACATGCATTATTACCCATATAATGCAGTTATTATCGCTAGAACTGTAATAATTATACTTATCACTTATATTATTAGCACTATAACGTGCATTATTACCCATATAATGCAGTTATTATCGCTAGAACTGTAATAATTATACTTATTACTTATACTATTATCAATATAACATGCATTATTACCCATATTATGCAGTTATTATCGCTAGAACTATAATAAATATACGTATTACCTTTATTATCATCAATATAACATGCATTATTACCCATATTATGCAGTTATTATCGACAGAACTGTAATAAATATACTTATTACTTTTACTATTATCAATATATCATGCACTATTAGCCATATTTTACTATTATTATCGCTAGAACTATAATAATTATACTTATTACTCCCGATATTATCAATATAACATGCCTTATTACGCATATAATGCAGTTATTATCGCTAGAACTGTAATAAATATACTTACTACTTTCATTATCATCAATATAACATGCATTATTACCCATATTAAGAAGTTATTATCGATAGAACGATAATAAATATACTTATTACTTTTATTATTATCAATATAACATGCATTATTACCCATATAATGCAGTTATTATCGCTAGAACTGTAATAATTATACTCATTACTTATATTATTAGCAATATAACGTGCATTATTACCCGTATTATGCAGTTATTATCGCTAGAACTGTAATAATTAGACTTATTACTTATATTATTAGCACTATAACGTGCATTATTACCCATATAATGCAGTTATTATCGCTAGAACTGTAATAATTATACTTATTACTTATACTATTATCAATATAACATGCATTATTACCCATATTATGCAGTTATTATCGCTAGAACTATAATAAATATACGTATTACCTTTATTATCATCAATATAACATGCATTATTACCCATATTATGCAGTTATTATCGATAGAACTGTAATAAATATATTTATTACTTTTATTATTATCAATATAACATGCACTATTTGCCATATTTTACTATTATTATCGCTAGAACTATAATAATTATACTTATTACTCCCGATATTATCAATATAACATGCATTATTACCCATATAATGCAGTTATTATCGCTAGAACTGTAATAATTATACTTATTACTTATATTATTAGCAATATAACGTGCATTATTACCCATATAATGCAGTTATTATCGCCAGAACTGTAATAATTATACTTATTACATATATTATTCTCAATATAACATGCCTTATTTCGCATATAATGCAGTTATTATCGCTAGAACTGTAATAAATATACTTACTACTTTCATTATCATCAATATAACATGCATTATTACCCATATTATGCAGTTATTATCGATAGAACTGTAATAAATATACTTATTACTTTTACTATTATCAATATAACATGCACTATTTGCCATATTTTACTATTATTATCGCTAGAACTATAATAATTATACTTATTACTCCCGATATTATCAATATAACATGCATTATTACCCATATAATGCAGTTATTATCGCTAGAACTGTAATAATTATACTTATTACTTATATTATTAGCACTATAACGTGCATTATTACCCATATAATGCAGTTATTATCGCTAGAACTGTAATAATTATACTTATTACTTATACTATTATCAATATAACATGCATTATTACCCATATTATGCAGTTATTATCGCTAGAACTATAATAAATATACGTATTACCTTTATTATCATCAATATAACATGCATTATTACCCATATTATGCAGTTATTATCGACAGAACTGTAATAAATATACTTATTACTTTTACTATTATCAATATATCATGCACTATTAGCCATATTTTACTATTATTATCGCTAGAACTATAATAATTATACTTATTACTCCCGATATTATCAATATAACATGCCTTATTACGCATATAATGCAGTTATTATCGCTACAACTGTAATAAATATACTTACTACTTTCATTATCATCAATATAACATGCATTATTACCCATATTAAGAAGTTATTATCGATAGAACTGTATTAATTATACTTATTACTTATATTGTTAGCAATATAACGTGCATTATTACCCATATAATGCAGTTATTATCGCTAGAACTGTAATAATTATACTTATTACTTATATTGTTAGCAATATAACGTGCATTATTACCCATATAATGCAGTTATTATCGCTAGAACTGTAATAATTATACTTATTACTTATATTGTTAGCAATATAACGTGCATTATTACCCATATAATGCAGTTATTATCGCTAGAACTGTAATAATTATACTTATTACTTATATTATTATCAATATAACATGCATTATTACCCATATTATGCAGTTATTATCGCTAGAACTATAATAAATATACGTATTACTTTTATTATCATCAATATAACATGCATTATTACCCATATTATGCAGTTATTATCGATAGAACTGTAGTAAATATATTTATTACTTTTATTATTATCAATATAACATGCACTATTTGCCATATTTTACTATTATTATCGCTAGAACTATAATAATTATACTTATTACTCCCGATATTATCAATATAACATGCATTATTACCCATATAATGCAGTTATTATCGCTAGAACTGTAATAATTATACTTATTACTTATATTATTAGCAATATAACGTGCATTATTACCCATATAATGCAGTTATTATCGCCAGAACTGTAATAATTATACTTATTACTTATATTATTCTCAATATAACATGCCTTATTTCGCATATAATGCAGTTATTATCGCTAGAACTGTAATAAATATACTTACTACTTTCATTATCATCAATATAACATGCATTATTACCCATATTATGCAGTTATTATCGATAGAACTGTAATAAATATACTTATTACTTTTACTATTATCAATATAACATGCACTATTTGCCATATTTTACTATTATTATCGCTAGAACTATAATAATTATACTTATTACTCCCGATATTATCAATATAACATGCATTATTACCCATATAATGCAGTTATTATCGCTAGAACTGTAATAATTATACTTATTACTTATATTATTAGCACTATAACGTGCATTATTACCCATATAATGCAGTTATTATCGCTAGAACTGTAATAATTACACTTATTACTTATATTATTATCAATATAACATGCATTATTACCCATATAATGGAGGTATTATCGCAAGAACTGTAATAATTATACTTATTACTTATACTATTAGCAATATAACGTGCATTATTACCCATATAATGCAGTTATTATCGCCAGAACTGTAATAATTATACTTATTACTTATATTATTCTCAATATAACATGCATTATTACCCATATTATGCAGTTATTATCGCTAGAACTATAATAAATATACGTATTACTTTCATTATCATCAATATAACATGCATTATTACCCATGTAATGCAGTTGTTATCGCTAGAGCTATAATAAATATACGTATTACTTTTATTATCATCAATATAGCATGCATTATTACCCATATTATGCAGTTATTATCGATAGACCTGTAATAAATATACTTATTACTTTTATTATTATCAATATAACACGCACTATTTGCCATATTTTACTATTATTATCGCTAGAACTATAATAATTATACTTATTACTCCCGATATTATCAATATAACATGCATTATTACCCATATAATGCAGTTATTATCGCTAGAACTGTAATAATTATACTTATTACTTATATTATTATCAATATAACATGCATTATTACCCATATAATGGAGGTATTATCGCAAGAACTGTAATAATTATACTTATTACTTATACTATTGGCAATATAGCGTGCATTATTACCCATATAATGCAGTTATTATCGCCAGAACTGTAATAATTATACTTATTACTTATACTATTAGCAATATAACATGCACTATTTGCCATATTTTACTATTATTATCGCTAGAACTATAATAATTATACTTATTACTCCCGATATTATCAATATAACATGCATTATTACCCATATAATGCAGTTATTATCGCTAGAACTGTAATAATTGCACTCATTACTTATATTATTAGCAATATAACGTGCATTATTACCCATATTATGCAGTTATTATCGCTAGAACTGTAATAATTATACTTATTACTTATATCACTATCAATAGAACATGCATTATTACCCATATAATGGAGGTATTATCGCTAGAACTGTAATAATTATACTTATTACTTAGATTATTATCAATATAACATGCATTATTACCCATATTATGCAGTTATTATCGCTAGAACTATAATAAATATACGTATTACTTTTATTATCATCAATATAACATGCATTATTACCCATGTAATGCAGTTATTATCGCTAGAACTGTAATAATTATACTCATTACTTATATTATTAGCAATATAACGTGCATTATTACCCATATTATGCAGTTATTATCGCTAGAACTGTAATAATTATACTTATTACTTATATTATTATCAATATAACATGCACTATTTGCCATATTTTACTATTATTATCGCTAGAACTATAATAATTATACTTATTACTCCCGATATTATCAATATAACATGCATTATTACCCATATAATGCAGTTATTATCGCTAGAACTGTAATAATTATACTTATTACTTATATTATTAGCACTATAACGTGCATTATTACCCATATAATGCAGTTATTATCGCTAGAACTGTAATAATTACACTTATTACTTATATTATTATCAATATAACATGCATTATTACCCATATAATGGAGGTATTATCGCAAGAACTGTAATAATTATACTTATTACTTATACTATTAGCAATATAACGTGCATTATTACCCATATAATGCAGTTATTATCGCCAGAACTGTAATAATTATACTTATTACTTATATTATTCTCAATATAACATGCATTATTACCCATATTATGCAGTTATTATCGCTAGAACTATAATAAATATATGTATTACTTTCATTATCATCAATATAACATGCATTATTACCCATGTAATGCAGTTGTTATCGCTAGAGCTATAATAAATATACGTATTACTTTTATTATCATCAATATAGCATGCATTATTACCCATATTATGCAGTTATTATCGATAGACCTGTAATAAATATACTTATTACTTTTATTATTATCAATATAACACGCACTATTTGCCATATTTTACTATTATTATCGCTAGAACTATAATAATTATACTTATTACTCCCGATATTATCAATATAACATGCATTATTACCCATATAATGCAGTTATTATCGCTAGAACTGTAATAATTATACTTATTACTTATATTATTATCAATATAACATGCATTATTACCCATATAATGGAGGTATTATCGCAAGAACTGTAATAATTATACTTATTACTTATACTATTGGCAATATAGCGTGCATTATTACCCATATAATGCAGTTATTATCGCCAGAACTGTAATAATTATACTTATTACTTATACTATTAGCAATATAACATGCACTATTTGCCATATTTTACTATTATTATCGCTAGAACTATAATAATTATACTTATTACTCCCGATATTATCAATATAACATGCATTATTACCCATATAATGCAGTTATTATCGCTAGAACTGTAATAATTGCACTCATTACTTATATTATTAGCAATATAACGTGCATTATTACCCATATTATGCAGTTATTATCGCTAGAACTGTAATAATTATACTTATTACTTATATCACTATCAATAGAACATGCATTATTACCCATATAATGGAGGTATTATCGCTAGAACTGTAATAATTATACTTATTACTTAGATTATTATCAATATAACATGCATTATTACCCATATTATGCAGTTATTATCGCTAGAACTATAATAAATATACGTATTACTTTTATTATCATCAATATAACATGCATTATTACCCATGTAATGCAGTTATTATCGCTAGAACTGTAATAATTATACTCATTACTTATATTATTAGCAATATAACGTGCATTATTACCCATATTATGCAGTTATTATCGCTAGAACTGTAATAATTATACTTATTACTTATATTATTATCAATATAACATGCATTATTACCCATATAATGGAGGTATTATCGCTAGAACTGTAATAATTATACTTATTACTTATACTATTAGCAATATAACGTGTATTATTACCCATATAATGCAGTTATTATCGCCAGAACTGTAATAATTATACTTATTACTTATATTATTCTCAATATAACATGCATTATTACCCATATTATGCAGTTATTATCGCTAGAACTATAATAAATATACGTACTACTTTTATTATCATCAATATAACATGCATTATTACCCATATTATGCAGTTATTATCGATAGAACTGTAATAAATATACTTATTACTTTTATTATTATCAATATAACATGCACTATTTGCCATATTTTACTATTATTATCGCTAGAACTATAATAATTATACTTATTACTCCCGATATTATCAATATAACATGCATTATTACCCATATAATGCAGTTATTATCGCTAGAACTGTAATAATTATACTTATTACTTATATTATTATCAATAAAACATGCATTATTACCCATATAATGCAGTTATTACCGCTAGAACTGTAATATTGTACTCATTACTTATATTATTAGCAATATAACGTGCATTATTACCCATATTATGCAGTTATTATCGCTAGAACTGTAATAATTATACTTATTACTTATATCATTATCAATATAACATGCATTATTACCCATATAATGCAGTTATTATCGCTAGAACTGTAATAATGTACTTATTACTTATATTATTATCAATATAACATGCACTATTTGCCATATTTTACTATTATTATCGCTAGAACTATAATAATTATACTTATTACTCCCGATATTATCAATATAACATGCATTATTACCCATATAATGCAGTTATTATCGCTAGAACTGTAATAATTATACTTATTACTTATATTATTATCAATATAACATGCATTATTACCCATATAATGGAGGTATTATCGCAAGAACTGTAATAATTATACTTATTACTTATACTATTAGCAATATAACGTGCATTATTACCCATATAATGCAGTTATTATCGCCAGAACTGTAATAATTATACTTATTACTTATATTATTCTCAATATAACATGCATTATTACCCATATTATGCAGTTATTATCGCTAGAACTATAATAAATATACGTATTACTTTCATTATCATCAATATAACATGCATTATTACCCATATAATGGAGGTATTATCGCTAGAACTGTAATAATTATACTTATTACTTATATTATTATCAATATAACATGCATTATTACCCATATTATGCAGTTATTATCGATAGAACTGTAATAAATACACTTATTACTTTTACTATTATCAATATATCATGCACTATTAGCCATATTTTACTATTATTATCGCTAGAACTATAATAATTATACTTATTACTCCCGATATTATCAATATAACATGCCTTATTACCCATATAATGCAGTTATTATCGCTAGAACTGTAATAATTATACTCATTACTTATATTATTAGCAATATAACGTGCATTATTACCCATATTATGCAGTTATTATCGCTAGAACTGTAATAATTATACTTATTACTTATATTATTATCAATATAACATGCATTATTACCCATATAATGCAGTTATTATCGCTAGAACTGTAATAATTGCACTCATTACTTATATTATTAGCAATATAACGTGCATTATTACCCATATTATGCAGTTATTATCGCTAGAACTGTAATAATTATACTTATTACTTATATCACTATCAATAGAACATGCATTATTACCCATATAATGGAGGTATTATCGCTAGAACTGTAATAATTATACTTATTACTTAGATTATTATCAATATAACATGCATTATTACCCATATTATGCAGTTATTATCGCTAGAACTATAATAAATATACGTATTACTTTTATTATCATCAATATAACATGCATTATTACCCATGTAATGCAGTTATTATCGCTAGAACTGTAATAATTATACTCATTACTTATATTATTAGCAATATAACGTGCATTATTACCCATATTATGCAGTTATTATCGCTAGAACTGTAATAATTATACTTATTACTTATATTATTATCAATATAACATGCACTATTTGCCATATTTTACTATTATTATCGCTAGAACTATAATAATTATACTTATTACTCCCGATATTATCAATATAACATGCATTATTACCCATATAATGCAGTTATTATCGCTAGAACTGTAATAATTATACTTATTACTTATATTATTAGCACTATAACGTGCATTATTACCCATATAATGCAGTTATTATCGCTAGAACTGTAATAATTACACTTATTACTTATATTATTATCAATATAACATGCATTATTACCCATATAATGGAGGTATTATCGCAAGAACTGTAATAATTATACTTATTACTTATACTATTAGCAATATAACGTGCATTATTACCCATATAATGCAGTTATTATCGCCAGAACTGTAATAATTATACTTATTACTTATATTATTCTCAATATAACATGCATTATTACCCATATTATGCAGTTATTATCGCTAGAACTATAATAAATATATGTATTACTTTCATTATCATCAATATAACATGCATTATTACCCATGTAATGCAGTTGTTATCGCTAGAGCTATAATAAATATACGTATTACTTTTATTATCATCAATATAGCATGCATTATTACCCATATTATGCAGTTATTATCGATAGACCTGTAATAAATATACTTATTACTTTTATTATTATCAATATAACACGCACTATTTGCCATATTTTACTATTATTATCGCTAGAACTATAATAATTATACTTATTACTCCCGATATTATCAATATAACATGCATTATTACCCATATAATGCAGTTATTATCGCTAGAACTGTAATAATTATACTTATTACTTATATTATTATCAATATAACATGCATTATTACCCATATAATGGAGGTATTATCGCAAGAACTGTAATAATTATACTTATTACTTATACTATTGGCAATATAGCGTGCATTATTACCCATATAATGCAGTTATTATCGCCAGAACTGTAATAATTATACTTATTACTTATACTATTAGCAATATAACATGCACTATTTGCCATATTTTACTATTATTATCGCTAGAACTATAATAATTATACTTATTACTCCCGATATTATCAATATAACATGCATTATTACCCATATAATGCAGTTATTATCGCTAGAACTGTAATAATTGCACTCATTACTTATATTATTAGCAATATAACGTGCATTATTACCCATATTATGCAGTTATTATCGCTAGAACTGTAATAATTATACTTATTACTTATATCACTATCAATAGAACATGCATTATTACCCATATAATGGAGGTATTATCGCTAGAACTGTAATAATTATACTTATTACTTAGATTATTATCAATATAACATGCATTATTACCCATATTATGCAGTTATTATCGCTAGAACTATAATAAATATACGTATTACTTTTATTATCATCAATATAACATGCATTATTACCCATGTAATGCAGTTATTATCGCTAGAACTGTAATAATTATACTCATTACTTATATTATTAGCAATATAACGTGCATTATTACCCATATTATGCAGTTATTATCGCTAGAACTGTAATAATTATACTTATTACTTATATTATTATCAATATAACATGCATTATTACCCATATAATGGAGGTATTATCGCTAGAACTGTAATAATTATACTTATTACTTATACTATTAGCAATATAACGTGTATTATTACCCATATAATGCAGTTATTATCGCCAGAACTGTAATAATTATACTTATTACTTATATTATTCTCAATATAACATGCATTATTACCCATATTATGCAGTTATTATCGCTAGAACTATAATAAATATACGTACTACTTTTATTATCATCAATATAACATGCATTATTACCCATATTATGCAGTTATTATCGATAGAACTGTAATAAATATACTTATTACTTTTATTATTATCAATATAACATGCACTATTTGCCATATTTTACTATTATTATCGCTAGAACTATAATAATTATACTTATTACTCCCGATATTATCAATATAACATGCATTATTACCCATATAATGCAGTTATTATCGCTAGAACTGTAATAATTATACTTATTACTTATATTATTATCAATAAAACATGCATTATTACCCATATAATGCAGTTATTACCGCTAGAACTGTAATATTGTACTCATTACTTATATTATTAGCAATATAACGTGCATTATTACCCATATTATGCAGTTATTATCGCTAGAACTGTAATAATTATACTTATTACTTATATCATTATCAATATAACATGCATTATTACCCATATAATGCAGTTATTATCGCTAGAACTGTAATAATGTACTTATTACTTATATTATTATCAATATAACATGCACTATTTGCCATATTTTACTATTATTATCGCTAGAACTATAATAATTATACTTATTACTCCCGATATTATCAATATAACATGCATTATTACCCATATAATGCAGTTATTATCGCTAGAACTGTAATAATTATACTTATTACTTATATTATTATCAATATAACATGCATTATTACCCATATAATGGAGGTATTATCGCAAGAACTGTAATAATTATACTTATTACTTATACTATTAGCAATATAACGTGCATTATTACCCATATAATGCAGTTATTATCGCCAGAACTGTAATAATTATACTTATTACTTATATTATTCTCAATATAACATGCATTATTACCCATATTATGCAGTTATTATCGCTAGAACTATAATAAATATACGTATTACTTTCATTATCATCAATATAACATGCATTATTACCCATATAATGGAGGTATTATCGCTAGAACTGTAATAATTATACTTATTACTTATATTATTATCAATATAACATGCATTATTACCCATATTATGCAGTTATTATCGATAGAACTGTAATAAATACACTTATTACTTTTACTATTATCAATATATCATGCACTATTAGCCATATTTTACTATTATTATCGCTAGAACTATAATAATTATACTTATTACTCCCGATATTATCAATATAACATGCCTTATTACCCATATAATGCAGTTATTATCGCTAGAACTGTAATAATTATACTCATTACTTATATTATTAGCAATATAACGTGCATTATTACCCATATTATGCAGTTATTATCGCTAGAACTGTAATAATTATACTTATTACTTATATTATTATCAATATAACATGCATTATTACCCATATTATGCAGTTATTATCGCTAGAACTGTAATAATTGAACTCATTACTTATATTATTAGCAATATAACGTGCATTATTACCCATATAATGCAGTTATTATCGCCAGAACTGTAATAATTATACTTATTACTTATATTATTAGCAATATAACGTGCATTATTACCCATATTATGCAGTTATTATCGCTAGAACTGTAATAATTGTACTCATTACTTATATTATTAGCAATATAACGTGCATTATTACCCATATTATGCAGTTATTATCGCCAGAACTGTAATAATTATACTTATTACTTATACTATTAGCAATATAACATGCACTATTTGCCATATTTTACTATTATTATCGCTAGAACTATAATAATTATACTTATTACTCCCGATATTATCAATATAACATGCATTATTACCCATATAATGCAGTTATTATCGCTAGAACTGTAATAATTGCACTCATTACTTATATTATTAGCAATATAACGTGCATTATTACCCATATTATGCAGTTATTATCGCTAGAACTGTAATAATTATACTTATTACTTAGATTATTATCAATATAACATGCATTATTACCCATATTATGCAGTTATTATCGCTAGAACTATAATAAATATACGTATTACTTTTATTATCATCAATATAACATGCATTATTACGCATGTAATGCAGTTATTATCGCTAGAACTGTAATAATTATACTCATTACTTATATTATTAGCAATATAACGTGCATTATTACCCATATTATGCAGTTATTATCGCTAGAACTGTAATAATTATACTTATTACTTATATTATTATCAATATAACATGCATTATTACCCATTTAATGGAGGTATTATCGCTAGAACTGTAATAATTATACTTATTACTTATACTATTAGCAATATAACGTGCATTATTACCCATATAATGCAGTTATTATCGCTAGAACTGTAATAATTATACTTATTACTTATATTATTATCAATATAACATGCATTATTACCCATATTATGCAGTTATTATCGCTAGAACTGTAATAATTGTACTCATTACTTATATTATTAGCAATATAACGTGTATTATTACCCATATTATGCAGTTATTATCGCTAGAACTGTAATAATTATACTTATTACTTATATTATTATCAATATAACATGCATTATTACCCATATTATGCAGTTATTATCTCTAGAACCATAATAAATATACTTATTACTCCCAATATTATCAATATAACATGCATTTTTACCCATATAATGCAGTTATTATCGCTAGAACTGTAATAATTATACTTATTACTTATACTATTAGCAATATAACATGCACTATTTGCCATATTTTACTATTATTATCGCTAGAACTATAATAATTATACTTATTACTCCCGATATTATCAATATAACATGCATTATTACCCATATAATGCAGTTATTATCGCTAGAACTGTAATAATTATACTTATTACTTATATTGTTAGCAATATAACATGCATTATTACCCATATAATGCAGTTATTATCGCTAGAACTGTAATAATTATACTTATTACTTATATTATTATCAATAAAACATGCATTATTACCCATATAATGCAGTTATTACCGCCAGAACTGTAATATTGTACTCATTACTTATATTATTAGCAATATAACGTGCATTATTACCCATATTATGCAGTTATTATCGCTAGAACTGTAATAATTATACTTATTACTTATATCATTATCAATATAACATGCATTATTACCCATATAATGGAGGTATTATCGCTAGAACTGTAATAATTATACTTATTACTTATATTATTATCAATATAACATGCATTATTACCCATATAATAGAGGTATTATCGCAAGAACTGTAATAATTATACTTATTACTTATACTATTAGCAATATAACGTGCATTATTACCCATATAATGCAGTTATTATCGCTAGAACTGTAATAATTACACTTATTACTTATATTATTATCAATATAACATGCATTATTACCCATATAATGGAGGTATTATCGCAAGAACTGTAATAATTATACTTATTACTTATACTATTAGCAATATAACGTGCATTATTACCCATATAATGCAGTTATTATCGCCAGAACTGTAATAATTATACTTATTACTTATATTATTCTCAATATAACATGCATTATTACCCATATTATGCAGTTATTATCGCTAGAACTATAATAAATATACGTATTACTTTCATTATCATCAATATAACATGCATTATTACCCATGTAATGCAGTTATTATCGCTAGAGCTATAATAAATATACGTATTACTTTTATTATCATCAATATAGCATGCATTATTACCCATATTATGCAGTTATTATCGATAGACCTGTAATAAATATACTTATTACTTTTATTATTATCAATATAACACGCACTATTTGCCATATTTTACTATTATTATCGCTAGAACTATAATAATTATACTTATTACTCCCGATATTATCAATATAACATGCATTATTACCCATATAATGCAGTTATTATCGCTAGAACTGTAATAATTATACTTATTACTTATATTATTATCAATATAACATGCATTATTACCCATATAATGGAGGTATTATCGCAAGAACTGTAATAATTATACTTATTACTTATACTATTAGCAATATAGCGTGCATTATTACCCATATAATGCAGTTATTATCGCCAGAACTGTAATAATTATACTCATTACTTATATTATTAGCAATATAACGTGCATTATTACCCATATTATGCAGTTATTATCGCTAGAACGGTAATAATTATACTTATTACTTATACTATTAGCAATATAACATGCACTATTTGCCATATTTCACTATTATTATCGCTAGAACTATAATAATTATACTTATTACTCCCGATATTATCAATATAACATGCATTATTACCCATATAATGCAGTTATTATCGCTAGAACTGTAATAATTGCACTCATTACTTATATTATTAGCAATATAACGTGCATTATTACCCATATTATGCAGTTATTATCGCTAGAACTGTAATAATTATACTTATTACTTATATCACTATCAATAGAACATGCATTATTACCCATATAATGGAGGTATTATCGCTAGAACTGTAATAATTATACTTATTACTTAGATTATTATCAATATAACATGCATTATTACCCATATTATGCAGTTATTATCGCTAGAACTATAATAAATATACGTATTACTTTTATTATCATCAATATAACATGCATTATTACCCATGTAATGCAGTTATTATCGCTAGAACTGTAATAATTATACTCATTACTTATATTATTAGCAATATAACGTGCATTATTACCCATATTATGCAGTTATTATCGCTAGAACTGTAATAATTATACTTATTACTTATATTATTATCAATATAACATGCATTATTACCCATATAATGGAGGTATTATCGCTAGAACTGTAATAATTATACTTATTACTTATACTATTAGCAATATAACGTGTATTATTACCCATATAATGCAGTTATTATCGCCAGAACTGTAATAATTATACTTATTACTTATATTATTCTCAATATAACATGCATTATTACCCATATTATGCAGTTATTATCGCTAGAACTATAATAAATATACGTACTACTTTTATTATCATCAATATAACATGCATTATTACCCATATTATGCAGTTATTATCGATACAACTGTAATAAATATACTTATTACTTTTATTATTATCAATATAACATGCACTATTTGCCATATTTTACTATTATTATCGCTAGAACTATAATAATTATACTTATTACTCCCGATATTATCAATATAACATGCATTATTACCCATATAATGCAGTTATTATCGCTAGAACTGTAATAATTATACTTATTACTTATATTGTTAGCAATATAACATGCATTATTACCCATATAATGCAGTTATTATCGCTAGAACTGTAATAATTATACTTATTACTTATATTATTCTCAATATAACATGCATTATTACCCATATTATGCAGTTATTATCGCAAGAACTATAATAAATATACGTATTACTTTCATTATTATCAATATAACATGCATTATTACCCATATTATGCAGTTATTATCGCTAGAACTATAATAAATATACGTATTACTTTTATTATCATCAATATAACATGCATTATTACCCTAATAATGCAGTTATTATAGCTAGAACTGTAATAATTATACTTATTACTTATATTATTATCAATATAACATGCATTATTACCCATATTATGCAGTTATTATCGCTAGAACTGTAATAATTGTACTCATTACTTATATTATTAGCAATATAACGTGCATTATTACCCATATAATGCAGTTATTATCGCCAGAACTGTAATAATTATACTTATTACTTTTACTATTATCAATATATCATGCACTATTAGCCATATTTTACTATTATTATCGCTAGAACTATAATAATTATACTTATTACTCCCGATATTATCAATATAACATGCATTATTACCCATATAATGCAGTTATTATCGCCAGAACTGTTATAATTATACTTATTACTTTTACTATTATCAATATATCATGCACTATTAGCCATATTTTACTATTATTATCGCTAGAACTATAATAATTATACTTATTACTCCCAATATTATCAATATAACATGCCTTATTACCCATATAATGCAGTTATTATCGCTAGAACTGTAATAATTATACTCATTACTTATATTATTAGCAATATAACGTGCATTATTACCCATATTATGCAGTTATTATCGCTAGAACTGTAATAATTATACTCATTACTTATATTATTAGCAATATAACGTGCATTATTACCCATATTATGCAGTTATTATCGCTAGAACTGTAATAATTATACTTATTACTTATATTATTATCAATATAACATGCATTATTACCCATATTATGCAGTTATTATCTCTAGAACCATAATAAATATACTTATTACTCCCAATATTATCAATATAACATGCATTTTTACCCATATAATGCAGTTATTATCGCTAGAACTGTAATAATTATACTTATTACTTATACTATTAGCAATATAACATGCACTATTTGCCATATTTTACTATTATTATCGCTAGAACTATAATAATTATACTTATTACTCCCGATATTATCAATATAACATGCATTATTACCCATATAATGCAGTTATTATCGCTAGAACTGTAATAATTATACTTATTACTTATATTGTTAGCAATATAACATGCATTATTACCCGTATAATGCAGTTATTATCGCTAGAACTGTAATAATTATACTTATTACTTATATTATTATCAATAAAACATGCATTATTACCCATATAATGCAGTTATTACCGCTAGAACTGTAATATTGTACTCATTACTTATATTATTAGCAATATAACGTGCATTATTACCCATATTATGCAGTTATTATCGCTAGAACTGTAATAATTATACTTATTACTTATATCGTTATCAATATAACATGCATTATTACCCATATAATGGAGGTATTATCGCTAGAACTGTAATAATTATACTTATTACTTAGATTATTATCAATATAACATGCATTATAACCCATATTATGCAGTTATTATCGCTAGAACTATAATAAATATACGTATTACTTTTATTATCATCAATATAACATGCATTATTACCCATATAATGCAGTTATTATCGCTAGAACTGTAATAATTATACTCATTACTTATATTATTAGCAATATAACGTGCATTATTACCCATATTATGCAGTTATTATCGCTAGAACTGTAATAATTATACTTATTACTTATATTATTATCAATATAACATGCATTATTACCCATTTAATGGAGGTATTATCGCTAGAACTGTAATAATTATACTTATTACTTATACTATTAGCAATATAACGTGCATTATTACCCATATAATGCAGTTATTATCGCTAGAACTGTAATAATTATACTTATTACTTATACTATTATCAATATAACATGCATTATTACCCATATTATGCAGTTATTATCGCTAGAACTGTAATAATTGTACTCATTACTTATATTATTAGCAATATAACGTGTATTATTACCCATATTATGCAGTTATTATCGCTAGAACTGTAATAATTATACTTATTACTTATATTATTATCAATATAACATGCATTATTACCCATATTATGCAGTTATTATCTCTAGAACCATAATAAATATACTTATTACTCCCAATATTATCAATATAACATGCATTTTTACCCATATAATGCAGTTATTATCGCTAGAACTGTAATAATTGTACTTATTACTTATACTATTAGCAATATAACATGCACTATTTGCCATATTTTACTATTATTATCGCTAGAACTATAATAATTATACTTATTACTCCCGATATTATCAATATAACATGCATTATTACCCATATAATGCAGTTATTATCGCTAGAACTGTAATAATTATACTCATTACTTATATTATTAGCAATATAACGTGCATTATTACCCATATTATGCAGTTATTATCGCTAGAACTGTAATAATTATACTCATTACTTATATTATTAGCAATATAACGTGCATTATTACCCATATTATGCAGTTATTATCGCTAGAACTGTAATAATTATACTTATTACTTATATTATTATCAATATAACATGCATTATTACCCATATTATGCAGTTATTATCTCTAGAACCATAATAAATATACTTATTACTCCCAATATTATCAATATAACATGCATTTTTACCCATATAATGCAGTTATTATCGCTAGAACTGTAATAATTATACTTATTACTTATACTATTAGCAATATAACATGCACTATTTGCCATATTTTACTATTATTATCGCTAGAACTATAATAATTATACTTATTACTCCCGATATTATCAATATAACATGCATTATTACCCATATAATGCAGTTATTATCGCTAGAACTGTAATAATTATACTTATTACTTATATTGTTAGCAATATAACATGCATTATTACCCATATAATGCAGGTATTATCGCTAGAACTGTAATAATTATACTTATTACTTATACTATTAGCAATATAACGTGTATTATTACCCATATAATGCAGTTATTATCGCCAGAACTGTAATAATTATACTTATTACTTATATTATTCTCAATATAACATGCATTATTACCCATATTATGCAGTTATTATCGCTAGAACTATAATAAATATACGTACTACTTTTATTATCATCAATATAACATGCATTATTACCCATATTATGCAGTTATTATCGATACAACTGTAATAAATATACTTATTACTTTTATTATTATCAATATAACATGCACTATTTGCCATATTTTACTATTATTATCGCTAGAACTATAATAATTATACTTATTACTCCCGATATTATCAATATAACATGCATTATTACCCATATAATGCAGTTATTATCGCTAGAACTGTAATAATTATACTTATTACTTATATTGTTAGCAATATAACATGCATTATTACCCATATAATGCAGTTATTATCGCTAGAACTGTAATAATTATACTTATTACTTATATTATTCTCAATATAACATGCATTATTACCCATATTATGCAGTTATTATCGCAAGAACTATAATAAATATACGTATTACTTTCATTATTATCAATATAACATGCATTATTACCCATATTATGCAGTTATTATCGCTAGAACTATAATAAATATACGTATTACTTTTATTATCATCAATATAACATGCATTATTACCCTAATAATGCAGTTATTATAGCTAGAACTGTAATAATTATACTTATTACTTATATTATTATCAATATAACATGCATTATTACCCATATTATGCAGTTATTATCGCTAGAACTGTAATAATTGTACTCATTACTTATATTATTAGCAATATAACGTGCATTATTACCCATATAATGCAGTTATTATCGCCAGAACTGTAATAATTATACTTATTACTTTTACTATTATCAATATATCATGCACTATTAGCCATATTTTACTATTATTATCGCTAGAACTATAATAATTATACTTATTACTCCCGATATTATCAATATAACATGCATTATTACCCATATAATGCAGTTATTATCGCCAGAACTGTTATAATTATACTTATTACTTTTACTATTATCAATATATCATGCACTATTAGCCATATTTTACTATTATTATCGCTAGAACTATAATAATTATACTTATTACTCCCAATATTATCAATATAACATGCCTTATTACCCATATAATGCAGTTATTATCGCTAGAACTGTAATAATTATACTCATTACTTATATTATTAGCAATATAACGTGCATTATTACCCATATTATGCAGTTATTATCGCTAGAACTGTAATAATTATACTCATTACTTATATTATTAGCAATATAACGTGCATTATTACCCATATTATGCAGTTATTATCGCTAGAACTGTAATAATTATACTTATTACTTATATTATTATCAATATAACATGCATTATTACCCATATTATGCAGTTATTATCTCTAGAACCATAATAAATATACTTATTACTCCCAATATTATCAATATAACATGCATTTTTACCCATATAATGCAGTTATTATCGCTAGAACTGTAATAATTATACTTATTACTTATACTATTAGCAATATAACATGCACTATTTGCCATATTTTACTATTGTTATCGCTAGAACTATAATAATTATACTTATTACTCCCGATATTATCAATATAACATGCATTATTACCCATATAATGCAGTTATTATCGCTAGAACTGTAATAATTATACTTATTACTTATATTGTTAGCAATATAACATGCATTATTACCCGTATAATGCAGTTATTATCGCTAGAACTGTAATAATTATACTTATTACTTATATTATTATCAATAAAACATGCATTATTACCCATATAATGCAGTTATTACCGCTAGAACTGTAATATTGTACTCATTACTTATATTATTAGCAATATAACGTGCATTATTACCCATATTATGCAGTTATTATCGCTAGAACTGTAATAATTATACTTATTACTTATATCGTTATCAATATAACATGCATTATTACCCATATAATGGAGGTATTATCGCTAGAACTGTAATAATTATACTTATTACTTAGATTATTATCAATATAACATGCATAATAACCCATATTATGCAGTTATTATCGCTAGAACTATAATAAATATACGTATTACTTTTATTATCATCAATATAACATGCATTATTACCCATATAATGCAGTTATTATCGCTAGAACTGTAATAATTATACTCATTACTTATATTATTAGCAATATAACGTGCATTATTACCCATATAATGCAGTTATTATCGCTAGAACTGTAATAATTATACTTATTACTTATACTATTATCAATATAACATGCATTATTACCCATATTATGCAGTTATTATCGCTAGAACTGTAATAATTGTACTCATTACTTATATTATTAGCAATATAACGTGTATTATTACCCATATTATGCAGTTATTATCGCTAGAACTGTAATAATTATACTTATTACTTATATTATTAGCAATATAACGTGCATTATTACCCATATAATGCAGTTATTATCGCTAGAACTGTAATAATTATACTTATTACTTATACTATTATCAATATAACATGCATTATTACCCATATTATGCAGTTATTATCGCTAGAACTGTAATAATTGTACTCATTACTTATATTATTAGCAATATAACGTGTATTATTACCCATATTATGCAGTTATTATCGCTAGAACTGTAATAATTATACTTATTACTTATATTATTATCAATATAACATGCATTATTACCCATATTATGCAGTTATTATCTCTAGAACCATAATAAATATACTTATTACTCCCAATATTATCAATATAACATGCATTTTTACCCATATAATGCAGTTATTATCGCTAGAACTGTAATAATTGTACTTATTACTTATACTATTAGCAATATAACATGCACTATTTGCCATATTTTACTATTATTATCGCTAGAACTATAATAATTATACTTATTACTCCCGATATTATCAATATAACATGCATTATTACCCATATAATGCAGTTATTATCGCTAGAACTGTAATAATTATACTCATTACTTATATTATTAGCAATATAACGTGCATTATTACCCATATTATGCAGTTATTATCGCTAGAACTGTAATAATTATACTCATTACTTATATTATTAGCAATATAACGTGCATTATTACCCATATTATGCAGTTATTATCGCTAGAACTGTAATAATTATACTTATTACTTATATTATTATCAATATAACATGCATTATTACCCATATTATGCAGTTATTATCTCTAGAACCATAATAAATATACTTATTACTCCCAATATTATCAATATAACATGCATTTTTACCCATATAATGCAGTTATTATCGCTAGAACTGTAATAATTATACTTATTACTTATACTATTAGCAATATAACATGCACTATTTGCCATATTTTACTATTATTATCGCTAGAACTATAATAATTATACTTATTACTCCCGATATTATCAATATAACATGCATTATTACCCATATAATGCAGTTATTATCGCTAGAACTGTAATAATTATACTTATTACTTATATTGTTAGCAATATAACATGCATTATTACCCATATAATGCAGTTATTATCGCTAGAACTGTAATAATTATACTTATTACTTATATTATTATCAATAAAACATGCATTATTACCCATATAATGCAGTTATTACCGCTAGAACTGTAATATTGTACTCATTACTTATATTATTAGCAATATAACGTGCATTATTACCCATATTATGCAGTTATTATCGCTAGAACTGTAATAATTATACTTATTACTTATATCGTTATCAATATAACATGCATTACTACCCATATAATGGAGGTATTATCGCTAGAACTGTAATAATTATACTTATTACTTAGATTATTATCAATATAACATGCATTATAACCCATATTATGCAGTTATTATCGCTAGAACTATAATAAATATACGTATTACTTTTATTATCATCAATATAACATGCATTATTACCCATATAATGCAGTTATTATCGCTAGAACTGTAATAATTATACTCATTACTTATATTATTAGCAATATAACGTGCATTATTACCCATATTATGCAGTTATTATCGCTAGAACTGTAATAATTATACTTATTACTTATATTATTATCAATATAACATGCATTATTACCCATTTAATGGAGGTATTATCGCTAGAACTGTAATAATTATACTTATTACTTATACTATTAGCAATATAACGTGCATTATTACCCATATAATGCAGTTATTATCGCTAGAACTGTAATAATTATACTTATTACTTATATTATTATCAATATAACATGCATTATTACCCATATTATGCAGTTATTATCGCTAGAACTGTAATAATTGTACTCATTACTTATATTATTAGCAATATAACCTGTATTATTACCCATATTATGCAGTTATTATCGCTAGAACTGTAATAATTATACTTATTACTTATATTATTATCAATATAACATGCATTATTACCCATATTATGCAGTTATTATCTCTAGAACCATAATAAATATACTTATTACTCCCAATATTATCAATATAACATGCATTTTTACCCATATAATGCAGTTATTATCGCTAGAACTGTAATAATTATACTTATTACTTATACTATTAGCAATATAACATGCACTATTTGCCATATTTTACTATTATTATCGCTAGAACTATAATAATTATACTTATTACTCCCGATATTATCAATATAACATGCATTATTACCCATATAATGCAGTTATTATCGCTAGAACTGTAATAATTATACTTATTACTTATATTGTTAGCAATATAACATGCATTATTACCCATATAATGCAGTTATTATCGCTAGAACTGTAATAATTATACTTATTACTTATATTATTATCAATAAAACATGCATTATTACCCATATAATGCAGTTATTACCGCTAGAACTGTAATATTGTACTCATTACTTATATTATTAGCAATATAACGTGCATTATTACCCATATTATGCAGTTATTATCGCTAGAACTGTAATAATTATACTTATTACTTATATCATTATCAATATAACATGCATTATTACCCATATAATGGAGGTATTATCGCTAGAACTGTAATAATTATACTTATTACTTATATTATTATCAATATAACATGCATTATTACCCATATAATAGAGGTATTATCGCAAGAACTGTAATAATTATACTTATTACTTATACTATTAGCAATATAACGTGCATTATTACCCATATAATGCAGTTATTATCGCTAGAACTGTAATAATTATACTTATTACTTATATTATTATCAATATAACATGCATTATTACCCATATTATGCAGTTATTATCTCTAGAACCATAATAAATATACTTATTACTCCCAATATTATCAATATAACATGCATTTTTACCCATATAATGCAGTTATTATCGCTAGAACTGTAATAATTATACTTATTACTTATACTATTAGCAATATAACATGCACTATTTGCCATATTTTACTATTATTATCGCTAGAACTATAATAATTATACTTATTACTCCCGATATTATCAATATAACATGCATTATTACCCATATAATGCAGTTATTATCGCTAGAACTGTAATAATTATACTTATTACTTATATTGTTAGCAATATAACATGCATTATTACCCATATAATGCAGTTATTATCGCTAGAACTGTAATAATTATACTTATTACTTATATTATTATCAATAAAACATGCATTATTACCCATATAATGCAGTTATTACCGCTAGAACTGTAATATTGTACTCATTACTTATATTATTAGCAATATAACGTGCATTATTACCCATATTATGCAGTTATTATCGCTAGAACTGTAATAATTATACTTATTACTTATATCATTATCAATATAACATGCATTATTACCCATATAATGGAGGTATTATCGCTAGAACTGTAATAATTATACTTATTACTTATATTATTATCAATATAACATGCATTATTACCCATATAATAGAGGTATTATCGCAAGAACTGTAATAATTATACTTATTACTTATACTATTAGCAATATAACGTGCATTATTACCCATATAATGCAGTTATTATCGCTAGAACTGTAATAATTACACTTATTACTTATATTATTATCAATATAACATGCATTATTACCCATATAATGGAGGTATTATCGCAAGAACTGTAATAATTATACTTATTACTTATACTATTAGCAATATAGCGTGCATTATTACCCATATAATGCAGTTATTATCGCCAGAACTGTAATAATTATACTTATTACTTATATTATTAGTAATATAACGTGCATTATTACCCATATAATGCAGTTATTATCGCCAGAACTGTAATAATCATACTTATTACTTATATTATTCTCAATATAACATGCATTATTACCCATATTATGCAGTTATTATCGCTAGAACTATAATAAATATACGTATTACTTTCATTATCATCAATATAACATGCATTATTACCCATGTAATGCAGTTATTATCGCTAGAGCTATAATAAATATACGTATTACTTTTATTATCATCAATATAGCATGCATTATTACCCATATTATGCAGTTATTATCGATAGACCTGTAATAAATATACTTATTACTTTTATTATTATCAATATAACACGCACTATTTGCCATATTTTACTATTATTATCGCTAGAACTATAATAATTATACATATTACTCCCGATATTATCAATATAACATGCATTATTACCCATATAATGCAGTTATTATCGCTAGAACTGTAATAATTATACTTATTACTTATATTATTATCAATATAACATGCATTATTACCCATATAATGGAGGTATTATCGCAAGAACTGTAATAATTATACTTATTACTTATACTATTAGCAATATAGCGTGCATTATTACCCATATAATGCAGTTATTATCGCCAGAACTGTAATAATTATACTTATTACTTATATTATTAGTAATATAACGTGCATTATTACCCATATAATGCAGTTATTATCGCCAGAACTGTAATAATTATACTTATTACTTATATTATTATCAATATAACATGCATTATTACCCATATTATGCAGTTATTATCGCTAGAACTGTAATAATTATACTTATTACTTATATTATTAGCAATATAACGTGCATTATTACCCATATTATGCAGTTATTATCGCTAGAACTGTAATAATTGTACTCATTACTTATATTATTAGCAATATAACGTGCATTATTACCCATATTATGCAATTATTATCGCTAGAACTGTAATAATTATACTTATTACTTATACTATTAGCAATATAACATGCACTATTTGCCATATTTTACTATTATTATCGCTAGAACTATAATAATTATACTTATTACTCCCGATATTATCAATATAACATGCATTATTACCCATAGAATGCAGTTATTATCGCTAGAACTGTAATAATTGCACTCATTACTTATATTATTAGCAATATAACGTGCATTATTACCCATATTATGCAGTTATTATCGCTAGAACTGTAATAATTATACTTATTACTTATATCACTATCAATAGAACATGCATTATTACCCATATAATGGAGGTATTATCGCTAGAACTGTAATAATTATACTTATTACTTAGATTATTATCAATATAACATGCATTATTACCCATATTATGCAGTTATTATCGCTAGAACTATAATAAATATACGTATTACTTTTATTATCATCAATATAACATGCATTATTACCCATGTAATGCAGTTATTATCGCTAGAACTGTAATAATTATACTCATTACTTATATTATTAGCAATATAACGTGTATTATTACCCATATAATGCAGTTATTATCGCCAGAACTGTAATAATTATACTTATTACTTATATTATTCTCAATATAACATGCATTATTACCCATATTATGCAGTTATTATCGCTAGAACTATAATAAATATACGTACTACTTTTATTATCATCAATATAACATGCATTATTACCCATATTATGCAGTTATTATCGATAGAACTGTAATAAATATACTTATTACTTTTATTATTATCAATATAACATGCACTATTTGCCATATTTTACTATTATTATCGCTAGAACTATAATAATTATACTTATTACTCCCGATATTATCAATATAACATGCATTATTACCCATATAATGCAGTTATTATCGCTAGAACTGTAATAATTATACTTATTACTTATATTGTTAGCAATATAACATGCATTATTACCCATATAATGCAGTTATTATCGCTAGAACTGTAATAATTATACTTATTACTTATATTATTCTCAATATAACATGCATTATTACCCATATTATGCAGTTATTATCGCAAGAACTATAATAAATATACGTATTACTTTCATTATTATCAATATAACATGCATTATTACCCATATTATGCAGTTATTATCGCTAGAACTATAATAAATATACGTATTACTTTTATTATCATCAATATAACATGCATTATTACCCTAATAATGCAGTTATTATAGCTAGAACTGTAATAATTATACTTATTACTTATATTATTATCAATATAACATGCATTATTACCCATATTATGCAGTTATTATCGCTAGAACTGTAATAATTGTACTCATTACTTATATAATTAGCAATATAACGTGCATTATTACCCATATAATGCAGTTATTATCGCCAGAACTGTAATAATTATACTTATTACTTTTACTATTATCAATATATCATGCACTATTAGCCATATTTTACTATTATTATCGCTAGAACTATAATAATTATACTTATTACTCCCGATATTATCAATATAACATGCATTATTACCCATATAATGCAGTTATTATCGCTAGAACTGTAATAATTATACTTATTACTTATATTATTATCAATATAACATGCATTATTACCCATATAATGGAGGTATTATCGCAAGAACTGTAATAATTATACTTATTACTTATACTATTAGCAATATAACGTGCATTATTACCCATATAATGCAGTTATTATCGCCAGAACTGTAATAATTATACTTATTACTTATATTATTCTCAATATAACATGCATTATTACCCATATTATGCAGTTATTATCGCTAGAACTATAATAAATATACGTATTACTTTCATTATCATCAATATAACATGCATTATTACCCATATAATGGAGGTATTATCGCTAGAACTGTAATAATTATACTTATTACTTATATTATTATCAATATAACATGCATTATTACCCATATTATGCAGTTATTATCGATAGAACTGTAATAAATACACTTATTACTTTTACTATTATCAATATATCATGCACTATTAGCCATATTTTACTATTATTATCGCTAGAACTATAATAATTATACTTATTACTCCCGATATTATCAATATAACATGCCTTATTACCCATATAATGCAGTTATTATCGCTAGAACTGTAATAATTATACTCATTACTTATATTATTAGCAATATAACGTGCATTATTACCCATATTATGCAGTTATTATCGCTAGAACTGTAATAATTATACTTATTACTTATATTATTATCAATATAACATGCATTATTACCCATATTATGCAGTTATTATCGCTAGAACTGTAATAATTGAACTCATTACTTATATTATTAGCAATATAACGTGCATTATTACCCATATAATGCAGTTATTATCGCCAGAACTGTAATAATTATACTTATTACTTATACTATTAGCAATATAACGTGCATTATTACCCATATAATGCAGTTATTATCGCCAGATCTGTAATAAATATACTTATTACTTATATTATTATCAACATAACATGCATTATTACCCATATTATGCAGTTATTATCGCTAGAACTGTAATAATTGTACTCATTACTTATATTATTAGCAATATAACGTGCATTATTACCCATATAATGCAGTTATTATCGCCAGAACTGTAATAATTATACTTATTACTTTTACTATTATCAATATATCATGCACTATTAGCCATATTTTACTATTATTATCGCTAGAACTATAATAATTATACTTATTACTCCCGATATTATCAATATAACATGCCTTATTACCCATATAATGCAGTTATTATCGCTAGAACTGTAATAATTATACTCATTACTTATATTATTAGCAATATAACGTGCATTTTTACCCATATAATGCAGTTATTATCGCTAGAACTGTAATAATTATACTTATTACTTATACTATTAGCAATATAACATGCACTATTTGCCATATTTTACTATTATTATCGCTAGAACTATAATAATTATACTTATTACTCCCGATATTATCAATATAACATGCATTATTACCCATATAATGCAGTCATTATCGCTAGAACTGTAATAATTATACTTATTACTTATATTATTATCAATAAAACATGCATTATTACCCATATAATGCAGTTATTACCGCTAGAACTGTAATATTGTACTCATTACTTATATTATTAGCAATATAACGTGCATTATTACCCATATTATGCAGTTATTATCGCTAGAACTGTAATAATTATACTTATTACTTATATCATTATCAATATAACATGCATTATTACCCATATAATGCAGTTATTATCGCTAGGACTGTAATAATGTACTTATTACTTATATTATTATCAATATAACATGCACTATTTGCCATATTTTACTATTATTATCGCTAGAACTATAATAATTATACTTATTACTCCCGATATTATCAATATAACATGCATTATTACCCATATAATGCAGTTATTATCGCTAGAACTGTAATAATTATACTTATTACTTATATTATTATCAATATAACATGCATTATTACCCATATAATGGAGGTATTATCGCAAGAACTGTAATAATTATACTTATTACTTATACTATTAGCAATATAACGTGCATTATTACCCATATAATGCAGTTATTATCGCCAGAACTGTAATAATTATACTTATTACTTATATTATTCTCAATATAACATGCATTATTACCCATATTATGCAGTTATTATCGCTAGAACTATAATAAATATACGTATTACTTTCATTATCATCAATATAACATGCATTATTACCCATATAATGGAGGTATTATCGCTAGAACTGTAATAATTATACTTATTACTTATATTATTATCAATATAACATGCATTATTACCCATATTATGCAGTTATTATCGATAGAACTGTAATAAATACACTTATTACTTTTACTATTATCAATATATCATGCACTATTAGCCATATTTTACTATTATTATCGCTAGAACTATAATAATTATACTTATTACTCCCGATATTATCAATATAACATGCCTTATTACCCATATAATGCAGTTATTATCGCTAGAACTGTAATAATTATACTCATTACTTATATTATTAGCAATATAACGTGCATTATTACCCATATTATGCAGTTATTATCGCTAGAACTGTAATAATTATACTTATTACTTATATTATTATCAATATAACATGCATTATTACCCATATTATGCAGTTATTATCGCTAGAACTGTAATAATTGAACTCACTACTTATATTATTAGCAATATAACGTGCATTATTACCCATATAATGCAGTTATTATCGCCAGAACTGTAATAATTATACTTATTACTTATATTATTAGCAATATAACGTGCATTATTACCCATATTATGCAGTTATTATCGCTAGAACTGTAATAATTGTACTCATTACTTATATTATTAGCAATATAACGTGCATTATTACCCATATTATGCAGTTATTATCGCTAGAACTGTAATAATTATACTTATTACTTATACTATTAGCAATATAACATGCACTATTTGCCATATTTTACTATTATTATCGCTAGAACTATAATAATTATACTTATTACTCCCGATATTATCAATATAACATGCATTATTACCCATATAATGCAGTTATTATCGCTAGAACTGTAATAATTGCACTCATTACTTATATTATTAGCAATATAACGTGCATTATTACCCATATTATGCAGTTATTATCGCTAGAACTGTAATAATTATACTTATTACTTAGATTATTATCAATATAACATGCATTATTACCCATATTATGCAGTTATTATCGCTAGAACTATAATAAATATACGTATTTCTTTTATTATCATCAATATAACATGCATTATTACCCATGTAATGCAGTTATTATCGCTAGAACTGTAATAATTATACTCATTACTTATATTATTAGCAATATAACGTGCATTATTACCCATATTATGCAGTTATTATCGCTAGAACTGTAATAATTATACTTATTACTTATATTATTATCAATATAACATGCATTATTACCCATATAATGGAGGTATTATCGCTAGAACTGTAATAATTATACTTATTACTTATACTATTAGCAATATAACGTGTATTATTACCCATATAATGCAGTTATTATCGCCAGAACTGTAATAATTATACTTATTACTTATATTATTCTCAATATAACATGCATTATTACCCATATTATGCAGTTATTATCGCTAGAACTATAATAAATATACGTACTACTTTTATTATCATCAATATAACATGCATTATTACCCATATTATGCAGTTATTATCGATAGAACTGTAATAAATATACTTATTACTTTTATTAGTATCAATATAACATGCACTATTTGCCATATTTTACTATTATTATCGCTAGAACTATAATAATTATACTTATTACTCCCGATATTATCAATATAACATGCATTATTACCCATATAATGCAGTTATTATCGCTAGAACTGTAATAATTATACTTATTACTTATATTATTATCAATATAACATGCATTATTACCCATATAATGCAGTTATTATCGCCAGAACTGTAATAATTATACTTATTACTTTTACTATTATCAATATATCATGCACTATTAGCCATATTTTACTATTATTATCGCTAGAACTATAATAATTATACTTATTACTCCCGATATTATCAATACAACATGCATTATTACCCATATAATGCAGTTATTATCGCTACAACTGTAATAATTATACTTATTACTTATATTATTATCAATATAACATGCATTATTACCCATATAATGGAGGTATTATCGCAAGAACTGTAATAATTATACTTATTACTTATACTATTAGCAATATAACGTGCATTATTACCCATATAATGCAGTTATTATCGCCAGAACTGTAATAATTATACTTATTACTTATATTATTCTCAATATAACATGCATTATTACCCATATTATGCAGTTATTATCGCTAGAACTATAATAAATATACGTATTACTTTCATTATCATCAATATAACATGCATTATTACCCATATAATGGAGGTATTATCGCTAGAACTGTAATAATTATACTTATTACTTATATTATTATCAATATAACATGCATTATTACCCATATTATGCAGTTATTATCGATAGAACTGTAATAAATACACTTATTACTTTTACTATTATCAATATATCATGCACTATTAGCCATATTTTACTATTATTATCGCTAGAACTATAATAATTATACTTATTAGTCCCGATATTATCAATATAACATGCCTTATTACCCATATAATGCAGTTATTATCGCTAGAACTGTAATAATTATACTCATTACTTATATTATTAGCAATATAACGTGCATTATTACCCATATTATGCAGTTATTATCGCTAGAACTGTAATAATTATACTTATTACTTATATTATTATCAATATAACATGCATTATTACCCATATTATGCAGTTATTATCGCTAGAACTGTAATAATTGAACTCATTACTTATATTATTAGCAATATAACGTGCATTATTACCCATATAATGCAGCTATTATCGCCAGAACTGTAATAATTATACTTATTACTTATACTATTAGCAATATAACGTGCATTATTACCCATATAATGCAGTTATTATCGCCAGAACTGTAATAAATATACTTATTACTTATATTATTATCAACATAACATGCATTATTACCCATATTATGCAGTTATTATCGCTAGAACTGTAACAATTGTACACATTACTTATATTATTAGCAATATAACGTGCATTATTACCCATATAATGCAGTTATTATCGCCAGAACTGTAATAATTATACTTATTACTTTTACTATTATCAATATATCATGCACTATTAGCCATATTTTACTATTATTATCGCTAGAACTATAATAATTATACTTATTACTCCCGATATTCTCAATATAACATGCATTATTACCCATATTATGCAGTTATTATCGCAAGAACTATAATAAATATACGTGTTACTTTCATTATTATCAATATAACATGCATTATTACCCATATTATGCAGTTATTATAGCTAGAACTATAATAAATATACGTATTACTTTTATTATCATCAATATAACATGCATTATTACCCTAATAATGCAGTTATTATAGCTAGAACTGTAATAATTATACTTATTACTTATATTATTATCAATATAACATGCATTATTACCCTAATAATGCAGTTATTATAGCTAGAACTGTAATAATTATACTTATTACTTATATTATTATCAATATAACATGCATTATTACCCATATTATGCAGTTATTATCGCTAGAACTGTAATAATTGTACTCATTACTTATATTATTAGCAATATAACGTGCATTATTACCCATATAATGCAGTTATTATCGCCAGAACTGTAATAATTATACTTATTACTTTTACTATTATCAATATATCATGCACTATTAGCCATATTTTACTATTATTATCGCTAGAACTATAATAATTATACTTATTACTCCCGATATTATCAATATAACATGCATTATTACCCATATAATGCAGTTATTATCGCTACAACTGTAATAATTATACTTATTACTTATATTATTATCAATATAACATGCATTATTACCCATATAATGGAGGTATTATCGCAAGAACTGTAATAATTATACTTATTACTTATACTATTAGCAATATAACGTGCATTATTACCCATATAATGCAGTTATTATCGCCAGAACTGTAATAATTATACTTATTACTTATATTATTCTCAATATAACATGCATTATTACCCATATTATGCAGTTATTATCGCTAGAACTATAATAAATATACGTATTACTTTCATTATCATCAATATAACATGCATTATTACCCATATAATGGAGGTATTATCGCTAGAACTGTAATAATTATACTTATTACTTATATTATTATCAATATAACATGCATTATTACCCATATTATGCAGTTATTATCGATAGAACTGTAATAAATACACTTATTACTTTTACTATTATCAATATATCATGCACTATTAGCCATATTTTACTATTATTATCGCTAGAACTATAATAATTATACTTATTAGTCCCGATATTATCAATATAACATGCCTTATTACCCATATAATGCAGTTATTATCGCTAGAACTGTAATAATTATACTCATTACTTATATTATTAGCAATATAACGTGCATTATTACCCATATTATGCAGTTATTATCGCTAGAACTGTAATAATTATACTTATTACTTATATTATTATCAATATAACATGCATTATTACCCATATTATGCAGTTATTATCGCTAGAACTGTAATAATTGAACTCATTACTTATATTATTAGCAATATAACGTGCATTATTACCCATATAATGCAGCTATTATCGCCAGAACTGTAATAATTATACTTATTACTTATACTATTAGCAATATAACGTGCATTATTACCCATATAATGCAGTTATTATCGCCAGAACTGTAATAAATATACTTATTACTTATATTATTATCAACATAACATGCATTATTACCCATATTATGCAGTTATTATCGCTAGAACTGTAACAATTGTACACATTACTTATATTATTAGCAATATAACGTGCATTATTACCCATATAATGCAGTTATTATCGCCAGAACTGTAATAATTATACTTATTACTTTTACTATTATCAATATATCATGCACTATTAGCCATATTTTACTATTATTATCGCTAGAACTATAATAATTATACTTATTACTCCCGATAGTCTCAATATAACATGCATTATTACCCATATTATGCAGTTATTATCGCAAGAACTATAATAAATATACGTGTTACTTTCATTATTATCAATATAACATGCATTATTACCCATATTATGCAGTTATTATCGCTAGAACTATAATAAATATACGTATTACTTTTATTATCATCAATATAACATGCATTATTACCCTAATAATGCAGTTATTATAGCTAGAACTGTAATAATTATACTTATTACTTATATTATTATCAATATAACATGCATTATTACCCATATTATGCAGTTATTATCGCTAGAACTGTAATAATTGTACTCATTACTTATATTATTAGCAATATAACGTGCATTATTACCCATATAATGCAGTTATTATCGCCAGAACTGTAATAATTATACTTATTACTTTTACTATTATCAATATATCATGCACTATTAGCCATATTTTACTATTATTATCGCTAGAACTATAATAATTATACTTATTACTCCCGATATTATCAATATAACATGCATTATTACCCATATAATGCAGTTATTATCGCTAGAACTGTAATAATTATACTTATTACTTATATTATTATCAATATAACATGCATTATTACCCATATAATGGAGGTATTATCGCAAGAACTGTAATAATTATACTTATTACTTATACTATTAGCAATATAACGTGCATTATTACCCATATAATGCAGTTATTATCGCCAGAACTGTAATAATTATACTTATTACTTATATTATTCTCAATATAACATGCATTATTACCCATATTATGCAGTTATTATCGCTAGAACTATAATAAATATACGTATTACTTTCATTATCATCAATATAACATGCATTATTACCCATATAATGGAGGTATTATCGCTAGAACTGTAATAATTATACTTATTACTTATATTATTATCAATATAACATGCATTATTACCCATATTATGCAGTTATTATCGATAGAACTGTAATAAATACACTTATTACTTTTACTATTATCAATATATCATGCACTATTAGCCATATTTTACTATTATTATCGCTAGAACTATAATAATTATACTTATTACTCCCGATATTATCAATATAACATGCCTTATTACCCATATAATGCAGTTATTATCGCTAGAACTGTAATAATTATACTCATTACTTATATTATTAGCAATATAACGTGCATTATTACCCATATTATGCAGTTATTATCGCTAGAACTGTAATAATTATACTTATTACTTATATTATTATCAATATAACATGCATTATTACCCATATTATGCAGTTATTATCGCTAGAACTGTAATAATTGAACTCACTACTTATATTATTAGCAATATAACGTGCATTATTACCCATATAATGCAGTTATTATCGCCAGAACTGTAATAATTATACTTATTACTTATATTATTAGCAATATAACGTGCATTATTACCCATATTATGCAGTTATTATCGCTAGAACTGTAATAATTGTACTCATTACTTATATTATTAGCAATATAACGTGCATTATTACCCATATTATGCAGTTATTATCGCTAGAACTGTAATAATTATACTTATTACTTATACTATTAGCAATATAACATGCACTATTTGCCATATTTTACTATTATTATCGCTAGAACTATAATAATTATACTTATTACTCCCGATATTATCAATATAACATGCATTATTACCCATATAATGCAGTTATTATCGCTAGAACTGTAATAATTGCACTCATTACTTATATTATTAGCAATATAACGTGCATTATTACCCATATTATGCAGTTATTATCGCTAGAACTGTAATAATTATACTTATTACTTAGATTATTATCAATATAACATGCATTATTACCCATATTATGCAGTTATTATCGCTAGAACTATAATAAATATACGTATTACTTTTATTGTCATCAATATAACATGCATTATTACCCATGTAATGCAGTTATTATCGCTAGAACTGTAATAATTATACTCATTACTTATATTATTAGCAATATAACGTGCATTATTACCCATATTATGCAGTTATTATCGCTAGAACTGTAATAATTATACTTATTACTTATATTATTATCAGTATAACATGCATTATTACCCATATAATGGAGGTATTATCGCTAGAACTGTAATAATTATACTTATTACTTATACTATTAGCAATATAACGTGTATTATTACCCATATAATGCAGTTATTATCGCCAGAACTGTAATAATTATACTTATTACTTATATTATTCTCAATATAACATGCATTATTACCCATATTATGCAGTTATTATCGCTAGAACTATAATAAATATACGTACTACTTTTATTATCATCAATATAACATGCATTATTACCCATATTATGCAGTTATTATCGATAGAACTGTAATAAATATACTTATTACTTTTATTAGTATCAATATAACATGCACTATTTGCCATATTTTACTATTATTATCGCTAGAACTATAATAATTATACTTATTACTCCCGATATTATCAATATAACATGCATTATTACCCATATAATGCAGTTATTATCGCTAGAACTGTAATAATTATACTTATTACTTATATTATTATCAATATAACATGCATTATTACCCATATAATGCAGTTATTATCGCCAGAACTGTAATAATTATACTTATTACTTTTACTATTATCAATATATCATGCACTATTAGCCATATTTTACTATTATTCTCGCTAGAACTATAATAATTATACTTATTACTCCCGATATTATCAATATAACATGCATTATTACCCTTATAATGCAGTTATTATCGCTACAACTGTAATAATTATACTTATTACTTATATTATTATCAATATAACATGCATTATTACCCATATAATGGAGGTATTATCGCAAGAACTGTAATAATTATACTTATTACTTATACTATTAGCAATATAACGTGCATTATTACCCATATAATGCAGTTATTATCGCCAGAACTGTAATAATTATACTTATTACTTATATTATTCTCAATATAACATGCATTATTACCCATATTATGCAGTTATTATCGCTAGAACTATAATAAATATACGTATTACTTTCATTATCATCAATATAACATGCATTATTACCCATATAATGGAGGTATTATCGCTAGAACTGTAATAATTATACTTATTACTTATATTATTATCAATATAACATGCATTATTACCCATATTATGCAGTTATTATCGATAGAACTGTAATAAATACACTTATTACTTTTACTATTATCAATATATCATGCACTATTAGCCATATTTTACTATTATTATCGCTAGAACTATAATAATTATACTTATTAGTCCCGATATTATCAATATAACATGCCTTATTACCCATATAATGCAGTTATTATCGCTAGAACTGTAATAATTATACTCATTACTTATATTATTAGCAATATAACGTGCATTATTACCCATATTATGCAGTTATTATCGCTAGAACTGTAATAATTATACTTATTACTTATATTATTATCAATATAACATGCATTATTACCCATATTATGCAGTTATTATCGCTAGAACTGTAATAATTGAACTCATTACTTATATTATTAGCAATATAACGTGCATTATTACCCATATAATGCAGCTATTATCGCCAGAACTGTAATAATTATACTTATTACTTATACTATTAGCAATATAACGTGCATTATTACCCATATAATGCAGTTATTATCGCCAGAACTGTAATAAATATACTTATTACTTATATTATTATCAACATAACATGCATTATTACCCATATTATGCAGTTATTATCGCTAGAACTGTAACAATTGTACACATTACTTATATTATTAGCAATATAACGTGCATTATTACCCATATAATGCAGTTATTATCGCCAGAACTGTAATAATTATACTTATTACTTTTACTATTATCAATATATCATGCACTATTAGCCATATTTTACTATTATTATCGCTAGAACTATAATAATTATACTTATTACTCCCGATATTATCAATATAACATGCCTTATTACCCATATAATGCAGTTATTATCGCTAGAACTGTAATAATTATACTCATTACTTATATTATTAGCAATATAACGTGCATTATTACCCATATAATGCAGTTATTATCGCTAGAACTGTAATAATTATACTCATTACTTATATTATTAGCAATATAACGTGCATTATTACCCATATTATGCAGTTATTATCGCAAGAACTATAATAAATGTACGTATTACTTTCATTATTATCAATATAACATGCATTATTACCCATATTATGCAGTTATTATCGCTAGAACTATAATAAATATACGTATTACTTTTATTATCATCAATATAACATGCATTATTACCCTAATAATGCAGTTATTATAGCTAGAACTGTAATAATTATACTTATTACTTTTACTATTATCAATATATCATGCACTATTAGCCATATTTTACTATTATTATCGCTAGAACTATAATAATTATACTTATTACTCCCGATATTATCAATATAACATGCATTATTACCCATATAATGCAGTTATTATCGCTAGAACTGTAATAATTATACTTATTACTTATATTATTATCAATATAACATGCATTATTACCCATATAATGGAGGTATTATCGCAAGAACTGTAATAATTATACTTATTACTTATACTATTAGCAATATAACGTGCATTATTACCCATATAATGCAGTTATTATCGCCAGAACTGTAATAATTATACTTATTACTTATATTATTCTCAATATAACATGCATTATTACCCATATTATGCAGTTATTATCGCTAGAACTATAATAAATATACGTATTACTTTCATTATCATCAATATAACATGCATTATTACCCATATAATGGAGGTATTATCGCTAGAACTGTAATAATTATACTTATTACTTATATTATTATCAATATAACATGCATTATTACCCATATTATGCAGTTATTATCGATAGAACTGTAATAAATACACTTATTACTTTTACTATTATCAATATATCATGCACTATTAGCCATATTTTACTATTATTATCGCTAGAACTATAATAATTATACTTATTACTCCCGATATTATCAATATAACATGCCTTATTACCCATATAATGCAGTTATTATCGCTAGAACTGTAATAATTATACTCATTACTTATATTATTAGCAATATAACGTGCATTATTACCCATATTATGCAGTTATTATCGCTAGAACTGTAATAATTATACTTATTACTTATATTATTATGAATATAACATGCATTATTACCCATATTATGCAGTTATTATCGCTAGAACTGTAATAATTGAACTCATTACTTATATTATTAGCAATATAACGTGCATTATTACCCATATAATGCAGTTATTATCGCCAGATCTGTAATAAATATACTTATTACTTATATTATTATCAACATAACATGCATTATTACCCATATTATGCAGTTATTATCGCTAGAACTGTAATAATTGTACTCATTACTTATATTATTAGCAATATAACGTGCATTATTACCCATATAATGCAGTTATTATCGCCAGAACTGTAATAATTATACTTATTACTTTTACTATTATCAATATATCATGCACTATTAGCCATATTTTACTATTATTATCGCTAGAACTATAATAATTATACTTATTACTCCCGATATTATCAATATAACATGCCTTATTACCCATATAATGCAGTTATTATCGCTAGAACTGTAATAATTATACTCATTACTTATATTATTAGCAATATAACGTGCATTATTACCCATATTATGCAGTTATTATCGCTAGAACTGTAATAATTATACTCATTACTTATATTATTAGCAATATAACGTGCATTATTACCCATATTATGCAGTTATTATCGCTAGAACTGTAATAATTATACTTATTACTTATATTATTATCAATATAACATGCATTATTACCCATATTATGCAGTTATTATCTCTAGAACCATAATAAATATACTTATTGCTCCCAATATTATCAATATAACATGCATTTTTACCCATATAATGCAGTTATTATCGCTAGAACTGTAATAATTATACTTATTACTTATACTATTAGCAATATAACATGCACTATTTGCCATATTTTACTATTATTATCGCTAGAACTATAATAATTATACTTATTACTCCCGATATTATCAATATAACATGCATTATTACCCATATAATGCAGTTATTATCGCTAGAACTGTAATAATTATACTTATTACTTATATTGTTAGCAATATAACATGCATTATTACCCATATAATGCAGTTATTATCGCTAGAACTGTAATAATTATACTTATTACTTATATTATTATCAATAAAACATGCATTATTACCCATATAATGCAGTTATTACCGCTAGAACTGTAATATTGTACTCATTACTTATATTATTAGCAATATAACGTGCATTATTACCCATATTATGCAGTTATTATCGCTAGAACTGTAATAATTATACTTATTACTTATATCATTATCAATATAACATGCATTATTACCCATATAATGCAGTTATTATCGCTAGAACTGTAATAATGTACTTATTACTTATATTATTATCAATATAACATGCACTATTTGCCATATTTTACTATTATTATCGCTAGAACTATAATAATTATACTTATTACTCCCGATATTATCAATATAACATGCATTATTACCCATATAATGCAGTTATTATCGCTAGAACTGTAATAATTATACTTATTACTTATATTATTATCAATATAACATGCATTATTACCCATATAATGGAGGTATTATCGCAAGAACTGTAATAATTATACTTATTACTTATACTATTAGCAATGTAGCGTGCATTATTACCCATATAATGCAGTTATTATCGCCAGAACTATAATAATTATACTTATTACTCCCGATATTATCAATATAACATGCATTATTACCCATATAATGCAGTTATTATCGCTAGAACTGTAATAATTATACTTATTACTTATATTATTATCAATATAACATGCATTATTACCCATATAATGGAGGTATTATCGCAAGAACTGTAATAATTATACTTATTACTTATACTATTAGCAATATAGCGTGCATTATTACCCATATAATGCAGTTATTATCGCCAGAACTGTAATAATTATACTTATTACTTATATTATTAGCAATATAACGTGCATTATTACCCATATAATGCAGTTATTATCGCCAGAACTGTAATAATTATACTTATTACTTATATTATTATCAATATAACATGCATTATTACCCATATTATGCAGTTATTATCGCTAGAACTGTAATAATTATACTTATTACTTATATTATTAGCAATATAACGTGCATTATTACCCATATTATGCAGTTATTATCGCTAGAACTGTAATAATTGTACTCATTACTTATATTATTAGCAATATAACGTGCATTATTACCCATATTATGCAGTTATTATCGCTAGAACTGTAATAATTATACTTATTACTTATACTATTAGCAATATAACATGCACTATTTGCCATATTTTACTATTATTATCGCTAGAACTATAATAATTATACTTATTACTCCCGATATTATCAATATAACATGCATTATTACCCATATAATGCAGTTATTATCGCTAGAACTGTAATAATTGCACTCATTACTTATATTATTAGCAATATAACGTGCATTATTACCCATATTATGCAGTTATTATCGCTAGAACTGTAATAATTATACTTATTACTTAGATTATTATCAATATAACATGCATTATTACCCATATTATGCAGTTATTATCGCTAGAACTATAATAAATATACGTATTACTTTTATTATCATCAATATAACATGCATTATTACCCATGTAATGCAGTTATTATCGCTAGAACTGTAATGATTATACTTATTACTTATATCATTATCAATATAACATGCATTATTACCCATATAATGCAGTTATTATCGCTAGAACTGTAATAATGTACTTATTACTTATATTATTATCAATATAACATGCACTATTTGCCATATTTTACTATTATTATCGCTAGAAGTATAATAATTATACTTATTACTCCCGATATTATCAATATAACATGCATTATTACCCATATAATGCAGTTATTATCGCTAGAACTGTAATAATTATACTTATTACTTATATTATTATCAATATAACATGCATTATTACCCATATAATGGAGGTATTATCGCAAGAACTGTAATAATTATACTTATTACTTATACTATTAGCAATGTAGCGTGCATTATTACCCATATAATGCAGTTATTATCGCCAGAACTATAATAATTATACTTATTACTCCCGATATTATCAATATAACATGCATTATTACCCATATAATGCAGTTATTATCGCTAGAACTGTAATAATTATACTTATTACTTATATTATTATCAATATAACATGCATTATTACCCATATAATGGAGGTATTATCGCAAGAACTGTAATAATTATACTTATTACTTATACTATTAGCAATATAGCGTGCATTATTACCCATATAATGCAGTTATTATCGCCAGAACTGTAATAATTATACTTATTACTTATATTATTAGCAATATAACGTGCATTATTACCCATATAATGCAGTTATTATCGCCAGAACTGTAATAATTATACTTATTACTTATATTATTATCAATATAACATGCATTATTACCCATATTATGCAGTTATTATCGCTAGAACTGTAATAATTATACTTATTACTTATATTATTAGCAATATAACGTGCATTATTACCCATATTATGCAGTTATTATCGCTAGAACTGTAATAATTGTACTCATTACTTATATTATTAGCAATATAACGTGCATTATTACCCATATTATGCAGTTATTATCGCTAGAACTGTAATAATTATACTTATTACTTATACTATTAGCAATATAACATGCACTATTTGCCATATTTTACTATTATTATCGCTAGAACTATAATAATTATACTTATTACTCCCGATATTATCAATATAACATGCATTATTACCCATATAATGCAGTTATTATCGCTAGAACTGTAATAATTGCACTCATTACTTATATTATTAGCAATATAACGTGCATTATTACCCATATTATGCAGTTATTATCGCTAGAACTGTAATAATTATACTTATTACTTAGATTATTATCAATATAACATGCATTATTACCCATATTATGCAGTTATTATCGCTAGAACTATAATAAATATACGTATTACTTTTATTATCATCAATATAACATGCATTATTACCCATGTAATGCAGTTATTATCGCTAGAACTGTAATGATTATACTCATTACTTATATTATTAGCAATATAACGTGCATTATTACCCATATTATGCAGTTATTATCGCTAGAACTGTAATAATTATACTTATTACTTATATTATTATCAATATAACATGCATTATTACCCATATAATGGAGGTATTATCGCTAGAACTGTAATAATTATACTTATTACTTATACTATTAGCAATATAACGTGTATTATTACCCATATAATGCAGTTATTATCGCCAGAACTGTAATAATTATACTTATTACTTATATTATTCTCAATATAACATGCATTATTACCCATATTATGCAGTTATTATCGCTAGAACTATAATAAATATACGTACTACTTTTATTATCATCAATATAACATGCATTATTACCCATATTATGCAGTTATTATCGATAGAACTGTAATAAATATACTTATTACTTTTATTAGTCTCAATATAACATGCACTATTTGCCATATTTTACTATTATTATCGCTAGAACTATAATAATTATACTTATTACTCCCGATATTATCAATATAACATGCATTATTACCCATATAATGCAGTTATTATCGCTAGAACTGTAATAATTATACTTATTACTTATATTATTATCAATATAACATGCATTATTACCCATATAATGCAGTTATTATCGCCAGAACTGTAATAATTATACTTATTACTTTTACTATTATCAATATATCATGCACTATTAGCCATATTTTACTATTATTAACGCTAGAACTATAATAATTATACTTATTACTCCCGATATTATCAATATAACATGCATTATTACCCATATAATGCAGTTATTATCGCTACAACTGTAATAATTATACTTATTACTTATATTATTATCAATATAACATGCATTATTACCCATATAATGGAGGTATTATCGCAAGAACTGTAATAATTATACTTATTACTTATACTATTAGCAATATAACGTGCATTATTACCCATATAATGCAGTTATTATCGCCAGAACTGTAATAATTATACTTATTACTTATATTATTCTCAATATAACATGCATTATTACCCATATTATGCAGTTATTATCGCTAGAACTATAATAAATATACGTATTACTTTCATTATCATCAATATAACATGCATTATTACCCATATAATGGAGGTATTATCGCTAGAACTGTAATAATTATACTTATTACTTATATTATTATCAATATAACATGCATTATTACCCATATTATGCAGTTATTATCGATAGAACTGTAATAAATACACTTATTACTTTTACTATTATCAATATATCATGCACTATTAGCCATATTTTACTATTATTATCGCTAGAACTATAATAATTATACTTATTAGTCCCGATATTATCAATATAACATGCCTTATTACCCATATAATGCAGTTATTATCGCTAGAACTGTAATAATTATACTCATTACTTATATTATTAGTAATATAACGTGCATTATTACCCATATTATGCAGTTATTATCGCTAGAACTGTAATAATTATACTTATTACTTATATTATTATCAATATAACATGCATTATTACCCATATTATGCAGTTATTATCGCTAGAACTGTAATAATTGAACTCATTACTTATATTATTAGCAATATAACGTGCATTATTACCCATATAATGCAGCTATTATCGCCAGAACTGTAATAATTATACTTATTACTTATACTATTAGCAATATAACGTGCATTATTACCCATATAATGCAGTTATTATCGCCAGAACTGTAATAAATATACTTATTACTTATATTATTATCAACATAACATGCATTATTACCCATATTATGCAGTTATTATCGCTAGAACTGTAACAATTGTACACATTACTTATATTATTAGCAATATAACGTGCATTATTACCCATATAATGCAGTTATTATCGCCAGAACTGTAATAATTATACTTATTACTTTTACTATTATCAATATATCATGCACTATTAGCCATATTTTACTATTATTATCGCTAGAACTATAATAATTATACTTATTACTCCCGATAGTCTCAATATAACATGCATTATTACCCATATTATGCAGTTATTATCGCAAGAACTATAATAAATATACGTGTTACTTTCATTATTATCAATATAACATGCATTATTACCCATATTATGCAGTTATTATCGCTAGAACTATAATAAATATACGTACTACTTTCATTATCATCAATATAACATGCATTATTACCCATATAATGGAGGTATTATCGCTAGAACTGTAATAATTATACTTATTACTTATATTATTATCAATATAACATGCATTATTACCCATATTATGCAGTTATTATCGATAGAACTGTAATAAATACACTTATTACTTTTACTATTATCAATATATCATGCACTATTAGCCATATTTTACTATTATTATCGCTAGAACTATAATAATTATACTTATTAGTCCCGATATTATCAATATAACATGCCTTATTACCCATATAATGCAGTTATTATCGCTAGAACTGTAATAATTATACTCATTACTTATATTATTAGCAATATAACGTGCATTATTACCCATATTATGCAGTTATTATCGCTAGAACTGTAATAATTATACTTATTACTTATATTATTATCAATATAACATGCATTATTACCCATATTATGCAGTTATTATCGCTAGAACTGTAATAATTGAACTCATTACTTATATTATTAGCAATATAACGTGCATTATTACCCATATAATGCAGCTATTATCGCCAGAACTGTAATAATTATACTTATTACTTATACTATTAGCAATATAACGTGCATTATTACCCATATAATGCAGTTATTATCGCCAGAACTGTAATAAATATACTTATTACTTATATTATTATCAACATAACATGCATTATTACCCATATTATGCAGTTATTATCGCTAGAACTGTAACAATTGTACACATTACTTATATTATTAGCAATATAACGTGCATTATTACCCATATAATGCAGTTATTATCGCCAGAACTGTAATAATTATACTTATTACTTTTACTATTATCAATATATCATGCACTATTAGCCATATTTTACTATTATTATCGCTAGAACTATAATAATTATACTTATTACTCCCGATAGTCTCAATATAACATGCATTATTACCCATATTATGCAGTTATTATCGCAAGAACTATAATAAATATACGTGTTACTTTCATTATTATCAATATAACATGCATTATTACCCATATTATGCAGTTATTATCGCTAGAACTATAATAAATATACGTATTACTTTTATTATCATCAATATAACATGCATTATTACCCTAATAATGCAGTTATTATAGCTAGAACTGTAATAATTATACTTATTACTTATATTATTATCAATATAACATGCATTATTACCCATATTATGCAGTTATTATCGCTAGAACTGTAATAATTGTACTCATTACTTATATTATTAGCAATATAACGTGCATTATTACCCATATAATGCAGTTATTATCGCCAGAACTGTAATAATTATACTTATTACTTTTACTATTATCAATATATCATGCACTATTAGCCATATTTTACTATTATTATCGCTAGAACTATAATAATTATACTTATTACTCCCGATATTATCAATATAACATGCATTATTACCCATATAATGCAGTTATTATCGCTAGAACTGTAATAATTATACTTATTACTTATATTATTATCAATATAACATGCATTATTACCCATATAATGGAGGTATTATCGCAAGAACTGTAATAATTATACTTATTACTTATACTATTAGCAATATAACGTGCATTATTACCCATATAATGCAGTTATTATCGCCAGAACTGTAATAATTATACTTATTACTTATATTATTCTCAATATAACATGCATTATTACCCATATTATGCAGTTATTATCGCTAGAACTATAATAAATATACGTATTACTTTCATTATCATCAATATAACATGCATTATTACCCATATAATGGAGGTATTATCGCTAGAACTGTAATAATTATACTTATTACTTATATTATTATCAATATAACATGCATTATTACCCATATTATGCAGTTATTATCGATAGAACTGTAATAAATACACTTATTACTTTTACTATTATCAATATATCATGCACTATTAGCCATATTTTACTATTATTATCGCTAGAACTATAATAATTATACTTATTACTCCCGATATTATCAATATAACATGCCTTATTACCCATATAATGCAGTTATTATCGCTAGAACTGTAATAATTATACTCATTACTTATATTATTAGCAATATAACGTGCATTATTACCCATATTATGCAGTTATTATCGCTAGAACTGTAATAATTATACTTATTACTTATATTATTATCAATATAACATGCATTATTACCCATATTATGCAGTTATTATCGCTAGAACTGTAATAATTGAACTCACTACTTATATTATTAGCAATATAACGTGCATTATTACCCATATAATGCAGTTATTATCGCCAGAACTGTAATAATTATACTTATTACTTATATTATTAGCAATATAACGTGCATTATTACCCATATTATGCAGTTATTATCGCTAGAACTGTAATAATTGTACTCATTACTTATATTATTAGCAATATAACGTGCATTATTACCCATATTATGCAGTTATTATCGCTAGAACTGTAATAATTATACTTATTACTTATACTATTAGCAATATAACATGCACTATTTGCCATATTTTACTATTATTATCGCTAGAACTATAATAATTATACTTATTACTCCCGATATTATCAATATAACATGCATTATTACCCATATAATGCAGTTATTATCGCTAGAACTGTAATAATTGCACTCATTACTTATATTATTAGCAATATAACGTGCATTATTACCCATATTATGCAGTTATTATCGCTAGAACTGTAATAATTATACTTATTACTTAGATTATTATCAATATAACATGCATTATTACCCATATTATGCAGTTATTATCGCTAGAACTATAATAAATATACGTATTACTTTTATTGTCATCAATATAACATGCATTATTACCCATGTAATGCAGTTATTATCGCTAGAACTGTAATAATTATACTCATTACTTATATTATTAGCAATATAACGTGCATTATTACCCATATTATGCAGTTATTATCGCTAGAACTGTAATAATTATACTTATTACTTATATTATTATCAGTATAACATGCATTATTACCCATATAATGGAGGTATTATCGCTAGAACTGTAATAATTATACTTATTACTTATACTATTAGCAATATAACGTGTATTATTACCCATATAATGCAGTTATTATCGCCAGAACTGTAATAATTATACTTATTACTTATATTATTCTCAATATAACATGCATTATTACCCATATTATGCAGTTATTATCGCTAGAACTATAATAAATATACGTACTACTTTTATTATCATCAATATAACATGCATTATTACCCATATTATGCAGTTATTATCGATAGAACTGTAATAAATATACTTATTACTTTTATTAGTATCAATATAACATGCACTATTTGCCATATTTTACTATTATTATCGCTAGAACTATAATAATTATACTTATTACTCCCGATATTATCAATATAACATGCATTATTACCCATATAATGCAGTTATTATCGCTAGAACTGTAATAATTATACTTATTACTTATATTATTATCAATATAACATGCATTATTACCCATATAATGCAGTTATTATCGCCAGAACTGTAATAATTATACTTATTACTTTTACTATTATCAATATATCATGCACTATTAGCCATATTTTACTATTATTCTCGCTAGAACTATAATAATTATACTTATTACTCCCGATATTATCAATATAACATGCATTATTACCCTTATAATGCAGTTATTATCGCTACAACTGTAATAATTATACTTATTACTTATATTATTATCAATATAACATGCATTATTACCCATATAATGGAGGTATTATCGCAAGAACTGTAATAATTATACTTATTACTTATACTATTAGCAATATAACGTGCATTATTACCCATATAATGCAGTTATTATCGCCAGAACTGTAATAATTATACTTATTACTTATATTATTCTCAATATAACATGCATTATTACCCATATTATGCAGTTATTATCGCTAGAACTATAATAAATATACGTATTACTTTCATTATCATCAATATAACATGCATTATTACCCATATAATGGAGGTATTATCGCTAGAACTGTAATAATTATACTTATTACTTATATTATTATCAATATAACATGCATTATTACCCATATTATGCAGTTATTATCGATAGAACTGTAATAAATACACTTATTACTTTTACTATTATCAATATATCATGCACTATTAGCCATATTTTACTATTATTATCGCTAGAACTATAATAATTATACTTATTAGTCCCGATATTATCAATATAACATGCCTTATTACCCATATAATGCAGTTATTATCGCTAGAACTGTAATAATTATACTCATTACTTATATTATTAGCAATATAACGTGCATTATTACCCATATTATGCAGTTATTATCGCTAGAACTGTAATAATTATACTTATTACTTATATTATTATCAATATAACATGCATTATTACCCATATTATGCAGTTATTATCGCTAGAACTGTAATAATTGAACTCATTACTTATATTATTAGCAATATAACGTGCATTATTACCCATATAATGCAGCTATTATCGCCAGAACTGTAATAATTATACTTATTACTTATACTATTAGCAATATAACGTGCATTATTACCCATATAATGCAGTTATTATCGCCAGAACTGTAATAAATATACTTATTACTTATATTATTATCAACATAACATGCATTATTACCCATATTATGCAGTTATTATCGCTAGAACTGTAACAATTGTACACATTACTTATATTATTAGCAATATAACGTGCATTATTACCCATATAATGCAGTTATTATCGCCAGAACTGTAATAATTATACTTATTACTTTTACTATTATCAATATATCATGCACTATTAGCCATATTTTACTATTATTATCGCTAGAACTATAATAATTATACTTATTACTCCCGATATTATCAATATAACATGCCTTATTACCCATATAATGCAGTTATTATCGCTAGAACTGTAATAGTTATACTCATTACTTATATTATTAGCAATATAACGTGCATTATTACCCATATAATGCAGTTATTATCGCTAGAACTGTAATAATTATACTCATTACTTATATTATTAGCAATATAACGTGCATTATTACCCATATTATGCAGTTATTATCGCAAGAACTATAATAAATGTACGTATTACTTTCATTATTATCAATATAACATGCATTATTACCCATATTATGCAGTTATTATCGCTAGAACTATAATAAATATACGTATTACTTTTATTATCATCAATATAACATGCATTATTACCCTAATAATGCAGTTATTATAGCTAGAACTGTAATAATTATACTTATTACTTTTACTATTATCAATATATCATGCACTATTAGCCATATTTTACTATTATTATCGCTAGAACTATAATAATTATACTTATTACTCCCGATATTATCAATATAACATGCATTATTACCCATATAATGCAGTTATTATCGCTAGAACTGTAATAATTATACTTATTACTTATATTATTATCAATATAACATGCATTATTACCCATATAATGGAGGTATTATCGCAAGAACTGTAATAATTATACTTATTACTTATACTATTAGCAATATAACGTGCATTATTACCCATATAATGCAGTTATTATCGCCAGAACTGTAATAATTATACTTATTACTTATATTATTCTCAATATAACATGCATTATTACCCATATTATGCAGTTATTATCGCTAGAACTATAATAAATATACGTATTACTTTCATTATCATCAATATAACATGCATTATTACCCATATAATGGAGGTATTATCGCTAGAACTGTAATAATTATACTTATTACTTATATTATTATCAATATAACATGCATTATTACCCATATTATGCAGTTATTATCGATAGAACTGTAATAAATACACTTATTACTTTTACTATTATCAATATATCATGCACTATTAGCCATATTTTACTATTATTATCGCTAGAACTATAATAATTATACTTATTACTCCCGATATTATCAATATAACATGCCTTATTACCCATATAATGCAGTTATTATCGCTAGAACTGTAATAATTATACTCATTACTTATATTATTAGCAATATAACGTGCATTATTACCCATATTATGCAGTTATTATCGCTAGAACTGTAATAATTATACTTATTACTTATATTATTATGAATATAACATGCATTATTACCCATATTATGCAGTTATTATCGCTAGAACTGTAATAATTGAACTCATTACTTATATTATTAGCAATATAACGTGCATTATTACCCATATAATGCAGTTATTATCGCCAGAACTGTAATAATTATACTTATTACTTATACTATTAGCAATATAACGTGCATTATTACCCATATAATGCAGTTATTATCGCCAGATCTGTAATAAATATACTTATTACTTATATTATTATCAACATAACATGCATTATTACCCATATTATGCAGTTATTATCGCTAGAACTGTAATAATTGTACTCATTACTTATATTATTAGCAATATAACGTGCATTATTACCCATATAATGCAGTTATTATCGCCAGAACTGTAATAATTATACTTATTACTTTTACTATTATCAATATATCATGCACTATTAGCCATATTTTACTATTATTATCGCTAGAACTATAATAATTATACTTATTACTCCCGATATTATCAATATAACATGCCTTATTACCCATATAATGCAGTTATTATCGCTAGAACTGTAATAATTATACTCATTACTTATATTATTAGCAATATAACGTGCATTATTACCCATATTATGCAGTTATTATCGCTAGAACTGTAATAATTATACTCATTACTTATATTATTAGCAATATAACGTGCATTATTACCCATATTATGCAGTTATTATCGCTAGAACTGTAATAATTATACTTATTACTTATATTATTATCAATATAACATGCATTATTACCCATATTATGCAGTTATTATCTCTAGAACCATAATAAATATACTTATTGCTCCCAATATTATCAATATAACATGCATTTTTACCCATATAATGCAGTTATTATCGCTAGAACTGTAATAATTATACTTATTACTTATACTATTAGCAATATAACATGCACTATTTGCCATATTTTACTATTATTATCGCTAGAACTATAATAATTATACTTATTACTCCCGATATTATCAATATAACATGCATTATTACCCATATAATGCAGTTATTATCGCTAGAACTGTAATAATTATACTTATTACTTATATTGTTAGCAATATAACATGCATTATTACCCATATAATGCAGTTATTATCGCTAGAACTGTAATAATTATACTTATTACTTATATTATTATCAATAAAACATGCATTATTACCCATATAATGCAGTTATTACCGCTAGAACTGTAATATTGTACTCATTACTTATATTATTAGCAATATAACGTGCATTATTACCCATATTATGCAGTTATTATCGCTAGAACTGTAATAATTATACTTATTACTTATATCATTATCAATATAACATGCATTATTACCCATATAATGCAGTTATTATCGCTAGAACTGTAATAATGTACTTATTACTTATATTATTATCAATATAACATGCACTATTTGCCATATTTTACTATTATTATCGCTAGAACTATAATAATTATACTTATTACTCCCGATATTATCAATATAACATGCATTATTACCCATATAATGCAGTTATTATCGCTAGAACTGTAATAATTATACTTATTACTTATATTATTATCAATATAACATGCATTATTACCCATATAATGGAGGTATTATCGCAAGAACTGTAATAATTATACTTATTACTTATACTATTAGCAATGTAGCGTGCATTATTACCCATATAATGCAGTTATTATCGCCAGAACTATAATAATTATACTTATTACTCCCGATATTATCAATATAACATGCATTATTACCCATATAATGCAGTTATTATCGCTAGAACTGTAATAATTATACTTATTACTTATATTATTATCAATATAACATGCATTATTACCCATATAATGGAGGTATTATCGCAAGAACTGTAATAATTATACTTATTACTTATACTATTAGCAATATAGCGTGCATTATTACCCATATAATGCAGTTATTATCGCCAGAACTGTAATAATTATACTTATTACTTATATTATTAGCAATATAACGTGCATTATTACCCATATAATGCAGTTATTATCGCCAGAACTGTAATAATTATACTTATTACTTATATTATTATCAATATAACATGCATTATTACCCATATTATGCAGTTATTATCGCTAGAACTGTAATAATTATACTTATTACTTATATTATTAGCAATATAACGTGCATTATTACCCATATTATGCAGTTATTATCGCTAGAACTGTAATAATTGTACTCATTACTTATATTATTAGCAATATAACGTGCATTATTACCCATATTATGCAGTTATTATCGCTAGAACTGTAATAATTATACTTATTACTTATACTATTAGCAATATAACATGCACTATTTGCCATATTTTACTATTATTATCGCTAGAACTATAATAATTATACTTATTACTCCCGATATTATCAATATAACATGCATTATTACCCATATAATGCAGTTATTATCGCTAGAACTGTAATAATTGCACTCATTACTTATATTATTAGCAATATAACGTGCATTATTACCCATATTATGCAGTTATTATCGCTAGAACTGTAATAATTATACTTATTACTTAGATTATTATCAATATAACATGCATTATTACCCATATTATGCAGTTATTATCGCTAGAACTATAATAAATATACGTATTACTTTTATTATCATCAATATAACATGCATTATTACCCATGTAATGCAGTTATTATCGCTAGAACTGTAATGATTATACTCATTACTTATATTATTAGCAATATAACGTGCATTATTACCCATATTATGCAGTTATTATCGCTAGAACTGTAATAATTATACTTATTACTTATATTATTATCAATATAACATGCATTGTTACCCATATAATGGAGGTATTATCGCTAGAACTGTAATAATTATACTTATTACTTATACTATTAGCAATATAACGTGTATTATTACCCATATAATGCAGTTATTATCGCCAGAACTGTAATAATTATACTTATTACTTATATTATTCTCAATATAACATGCATTATTACCCATATTATGCAGTTATTATCGCTAGAACTATAATAAATATACGTACTACTTTTATTATCATCAATATAACATGCATTATTACCCATATTATGCAGTTATTATCGATAGAACTGTAATAAATATACTTATTACTTTTATTAGTCTCAATATAACATGCACTATTTGCCATATTTTACTATTATTATCGCTAGAACTATAATAATTATACTTATTACTCCCGATATTATCAATATAACATGCATTATTACCCATATAATGCAGTTATTATCGCTAGAACTGTAATAATTATACTTATTACTTATATTATTATCAATATAACATGCATTATTACCCATATAATGCAGTTATTATCGCCAGAACTGTAATAATTATACTTATTACTTTTACTATTATCAATATATCATGCACTATTAGCCATATTTTACTATTATTAACGCTAGAACTATAATAATTATACTTATTACTCCCGATATTATCAATATAACATGCATTATTACCCATATAATGCAGTTATTATCGCTACAACTGTAATAATTATACTTATTACTTATATTATTATCAATATAACATGCATTATTACCCATATAATGGAGGTATTATCGCAAGAACTGTAATAATTATACTTATTACTTATACTATTAGCAATATAACGTGCATTATTACCCATATAATGCAGTTATTATCGCCAGAACTGTAATAATTATACTTATTACTTATATTATTCTCAATATAACATGCATTATTACCCATATTATGCAGTTATTATCGCTAGAACTATAATAAATATACGTATTACTTTCATTATCATCAATATAACATGCATTATTACCCATATAATGGAGGTATTATCGCTAGAACTGTAATAATTATACTTATTACTTATATTATTATCAATATAACATGCATTATTACCCATATTATGCAGTTATTATCGATAGAACTGTAATAAATACACTTATTACTTTTACTATTATCAATATATCATGCACTATTAGCCATATTTTACTATTATTATCGCTAGAACTATAATAATTATACTTATTAGTCCCGATATTATCAATATAACATGCCTTATTACCCATATAATGCAGTTATTATCGCTAGAACTGTAATAATTATACTCATTACTTATATTATTAGTAATATAACGTGCATTATTACCCATATTATGCAGTTATTATCGCTAGAACTGTAATAATTATACTTATTACTTATATTATTATCAATATAACATGCATTATTACCCATATTATGCAGTTATTATCGCTAGAACTGTAATAATTGAACTCATTACTTATATTATTAGCAATATAACGTGCATTATTACCCATATAATGCAGCTATTATCGCCAGAACTGTAATAATTATACTTATTACTTATACTATTAGCAATATAACGTGCATTATTACCCATATAATGCAGTTATTATCGCCAGAACTGTAATAAATATACTTATTACTTATATTATTATCAACATAACATGCATTATTACCCATATTATGCAGTTATTATCGCTAGAACTGTAACAATTGTACACATTACTTATATTATTAGCAATATAACGTGCATTATTACCCATATAATGCAGTTATTATCGCCAGAACTGTAATAATTATACTTATTACTTTTACTATTATCAATATATCATGCACTATTAGCCATATTTTACTATTATTATCGCTAGAACTATAATAATTATACTTATTACTCCCGATATTCTCAATATAACATGCATTATTACCCATATTATGCAGTTATTATCGCAAGAACTATAATAAATATACGTATTACTTTCATTATTATCAATATAACATGCATTATTACCCATATTATGCAGTTATTATCGCTAGAACTATAATAAATATACGTATTACTTTTATTATCATCAATATAACATGCATTATTACCCTAATAATGCAGTTATTATAGCTAGAACTGTAATAATTATACTTATTACTTATATTATTATCAATATAACATGCATTATTACCCATATTATGCAGTTATTATCGCTAGAACTGTAATAATTGTACTCATTACTTATATTATTAGCAATATAACGTGCATTATTACCCATATAATGCAGTTATTATCGCCAGAACTGTAATAATTATACTTATTACTTTTACTATTATCAATATATCATGCACTATTAGCCACATTTTACTATTATTATCGCTAGAACTATAATAATTATACTTATTACTCCCGATATTATCAATATAACATGCATTATTACCCATATAATGCAGTTATTATCGCTAGAACTGTAATAATTATACTTATTACTTATATTATTATCAATATAACATGCATTATTACCCATATAATGGAGGTATTATCGCAAGAACTGTAATAATTATACTTATTACTTATACTATTAGCAATATAACGTGCATTATTACCCATATAATGCAGTTATTATCGCCAGAACTGTAATAATTATACTTATTACTTATATTATTCTCAATATAACATGCATTATTACCCATATTATGCAGTTATTATCGCTAGAACTATAATAAATATACGTATTACTTTCATTATCATCAATATAACATGCATTATTACCCATATAATGGAGGTATTATCGCTAGAACTGTAATAATTATACTTATTACTTATATTATTATCAATATAACATGCATTATTACCCATATTATGCAGTTATTATCGATAGAACTGTAATAAATACACTTATTACTTTTACTATTATCAATATATCATGCACTATTAGCCATATTTTACTATTATTATCGCTAGAACTATAATAATTATACTTATTACTCCCGATATTATCAATATAACATGCCTTATTACCCATATAATGCAGTTATTATCGCTAGAACTGTATTAATTATACTCATTACTTATATTATTAGCAATATAACGTGCATTATTACCCATATTATGCAGTTATTATCGCTAGAACTGTAATAATTATACTTATTACTTATATTATTATCAATATAACATGCATTATTACCCATATTATGCAGTTATTATCGCTAGAACTGTAATAATTGAACTCATTACTTATATTATTAGCAATATAACGTGCATTATTACCCATATAATGCAGTTATTATCGCCAAAACTGTAATAATTATACTTATTACTTATATTATTAGCAATATAACGTGCATTATTAACCATATTATGCAGTTATTATCGCTAGAACTGTAATAATTGTACTCATTACTTATATTATTAGCAATATAACGTGCATTATTACCCATATTATGCAGTTATTATCGCTAGAACTGTAATAATTATACTTATTACTTATACTATTAGCAATATAACATGCACTATTTGCCATATTTTACTATTATTATCGCTAGAACTATAATAATTATACTTATTACTCCCGATATTATCAATATAACATGCATTATTACCCATATAATGCAGTTATTATCGCTAGAACTGTAATAATTGCACTCATTACTTATATTATTAGCAATATAACGTGCATTATTACCCATATTATGCAGTTATTATCGCTAGAACTGTAATAATTATACTTATTACTTAGATTATTATCAATATAACATGCATTATTACCCATATTATGCAGTTATTATCGCTAGAACTATAATAAATATACGTATTACTTTTATTATCATCAATATAACATGCATTATTACCCATGTAATGCAGTTATTATCGCTAGAACTGTAATAATTATACTCATTACTTATATTATTAGCAATATAACGTGCATTATTACGCATATTATGCAGTTATTATCGCTAGAACTGTAATAATTATACTTATTACTTATATTATTATCAATATAACATGCATTATTACCCATATAATGGAGGTATTATCGCTAGAACTGTAATAATTATACTTATTACTTATACTATTAGCAATATAACGTGTATTATTACCCATATAATGCAGTTATTATCGCCAGAACTGTAATAATTATACTTATTACTTATATTATTCTCAATATAACATGCATTATTACCCATATTATGCAGTTATTATCGCTAGAACTATAATAAATATACGTACTACTTTTATTATCATCAATATAACATGCATTATTACCCATATTATGCAGTTATTATCGATAGAACTGTAATAAATATACTTATTACTTTTATTAGTATCAATATAACATGCACTATTTGCCATATTTTACTATTATTATCGCTAGAACTATAATAATTATACTTATTACTCCCGATATTATCAATATAACATGCATTATTACCCATATAATGCAGTTATTATCGCTAGAACTGTAATAATTATACTTATTACTTATATTATTATCAATATAACATGCATTATTACCCATATAATGCAGTTATTATCGCCAGAACTGTAATAATTATACTTATTACTTTTACTATTATCAATATATCATGCACTATTAGCCATATTTTACTATTATTATCGCTAGAACTATAATAATTATACTTATTACTCCCGATATTATCAATATAACATGCATTATTACCCATATAATGCAGTTATTATCGCTACAACTGTAATAATTATACTTATTACTTATATTATTATCAATATAACATGCATTATTACCCATATAATGGAGGTATTATCGCAAGAACTGTAATAATTATACTTATTACTTATACTATTAGCAATATAACGTGCATTATTACCCATATAATGCAGTTATTATCGCCAGAACTGTAATAATTATACTTATTACTTATATTATTCTCAATATAACATGCATTATTACCCATATTATGCAGTTATTATCGCTAGAACTATAATAAATATACGTATTACTTTCATTATCATCAATATAACATGCATTATTACCCATATAATGGAGGTATTATCGCTAGAACTGTAATAATTATACTTATTACTTATATTATTATCAATATAACATGCATTATTACCCATATTATGCAGTTATTATCGATAGAACTGTAATAAATACACTTATTACTTTTACTATTATCAATATATCATGCACTATTAGCCATATTTTACTATTATTATCGCTAGAACTATAATAATTATACTTATTAGTCCCGATATTATCAATATAACATGCCTTATTACCCATATAATGCAGTTATTATCGCTAGAACTGTAATAATTATACTCATTACTTATATTATTAGCAATATAACGTGCATTATTACCCATATTATGCAGTTATTATCGCTAGAACTATAATAAATATACGTATTACTTTCATTATCATCAATATAACATGCATTATTACCCATATAATGGAGGTATTATCGCTAGAACTGTAATAATTATACTTATTACTTATATTATTATCAATATAACATGCATTATTACCCATATTATGCAGTTATTATCGATAGAACTGTAATAAATACACTTATTACTTTTACTATTATCAATATATCATGCACTATTAGCCATATTTTACTATTATTATCGCTAGAACTATAATAATTATACTTATTACTCCCGATATTATCAATATAACATGCCTTATTACCCATATAATGCAGTTATTATCGCTAGAACTGTAATAATTATACTCATTACTTATATTATTAGCAATATAACGTGCATTATTACCCATATTATGCAGTTATTATCGCTAGAACTGTAATAATTATACTTATTACTTATATTATTATCAATATAACATGCATTATTACCCATATTATGCTGTTATTATCGCTAGAACTGTAATAATTGAACTCATTACTTATATTATTAGCAATATAACGTGCATTATTACCCATATAATGCAGTTATTATCGCCAGAACTGTAATAATTATACTTATTACTTATACTATTAGCAATATAACGTGCATTATTACCCATATAATGCAGTTATTATCGCCAGATCTGTAATAAATATACTTATTACTTATATTATTATCAACATAACATGCATTATTACCCATATTATGCAGTTATTATCGCTAGAACTGTAATAATTGTACTCATTACTTATATTATTAGCAATATAACGTGCATTATTACCCATATAATGCAGTTATTATCGCCAGAACTGTAATAATTATACTTATTACTTTTACTATTATCAATATATCATGCACTATTAGCCATATTTTACTATTATTATCGCTAGAACTATAATAATTATACTTATTACTCCCGATATTATCAATATAACATGCCTTATTACCCATATAATGCAGTTATTATCGCTAGAACTGTAATAATTATACTCATTACTTATATTATTAGCAATATAACGTGCATTATTACCCATATTATGCAGTTATTATCGCTAGAACTGTAATAATTATACTCATTACTTATATTATTAGCAATATAACGTGCATTATTACCCATATTATGCAGTTATTATCGCTAGAACTGTAATAATTATACTTATTACTTATATTATTATCAATATAACATGCATTATTACCCATATTATGCAGTTATTATCTCTGGAACCATAATAAATATACTTATTACTCCCAATATTATCAATATAACATGCATTTTTACCCATATAATGCAGTTATTATCGCTAGAACTGTAATAATTATACTTATTACTTATACTATTAGCAATATAACATGCACTATTTGCCATATTTTACTATTATTATCGCTAGAACTATAATAATTATACTTATTACTCCCGATATTATCAATATAACATGCATTATTACCCATATAATGCAGTTATTATCGCTAGAACTGTAATAATTATACTTATTACTTATATTGTTAGCAATATAACATGCATTATTACCCATATAATGCAGTTATTATCGCTAGAACTGTAATAATTATACTTATTACTTATATTATTATCAATAAAACATGCATTATTACCCATATAATGCAGTTATTACCGCTAGAACTGTAATATTGTACTCATTACTTATATTATTAGCAATATAACGTGCATTATTACCCATATTATGCAGTTATTATCGCTAGAACTATAATAATTATACGTATTACTTTTATTATCATCAATATAACATGCATTATTACCCATGTAATGCAGTTATTATCGCTAGAACTGTAATAATTATACTCATTACTTATATTATTAGCAATATAACGTGCATTATTACGCATATTATGCAGTTATTATCGCTAGAACTGTAATAATTATACTTATTACTTATATTATTATCAATATAACATGCATTATTACCCATATAATGGAGGTATTATCGCTAGAACTGTAATAATTATACTTATTACTTATACTATTAGCAATATAACGTGTATTATTACCCATATAATGCAGTTATTATCGCCAGAACTGTAATAATTATACTTATTACTCCCGATATTATCAATATAACATGCATTATTACCCATATAATGCAGTTATTATCGCTAGAACTGTAATAATTGCACTCATTACTTATATTATTAGCAATATAACGTGCATTATTACCCATATTATGCAGTTACTATCGCTAGAACTGTAATAATTATACTTATTACTTAGATTATTATCAATATAACATGCATTATTACCCATATTATGCAGTTATTATCGCTAGAACTATAATAAATATACGTATTACTTTTATTATCATCAATATAACATGCATTATTACCCATGTAATGCAGTTATTATCGCTAGAACTGTAATAATTATACTCATTACTTATATTATTAGCAATATAACGTGCATTATTACGCATATTATGCAGTTATTATCGCTAGAACTGTAATAATTATACTTATTACTTATATTATTATCAATATAACATGCATTATTACCCATATAATGGAGGTATTATCGCTAGAACTGTAATAATTATACTTATTACTTATACTATTAGCAATATAACGTGTATTATTACCCATATAATGCAGTTATTATCGCCAGAACTGTAATAATTATACTTATTACTTATATTATTCTCAATATAACATGCATTATTACCCATATTATGCAGTTATTATCGCTAGAACTATAATAAATATACGTACTACTTTTATTATCATCAATATAACATGCATTATTACCCATATTATGCAGTTATTATCGATAGAACTGTAATAAATATACTTATTACTTTTATTAGTATCAATATAACATGCACTATTTGCCATATTTTACTATTATTATCGCTAGAACTATAATAATTATACTTATTACTCCCGATATTATCAATATAACATGCATTATTACCCATATAATGCAGTTATTATCGCTAGAACTGTAATAATTATACTTATTACTTATATTATTATCAATATAACATGCATTATTACCCATATAATGCAGTTATTATCGCCAGAACTGTAATAATTATACTTATTACTTTTACTATTATCAATATATCATGCACTATTAGCCATATTTTACTATTATTATCGCTAGAACTATAATAATTATACTTATTACTCCCGATATTATCAATATAACATGCATTATTACCCATATAATGCAGTTATTATCGCTACAACTGTAATAATTATACTTATTACTTATATTATTATCAATATAACATGCATTATTACCCATATAATGGAGGTATTATCGCAAGAACTGTAATAATTATACTTATTACTTATACTATTAGCAATATAACGTGCATTATTACCCATATAATGCAGTTATTATCGATAGAACTGTAATAAATACACTTATTACTTTTACTATTATCAATATATCATGCACTATTAGCCATATTTTACTATTATTATCGCTAGAACTATAATAATTATACTTATTAGTCCCGATATTATCAATATAACATGCCTTATTACCCATATAATGCAGTTATTATCGCTAGAACTGTAATAATTATACTCATTACTTATATTATTAGCAATATAACGTGCATTATTACCCATATTATGCAGTTATTATCGCTAGAACTGTAATAATTATACTTATTACTTATATTATTATCAATATAACATGCATTATTACCCATATTATGCAGTTATTATCGCTAGAACTGTAATAATTGAACTCATTACTTATATTATTAGCAATATAACGTGCATTATTACCCATATAATGCAGCTATTATCGCCAGAACTGTAATAATTATACTTATTACTTATACTATTAGCAATATAACGTGCATTATTACCCATATAATGCAGTTATTATCGCCAGAACTGAAATAAATATACTTATTACTTATATTATTATCAACATAACATGCATTATTACCCATATTATGCAGTTATTATCGCTAGAACTGTAACAATTGTACACATTACTTATATTATTAGCAATATAACGTGCATTATTACCCATATAATGCAGTTATTATCGCCAGAACTGTAATAATTATACTTATTACTTTTACTATTATCAATATATCATGCACTATTAGCCATATTTTACTATTATTATCGCTAGAACTATAATAATTATACTTATTACTCCCGATATTATCAATATAACATGCCTTATTACCCATATAATGCAGTTATTATCGCTAGAACTGTAATAATTATACTCATTACTTATATTATTAGCAATATAACGTGCATTATTACCCATATAATGCAGTTATTATCGCTAGAACTGTAATAATTATACTCATTACTTATATTATTAGCAATATAACGTGCATTATTACCCATATTATGCAGTTATTATCGCAAGAACTATAATAAATATACGTATTGCTTTCATTATTATCAATATAACATGCATTATTACCCATATTATGCAGTTATGATCGCTAGAACTATAATAAATATACGTATTACTTTTATTATCATCAATATAACATGCATTATTACCCTAATAATGCAGTTATTATAGCTAGAACTGTAATAATTATACTTATTACTTTTACTATTATCAATATATCATGCACTATTAGCCATATTTTACTATTATTATCGCTAGAACTATAATAATTATACTTATTACTCCCGATATTATCAATATAACATGCATTATTACCCATATAATGCAGTTATTATCGCTAGAACTGTAATAATTATACTTATTACTTATATTATTATCAATATAACATGCATTATTACCCATATAATGGAGGTATTATCGCAAGAACTGTAATAATTATACTTATTACTTATACTATTAGCAATATAACGTGCATTATTACCCATATAATGCAGTTATTATCGCCAGAACTGTAATAATTATACTTATTACTTATATTATTCTCAATATAACATGCATTATTACCCATATTATGCAGTTATTATCGCTAGAACTATAATAAATATACGTATTACTTTCATTATCATCAATATAACATGCATTATTACCCATATAATGGAGGTATTATCGCTAGAACTGTAATAATTATACTTATTACTTATATTATTATCAATATAACATGCATTATTACCCATATTATGCAGTTATTATCGATAGAACTGTAATAAATACACTTATTACTTTTACTATTATCAATATATCATGCACTATTAGCCATATTTTACTATTATTATCGCTAGAACTATAATAATTATACTTATTACTCCCGATATTATCAATATAACATGCCTTATTACCCATATAATGCAGTTATTATCGCTAGAACTGTAATAATTATACTCATTACTTATATTATTAGCAATATAACGTGCATTATTACCCATATTATGCAGTTATTATCGCTAGAACTGTAATAATTATACTTATTACTTATATTATTATCAATATAACATGCATTATTACCCATATTATGCTGTTATTATCGCTAGAACTGTAATAATTGAACTCATTACTTATATTATTAGCAATATAACGTGCATTATTACCCATATAATGCAGTTATTATCGCCAGAACTGTAATAATTATACTTATTACTTATACTATTAGCAATATAACGTGCATTATTACCCATATAATGCAGTTATTATCGCCAGATCTGTAATAAATATACTTATTACTTATATTATTATCAACATAACATGCATTATTACCCATATTATGCAGTTATTATCGCTAGAACTGTAATAATTGTACTCATTACTTATATTATTAGCAATATAACGTGCATTATTACCCATATAATGCAGTTATTATCGCCAGAACTGTAATAATTATACTTATTACTTTTACTATTATCAATATATCATGCACTATTAGCCATATTTTACTATTATTATCGCTAGAACTATAATAATTATACTTATTACTCCCGATATTATCAATATAACATGCCTTATTACCCATATAATGCAGTTATTATCGCTAGAACTGTAATAATTATACTCATTACTTATATTATTAGCAATATAACGTGCATTATTACCCATATTATGCAGTTATTATCGCTAGAACTGTAATAATTATACTCATTACTTATATTATTAGCAATATAACGTGCATTATTACCCATATTATGCAGGTATTATCGCTAGAACTGTAATAATTATACTTATTACTTATATTATTAGCAATATAACGTGCATTATTAACCATATTATGCAGTTATTATCGCTAGAACTGTAATAATTGTACTCATTACTTATATTATTAGCAATATAACGTGCATTATTACCCATATTATGCAGTTATTATCGCTAGAACTGTAATAATTATACTTATTACTTATACTATTAGCAATATAACATGCACTATTTGCCATATTTTACTATTATTATCGCTAGAACTATAATAATTATACTTATTACTCCCGATATTATCAATATAACATGCATTATTACCCATATAATGCAGTTATTATCGCTAGAACTGTAATAATTGCACTCATTACTTATATTATTAGCAATATAACGTGCATTATTACCCATATTATGCAGTTATTATCGCTAGAACTGTAATAATTATACTTATTACTTAGATTATTATCAATATAACATGCATTATTACCCATATTATGCAGTTATTATCGCTAGAACTATAATAAATATACGTATTACTTTTATTATCATCAATATAACATGCATTATTACCCATGTAATGCAGTTATTATCGCTAGAACTGTAATAATTATACTCATTACTTATATTATTAGCAATATAACGTGCATTATTACGCATATTATGCAGTTATTATCGCTAGAACTGTAATAATTATACTTATTACTTATATTATTATCAATATAACATGCATTATTACCCATATAATGGAGGTATTATCGCTAGAACTGTAATAATTATACTTATTACTTATACTATTAGCAATATAACGTGTATTATTACCCATATAATGCAGTTATTATCGCCAGAACTGTAATAATTATACTTATTACTTATATTATTCTCAATATAACATGCATTATTACCCATATTATGCAGTTATTATCGCTAGAACTATAATAAATATACGTACTACTTTTATTATCATCAATATAACATGCATTATTACCCATATTATGCAGTTATTATCGATAGAACTGTAATAAATATACTTATTACTTTTATTAGTATCAATATAACATGCACTATTTGCCATATTTTACTATTATTATCGCTAGAACTATAATAATTATACTTATTACTCCCGATATTATCAATATAACATGCATTATTACCCATATAATGCAGTTATTATCGCTAGAACTGTAATAATTATACTTATTACTTATATTATTATCAATATAACATGCATTATTACCCATATAATGCAGTTATTATCGCCAGAACTGTAATAATTATACTTATTACTTTTACTATTATCAATATATCATGCACTATTAGCCATATTTTACTATTATTATCGCTAGAACTATAATAATTATACTTATTACTCCCGATATTATCAATATAACATGCATTATTACCCATATAATGCAGTTATTATCGCTACAACTGTAATAATTATACTTATTACTTATATTATTATCAATATAACATGCATTATTACCCATATAATGGAGGTATTATCGCAAGAACTGTAATAATTATACTTATTACTTATACTATTAGCAATATAACGTGCATTATTACCCATATAATGCAGTTATTATCGCCAGAACTGTAATAATTATACTTATTACTTATATTATTCTCAATATAACATGCATTATTACCCATATTATGCAGTTATTATCGCTAGAACTATAATAAATATACGTATTACTTTCATTATCATCAATATAACATGCATTATTACCCATATAATGGAGGTATTATCGCTAGAACTGTAATAATTATACTTATTACTTATATTATTATCAATATAACATGCATTATTACCCATATTATGCAGTTATTATCGATAGAACTGTAATAAATACACTTATTACTTTTACTATTATCAATATATCATGCACTATTAGCCATATTTTACTATTATTATCGCTAGAACTATAATAATTATACTTATTAGTCCCGATATTATCAATATAACATGCCTTATTACCCATATAATGCAGTTATTATCGCTAGAACTGTAATAATTATACTCATTACTTATATTATTAGCAATATAACGTGCATTATTACCCATATTATGCAGTTATTATCGCTAGAACTGTAATAATTATACTTATTACTTATATTATTATCAATATAACATGCATTATTACCCATATTATGCAGTTATTATCGCTAGAACTGTAATAATTGAACTCATTACTTATATTATTAGCAATATAACGTGCATTATTACCCATATAATGCAGCTATTATCGCCAGAACTGTAATAATTATACTTATTACTTATACTATTAGCAATATAACGTGCATTATTACCCATATAATGCAGTTATTATCGCCAGAACTGTAATAAATATACTTATTACTTATATTATTATCAACATAACATGCATTATTACCCATATTATGCAGTTATTATCGCTAGAACTGTAACAATTGTACACATTACTTATATTATTAGCAATATAACGTGCATTATTACCCATATAATGCAGTTATTATCGCCAGAACTGTAATAATTATACTTATTACTTTTACTATTATCAATATATCATGCACTATTAGCCATATTTTACTATTATTATCGCTAGAACTATAATAATTATACTTATTACTCCCGATATTATCAATATAACATGCCTTATTACCCATATAATGCAGTTATTATCGCTAGAACTGTAATAATTATACTCATTACTTATATTATTAGCAATATAACGTGCATTATTACCCATATAATGCAGTTATTATCGCTAGAACTGTAATAATTATACTCATTACTTATATTATTAGCAATATAACGTGCATTATTACCCATATTATGCAGTTATTATCGCAAGAACTATAATAAATATACGTATTGCTTTCATTATTATCAATATAACATGCATTATTACCCATATTATGCAGTTATGATCGCTAGAACTATAATAAATATACGTATTACTTTTATTATCATCAATATAACATGCATTATTACCCTAATAATGCAGTTATTATAGCTAGAACTGTAATAATTATACTTATTACTTTTACTATTATCAATATATCATGCACTATTAGCCATATTTTACTATTATTATCGCTAGAACTATAATAATTATACTTATTACTCCCGATATTATCAATATAACATGCATTATTACCCATATAATGCAGTTATTATCGCTAGAACTGTAATAATTATACTTATTACTTATATTATTATCAATATAACATGCATTATTACCCATATAATGGAGGTATTATCGCAAGAACTGTAATAATTATACTTATTACTTATACTATTAGCAATATAACGTGCATTATTACCCATATAATGCAGTTATTATCGCCAGAACTGTAATAATTATACTTATTACTTATATTATTCTCAATATAACATGCATTATTACCCATATTATGCAGTTATTATCGCTAGAACTATAATAAATATACGTATTACTTTCATTATCATCAATATAACATGCATTATTACCCATATAATGGAGGTATTATCGCTAGAACTGTAATAATTATACTTATTACTTATATTATTATCAATATAACATGCATTATTACCCATATTATGCAGTTATTATCGATAGAACTGTAATAAATACACTTATTACTTTTACTATTATCAATATATCATGCACTATTAGCCATATTTTACTATTATTATCGCTAGAACTATAATAATTATACTCATTACTTATATTATTAGCAATATAACGTGCATTATTACCCATATTATGCAGTTATTATCGCTAGAACTGTAATAATTATACTTATTACTTATATTATTATCAATATAACATGCATTATTACCCATATTATGCAGTTATTATCTCTGGAACCATAATAAATATACTTATTACTCCCAATATTATCAATATAACATGCATTTTTACCCATATAATGCAGTTATTATCGCTAGAACTGTAATAATTATACTTATTACTTATACTATTAGCAATATAACATGCACTATTTGCCATATTTTACTATTATTATCGCTAGAACTATAATAATTATACTTATTACTCCCGATATTATCAATATAACATGCATTATTACCCATATAATGCAGTTATTATCGCTAGAACTGTAATAATTATACTTATTACTTATATTGTTAGCAATATAACATGCATTATTACCCATATAATGCAGTTATTATCGCTAGAACTGTAATAATTATACTTATTACTTATATTATTATCAATAAAACATGCATTATTACCCATATAATGCAGTTATTACCGCTAGAACTGTAATATTGTACTCATTACTTATATTATTAGCAATATAACGTGCATTATTACCCATATTATGCAGTTATTATCGCTAGAACTATAATAATTATACTTATTACTCCCGATATTATCAATATAACATGCATTATTACCCATATAATGCAGTTATTATCGCTAGAACTGTAATAATTGCACTCATTACTTATATTATTAGCAATATAACGTGCATTATTACCCATATTATGCAGTTATTATCGCTAGAACTGTAATAATTATACTTATTACTTAGATTATTATCAATATAACATGCATTATTACCCATATTATGCAGTTATTATCGCTAGAACTATAATAAATATACGTATTACTTTTATTATCATCAATATAACATGCATTATTACCCATGTAATGCAGTTATTATCGCTAGAACTGTAATAATTATACTCATTACTTATATTATTAGCAATATAACGTGTATTATTACCCATATAATGCAGTTATTATCGCCAGAACTGTAATAATTATACTTATTACTTATATTATTCTCAATATAACATGCATTATTACCCATATTATGCAGTTATTATCGCTAGAACTATAATAAATATACGTACTACTTTTATTATCATCAATATAACATGCATTATTACCCATATTATGCAGTTATTATCGATAGAACTGTAATAAATATACTTATTACTTTTATTAGTATCAATATAACATGCACTATTTGCCATATTTTACTATTATTATCGCTAGAACTATAATAATTATACTTATTACTCCCGATATTATCAATATAACATGCATTATTACCCATATAATGCAGTTATTATCGCTAGAACTGTAATAATTATACTTATTACTTATATTATTATCAATATAACATGCATTATTACCCATATAATGCAGTTATTATCGCCAGAACTGTAATAATTATACTTATTACTTTTACTATTATCAATATATCATGCACTATTAGCCATATTTTACTATTATTATCGCTAGAACTATAATAATTATACTTATTACTCCCGATATTATCAATATAACATGCATTATTACCCATATAATGCAGTTATTATCGCTACAACTGTAATAATTATACTTATTACTTATATTATTATCAATATAACATGCATTATTACCCATATAATGGAGGTATTATCGCAAGAACTGTAATAATTATACTTATTACTTATACTATTAGCAATATAACGTGCATTATTACCCATATAATGCAGTTATTATCGATAGAACTGTAATAAATACACTTATTACTTTTACTATTATCAATATATCATGCACTATTAGCCATATTTTACTATTATTATCGCTAGAACTATAATAATTATACTTATTAGTCCCGATATTATCAATATAACATGCCTTATTACCCATATAATGCAGTTATTATCGCTAGAACTGTAATAATTATACTCATTACTTATATTATTAGCAATATAACGTGCATTATTACCCATATTATGCAGTTATTATCGCTAGAACTGTAATAATTATACTTATTACTTATATTATTATCAATATAACATGCATTATTACCCATATTATGCAGTTATTATCGCTAGAACTGTAATAATTGAACTCATTACTTATATTATTAGCAATATAACGTGCATTATTACCCATATAATGCAGCTATTATCGCCAGAACTGTAATAATTATACTTATTACTTATACTATTAGCAATATAACGTGCATTATTACCCATATAATGCAGTTATTATCGCCAGAACTGAAATAAATATACTTATTACTTATATTATTATCAACATAACATGCATTATTACCCATATTATGCAGTTATTATCGCTAGAACTGTAACAATTGTACACATTACTTATATTATTAGCAATATAACGTGCATTATTACCCATATAATGCAGTTATTATCGCCAGAACTGTAATAATTATACTTATTACTTTTACTATTATCAATATATCATGCACTATTAGCCATATTTTACTATTATTATCGCTAGAACTATAATAATTATACTTATTACTCCCGATATTATCAATATAACATGCCTTATTACCCATATAATGCAGTTATTATCGCTAGAACTGTAATAATTATACTCATTACTTATATTATTAGCAATATAACGTGCATTATTACCCATATAATGCAGTTATTATCGCTAGAACTGTAATAATTATACTCATTACTTATATTATTAGCAATATAACGTGCATTATTACCCATATTATGCAGTTATTATCGCAAGAACTATAATAAATATACGTATTGCTTTCATTATTATCAATATAACATGCATTATTACCCATATTATGCAGTTATGATCGCTAGAACTATAATAAATATACGTATTACTTTTATTATCATCAATATAACATGCATTATTACCCTAATAATGCAGTTATTATAGCTAGAACTGTAATAATTATACTTATTACTTTTACTATTATCAATATATCATGCACTATTAGCCATATTTTACTATTATTATCGCTAGAACTATAATAATTATACTTATTACTCCCGATATTATCAATATAACATGCATTATTACCCATATAATGCAGTTATTATCGCTAGAACTGTAATAATTATACTTATTACTTATATTATTATCAATATAACATGCATTATTACCCATATAATGGAGGTATTATCGCAAGAACTGTAATAATTATACTTATTACTTATACTATTAGCAATATAACGTGCATTATTACCCATATAATGCAGTTATTATCGCCAGAACTGTAATAATTATACTTATTACTTATATTATTCTCAATATAACATGCATTATTACCCATATTATGCAGTTATTATCGCTAGAACTATAATAAATATACGTATTACTTTCATTATCATCAATATAACATGCATTATTACCCATATAATGGAGGTATTATCGCTAGAACTGTAATAATTATACTTATTACTTATATTATTATCAATATAACATGCATTATTACCCATATTATGCAGTTATTATCGATAGAACTGTAATAAATACACTTATTACTTTTACTATTATCAATATATCATGCACTATTAGCCATATTTTACTATTATTATCGCTAGAACTATAATAATTATACTTATTACTCCCGATATTATCAATATAACATGCCTTATTACCCATATAATGCAGTTATTATCGCTAGAACTGTAATAATTATACTCATTACTTATATTATTAGCAATATAACGTGCATTATTACCCATATTATGCAGTTATTATCGCTAGAACTGTAATAATTATACTTATTACTTATATTATTATCAATATAACATGCATTATTACCCATATTATGCTGTTATTATCGCTAGAACTGTAATAATTGAACTCATTACTTATATTATTAGCAATATAACGTGCATTATTACCCATATAATGCTGTTATTATCGCCAGAACTGTAATAATTATACTTATTACTTATACTATTAGCAATATAACGTGCATTATTACCCATATAATGCAGTTATTATCGCCAGATCTGTAATAAATATACTTATTACTTATATTATTATCAACATAACATGCATTATTACCCATATTATGCAGTTATTATCGCTAGAACTGTAATAATTGTACTCATTACTTATATTATTAGCAATATAACGTGCATTATTACCCATATAATGCAGTTATTATCGCCAGAACTGTAATAATTATACTTATTACTTTTACTATTATCAATATATCATGCACTATTAGCCATATTTTACTATTATTATCGCTAGAACTATAATAATTATACTTATTACTCCCGATATTATCAATATAACATGCCTTATTACCCATATAATGCAGTTATTATCGCTAGAACTGTAATAATTATACTCATTACTTATATTATTAGCAATATAACGTGCATTATTACCCATATTATGCAGTTATTATCGCTAGAACTGTAATAATTATACTCATTACTTATATTATTAGCAATATAACGTGCATTATTACCCATATTATGCAGTTATTATCGCTAGAACTGTAATAATTATACTTATTACTTATATTATTATCAATATAACATGCATTATTACCCATATTATGCAGTTATTATCTCTAGAACCATAATAAATATACTTATTACTCCCAATATTATCAATATAACATGCATTTTTACCCATATAATGCAGTTATTATCGCTAGAACTGTAATAATTATACTTATTACTTATACTATTAGCAATATAACATGCACTATTTGCCATATTTTACTATTATTATCGCTAGAACTATAATAATTATACTTATTACTCCCGATATTATCAATATAACATGCATTATTACCCATATAATGCAGTTATTATCGCTAGAACTGTAATAATTATACTTATTACTTATATTGTTAGCAATATAACATGCATTATTACCCATATAATGCAGTTATTATCGCTAGAACTGTAATAATTATACTTATTACTTATATTATTATCAATAAAACATGCATTATTACCCATATAATGCAGTTATTACCGCTAGAACTGTAATATTGTACTCATTACTTATATTATTAGCAATATAACGTGCATTATTACCCATATTATGCAGTTATTATCGCTAGAACTGTAATAATTATACTTATTACTTATATCATTATCAATATAACATGCATTATTACCCATATAATGCAGTTATTATCGCTAGAACTGTAATAATGTACTTATTACTTATATTATTATCAATATAACATGCACTATTTGCCATATTTTACTATTATTATCGCTAGAACTATAATAATTATACTTATTACTCCCGATATTATCAATATAACATGCATTATTACCCATATAATGCAGTTATTATCGCTAGAACTGTAATAATTATACTTATTACTTCTATTATTATCAATATAACATGCATTATTACCCATATAATGGAGGTATTATCGCAAGAACTGTAATAATTATACTTATTACTTATACTATTAGCAATATAGCGTGCATTATTACCCATATTATGCAGTTATTATCGCTAGAACTGTAATAATTATACTTATTACTTATACTATTAGCAATATATCATGCACTATTAGCCATATTTTACTATTATTATCGCTAGAACTATAATAATTATACTTATTACTCCCGATATTATCAATATAACATGCATTATTACCCATATAATGCAGTTATTATCGCTACAACTGTAATAATTATACTTATTACTTATATTATTATCAATATAACATGCATTATTACCCATATAATGGAGGTATTATCGCAAGAACTGTAATAATTATACTTATTACTTATACTATTAGCAATATAACGTGCATTATTACCCATATAATGCAGTTATTATCGCCAGAACTGTAATAATTATACTTATTACTTATATTATTCTCAATATAACATGCATTATTACCCATATTATGCAGTTATTATCGCTAGAACTATAATAAATATACGTATTACTTTCATTATCATCAATATAACATGCATTATTACCCATATAATGGAGGTATTATCGCTAGAACTGTAATAATTATACTTATTACTTATATTATTATCAATATAACATGCATTATTACCCATATTATGCAGTTATTATCGATAGAACTGTAATAAATACACTTATTACTTTTACTATTATCAATATATCATGCACTATTAGCCATATTTTACTATTATTATCGCTAGAACTATAATAATTATACTTATTAGTCCCGATATTATCAATATAACATGCCTTATTACCCATATAATGCAGTTATTATCGCTAGAACTGTAATAATTATACTCATTACTTATATTATTAGCAATATAACGTGCATTATTACCCATATTATGCAGTTATTATCGCTAGAACTGTAATAATTATACTTATTACTTATATTATTATCAATATAACATGCATTATTACCCATATTATGCAGTTATTATCGCTAGAACTGTAATAATTGAACTCATTACTTATATTATTAGCAATATAACGTGCATTATTACCCATATAATGCAGCTATTATCGCCAGAACTGTAATAATTATACTTATTACTTATACTATTAGCAATATAACGTGCATTATTACCCATATAATGCAGTTATTATCGCCAGAACTGTAATAAATATACTTATTACTTATATTATTATCAACATAACATGCATTATTACCCGTATTATGCAGTTATTATCGCTAGAACTGTAACAATTGTACACATTACTTATATTATTAGCAATATAACGTGCATTATTACCCATATAATGCAGTTATTATCGCCAGAACTGTAATAATTATACTTATTACTTTTACTATTATCAATATATCATGCACTATTAGCCATATTTTACTATTATTATCGCTAGAACTATAATAATTATACTTATTACTCCCGATATTATCAATATAACATGCCTTATTACCCATATAATGCAGTTATTATCGCTAGAACTGTAATAATTATACTCATTACTTATATTATTAGCAATATAACGTGCATTATTACCCATATAATGCAGTTATTATCGCTAGAACTGTAATAATTATACTCATTACTTATATTATTAGCAATATAACGTGCATTATTACCCATATTATGCAGTTATTATCGCAAGAACTATAATAAATATACGTATTGCTTTCATTATTACCAATATAACATGCATTATTACCCATATTATGCAGTTATGATCGCTAGAACTATAATAAATATACGTATTACTTTTATTATCATCAATATAACATGCATTATTACCCTAATAATGCAGTTATTATAGCTAGAACTGTAATAATTATACTTATTACTTTTACTATTATCAATATATCATGCACTATTAGCCATATTTTACTATTATTATCGCTAGAACTATAATAATTATACTTATTACTCCCGATATTATCAATATAACATGCATTATTACCCATATAATGCAGTTATTATCGCTAGAACTGTAATAATTATACTTATTACTTATATTATTATCAATATAACATGCATTATTACCCATATAATGGAGGTATTATCGCAAGAACTGTAATAATTATACTTATTACTTATACTATTAGCAATGTAACGTGCATTATTACCCATATAATGCAGTTATTATCGCCAGAACTGTAATAATTATACTTATTACTTATATTATTCTCAATATAACATGCATTATTACCCATATTATGCAGTTATTATCGCTAGAACTATAATAAATATACGTATTACTTTCATTATCATCAATATAACATGCATTATTACCCATATAATGGAGGTATTATCGCTAGAACTGTAATAATTATACTTATTACTTATATTATTATCAATATAACATGCATTATTACCCATATTATGCAGTTATTATCGATAGAACTGTAATAAATACACTTATTACTTTTACTATTATCAATATATCATGCACTATTAGCCATATTTTACTATTATTATCGCTAGAACTATAATAATTATACTTATTACTCCCGATATTATCAATATAACATGCCTTATTACCCATATAATGCAGTTATTATCGCTAGAACTGTAATAATTATACTCATTACTTATATTATTAGCAATATAACGTGCATTATTACCCATATTATGCAGTTATTATCGCTAGAACTGTAATAATTATACTTATTACTTATATTATTATCAATATAACATGCATTATTACCCATATTATGCTGTTATTATCGCTAGAACTGTAATAATTGAACTCATTACTTATATTATTAGCAATATAACGTGCATTATTACCCATATAATGCAGTTATTATCGCCAGAACTGTAATAATTATACTTATTACTTATACTATTAGCAATATAACGTGCATTATTACCCATATAATGCAGTTATTATCGCCAGATCTGTAATAAATATACTTATTACTTATATTATTATCAACATAACATGCATTATTACCCATATTATGCAGTTATTATCGCTAGAACTGTAATAATTGTACTCATTACTTATATTATTAGCAATATAACGTGCATTATTACCCATATAATGCAGTTATTATCGCCAGAACTGTAATAATTATACTTATTACTTTTACTATTATCAATATATCATGCACTATTAGCCATATTTTACTATTATTATCGCTAGAACTATAATAATTATACTTATTACTCCCGATATTATCAATATAACATGCCTTATTACCCATATAATGCAGTTATTATCGCTAGAACTGTAATAATTATACTCATTACTTATATTATTAGCAATATAACGTGCATTATTACCCATATTATGCAGTTATTATCGCTAGAACTGTAATAATTATACTCATTACTTATATTATTAGCAATATAACGTGCATTATTACCCATATTATGCAGTTATTATCGCTAGAACTGTAATAATTATACTTATTACTTATATCATTATCAATATAACATGCATTATTACCCATATAATGCAGTTATTATCTCTAGAACCATAATAAATATACTTATTACTCCCAATATTATCAATATAACATGCATTTTTACCCATATAATGCAGTTATTATCGCTAGAACTGTAATAATTATACTTATTACTTATACTATTAGCAATATAACATGCACTATTTGCCATATTTTACTATTATTATCGCTAGAACTATAATAATTATACTTATTACTCCCGATATTATCAATATAACATGCATTATTACCCATATAATGCAGTTATTATCGCTAGAACTGTAATAATTATACTTATTACTTATATTGTTAGCAATATAACATGCATTATTACCCATATAATGCAGTTATTATCGCTAGAACTGTAATAATTATACTTATTACTTATATTATTATCAATAAAACATGCATTATTACCCATATAATGCAGTTATTACCGCTAGAACTGTAATATTGTACTCATTACTTATATTATTAGCAATATAACGTGCATTATTACCCATATTATGCAGTTATTATCGCTAGAACTGTAATAATTATACTTATTACTTATATCATTATCAATATAACATGCATTATTACCCATATAATGCAGTTATTATCGCTAGAACTGTAATAATGTACTTATTACTTATATTATTATCAATATAACATGCACTATTTGCCATATTTTACTATTATTATCGCTAGAACTATAATAATTATACTTATTACTCCCGATATTATCAATATAACATGCATTATTACCCATATAATGCAGTTATTATCGCTAGAACTGTAATAATTATACTTATTACTTATATTATTATCAATATAACATGCATTATTACCCATATAATGGAGGTATTATCGCAAGAACTGTAATAATTATACTTATTACTTATACTATTAGCAATATAGCGTGCATTATTACCCATATAATGCAGTTATTATCGCCAGAACTATAATAATTATACTTATTACTCCCGATATTATCAATATAACATGCATTATTACCCATATAATGCAGTTATTATCGCTAGAACTGTAATAATTATACTTATTACTTATATTATTATCAATATAACATGCATTATTACCCATATAATGGAGGTATTATCGCAAGAACTGTAATAATTATACTTATTACTTATACTATTAGCAATATAGCGTGCATTATTACCCATATAATGCAGTTATTATCGCCAGAACTATAATAATTATACTTATTACTCCCGATATTATCAATATAACATGCATTATTACCCATATAATGCAGTTATTATCGCTAGAACTGTAATAATTATACTTATTACTTATATTATTATCAATATAACATGCATTATTACCCATATAATGGAGGTATTATCGCAAGAACTGTAATAATTATACTTATTACTTATACTATTAGCAATATAGCGTGCATTATTACCCATATAATGCAGTTATTATCGCCAGAACTGTAATAATTATACTTATTACTTATATTATTAGCAATATAACGTGCATTATTACCCATATAATGCAGTTATTATCGCCAGAACTGTAATAATTATACTTATTACTTATATTATTATCAATATAACATGCATTATTACCCATATTATGCAGTTATTATCGCTAGAACTGTAATAATTATACTTATTACTTATATTATTAGCAATATAACGTGCATTATTACCCATATTATGCAGTTATTATCGCTAGAACTGTAATAATTGTACTCATTACTTATATTATTAGCAATATAACGTGCATTATTACCCATATTATGCAGTTAATATCGCTAGAACTGTAATAATTATACTTATTACTTATACTATTAGCAATATAACATGCACTATTTGCCATATTTTACTATTATTATCGCTAGAACTATAATAATTATACTTATTACTCCCGATATTATCAATATAACATGCATTATTACCCATATAATGCAGTTATTATCGCTAGAACTGTAATAATTGCACTCATTACTTATATTATTAGCAATATAACGTGCATTATTACCCATATTATGCAGTTATTATCGCTAGAACTGTAATAATTATACTTATTACTTAGATTATTATCAATATAACATGCATTATTACCCATATTATGCAGTTATTATCGCTAGAACTATAATAAATATACGTATTACTTTTATTATCATCAATATAACATGAATTATTACCCATGTAATGCAGTTATTATCGCTAGAACTGTAATAATTATACTCATTACTTATATTATTAGCAATATAACGTGCATTATTACCCATATTATGCAGTTATTATCGCTAGAACTGTAATAATTATACTTATTACTTATATTATTATCAATATAACATGCATTATTACCCATATAATGGAGGTATTATCGCTAGAACTGTAATAATTATACTTATTACTTATACTATTAGCAATATAACGTGTATTATTACCCATATAATGCAGTTATTATCGCCAGAACTGTAATAATTATACTTATTACTTATATTATTCTCAATATAACATGCATTATTACCCATATTATGCAGTTATTATCGCTAGAACTATAATAAATATACGTACTACTTTTATTATCATCAATATAACATGCATTATTACCCATATTATGCAGTTATTATCGATAGAACTGTAATAAATATACTTATTACTTTTATTAGTATCAATATAACATGCACTATTTGCCATATTTTACTATTATTATCGCTAGAACTATAATAATTATACTTATTACTCCCGATATTATCAATATAACATGCATTATTACCCATATAATGCAGTTATTATCGCTAGAACTGTAATAATTATACTTATTACTTATATTATTATCAATATAACATGCATTATTACCCATATAATGCAGTTATTATCGCCAGAACTGTAATAATTATACTTATTACTTTTACTATTATCAATATATCATGCACTATTAGCCATATTTTACTATTATTATCGCTAGAACTACAATAATTATACTTATTACTCCCGATATTATCAATATAACATGCATTATTACCCATATAATGCAGTTATTATCGCTACAACTGTAATAATTATACTTATTACTTATATTATTATCAATATAACATGCATTATTACCCATATAATGGAGGTATTATCGCAAGAACTGTAATAATTATACTTATTACTTATACTATTAGCAATATAACGTGCATTATTACCCATATAATGCAGTTATTATCGCCAGAACTGTAATAATTATACTTATTACTTATATTATTCTCAATATAACATGCATTATTACCCATATTATGCAGTTATTATCGCTAGAACTATAATAAATATACGTATTACTTTCATTATCATCAATATAACATGCATTATTACCCATATAATGGAGGTATTATCGCTAGAACTGTAATAATTATACTTATTACTTATATTATTATCAATATAACATGCATTATTACCCATATTATGCAGTTATTATCGATAGAACTGTAATAAATACACTTATTACTTTTACTATTATCAATATATCATGCACTATTAGCCATATTTTACTATTATTATCGCTAGAACTATAATAATTATACTTATTAGTCCCGATATTATCAATATAACATGCCTTATTACCCATATAATGCAGTTATTATCGCTAGAACTGTAATAATTATACTCATTACTTATATTATTAGCAATATAACGTGCATTATTACCCATATTATGCAGTTATTATCGCTAGAACTGTAATAATTATACTTATTACTTATATTATTATCAATATAACATGCATTATTACCCATATTATGCAGTTATTATCGCTAGAACTGTAATAATTGAACTCATTACTTATATTATTAGCAATATAACGTGCATTATTACCCATATAATGCAGCTATTATCGCCAGAACTGTAATAATTATACTTATTACTTATACTATTAGCAATATAACGTGCATTATTACCCATGTAATGCAGTTATTATCGCCAGAACTGTAATAAATATACTTATTACTTATATTATTATCAACATAACATGCATTATTACCCGTATTATGCAGTTATTATCGCTAGAACTGTAACAATTGTACACATTACTTATATTATTAGCAATATAACGTGCATTATTACCCATATAATGCAGTTATTATCGCCAGAACTGTAATAATTATACTTATTACTTTTACTATTATCAATATATCATGCACTATTAGCCATATTTTACTATTATTATCGCTAGAACTATAATAATTATACTTATTACTCCCGATATTATCAATATAACATGCCTTATTACCCATATAATGCAGTTATTATCGCTAGAACTGTAATAATTATACTCATTACTTATATTATTAGCAATATAACGTGCATTATTACCCATATAATGCAGTTATTATCGCTAGAACTGTAATAATTATACTCATTACTTATATTATTAGCAATATAACGTGCATTATTACCCATATTATGCAGTTATTATCGCAAGAACTATAATAAATATACGTATTGCTTTCATTATTATCAATATAACATGCATTATTACCCATATTATGCAGTTATGATCGCTAGAACTATAATAAATATACGTATTACTTTTATTATCATCAATATAACATGCATTATTACCCTAATAATGCAGTTATTATAGCTAGAACTGTAATAATTATACTTATTACTTTTACTATTATCAATATATCATGCACTATTAGCCATATTTTACTATTATTATCGCTAGAACTATAATAATTATACTTATTACTCCCGATATTATCAATATAACATGCATTATTACCCATATAATGCAGTTATTATCGCTAGAACTGTAATAATTATACTTATTACTTATATTATTATCAATATAACATGCATTATTACCCATATAATGGAGGTATTATCGCAAGAACTGTAATAATTATACTTATTACTTATACTATTAGCAATATAACGTGCATTATTACCCATATAATGCAGTTATTATCGCCAGAACTGTAATAATTATACTTATTACTTATATTATTCTCAATATAACATGCATTATTACCCATATTATGCAGTTATTATCGCTAGAACTATAATAAATATACGTATTACTTTCATTATCATCAATATAACATGCATTATTACCCATATAATGGAGGTATTATCGCTAGAACTGTAATAATTATACTTATTACTTATATTATTATCAATATAACATGCATTATTACCCATATTATGCAGTTATTATCGATAGAACTGTAATAAATACACTTATTACTTTTACTATTATCAATATATCATGCACTATTAGCCATATTTTACTATTATTATCGCTAGAACTATAATAATTATACTTATTACTCCCGATATTATCAATATAACATGCCTTATTACCCATATAATGCAGTTATTATCGCTAGAACTGTAATAATTGTACTCATTACTTATATTATTAGCAATATAACGTGCATTATTACCCATATTATGCAGTTATTATCGCTAGAACTGTAATAATTATACTTATTACTTATATTATTATCAATATAACATGCATTATTACCCATATTATGCTGTTATTATCGCTAGAACTGTAATAATTGAACTCATTACTTATATTATTAGCAATATAACGTGCATTATTACCCATATAATGCAGTTATTATCGCCAGAACTGTAATAATTATACTTATTACTTATACTATTAGCAATATAACGTGCATTATTACCCATATAATGCAGTTATTATCGCCAGATCTGTAATAAATATACTTATTACTTATATTATTATCAACATAACATGCATTATTACCCATATTATGCAGTTATTATCGCTAGAACTGTAATAATTGTACTCATTACTTATATTATTAGCAATATAACGTGCATTATTACCCATATAATGCAGTTATTATCGCCAGAACTGTAATAATTATACTTATTACTTTTACTATTATCAATATATCATGCACTATTAGCCATATTTTACTATTATTATCGCTAGAACTATAATAATTATACTTATTACTCCCGATATTATCAATATAACATGCCTTATTACCCATATAATGCAGTTATTATCGCTAGAACTGTAATAATTATACTCATTACTTATATTATTAGCAATATAACGTGCATTATTACCCATATTATGCAGTTATTATCGCTAGAACTGTAATAATTATACTTATTACTTATATTGTTAGCAATATAACATGCATTATTACCCATATAATGCAGTTATTATCGCTAGAACTGTAATAATTATACTTATTACTTATATTATTATCAATAAAACATGCATTATTACCCATATAATGCAGTTATTACCGCTAGAACTGTAATATTGTACTCATTACTTATATTATTAGCAATATAACGTGCATTATTACCCATATTATGCAGTTATTATCGCTAGAACTGTAATATTGTACTCATTACTTATATTATTAGCAATATAACGTGCATTATTACCCATATTATGCAGTTATTATCGCTAGAACTGTAATAATTATACTTATTACTTATATCATTATCAATATAACATGCATTATTACCCATATAATGCAGTTATTATCTCTAGAACCATAATAAATATACTTATTACTCCCAATATTATCAATATAACATGCATTTTTACCCATATAATGCAGTTATTATCGCTAGAACTGTAATAATTATACTTATTACTTATACTATTAGCAATATAACATGCACTATTTGCCATATTTTACTATTATTATCGCTAGAACTATAATAATTATACTTATTACTCCCGATATTATCAATATAACATGCATTATTACCCATATAATGCAGTTATTATCGCTAGAACTGTAATAATTATACCTATTACTTATATTGTTAGCAATATAACATGCATTATTACCCATATAATGCAGTTATTATCGCTAGAACTGTAATAATTATACTTATTACTTATATTATTATCAATAAAACATGCATTATTACCCATATAATGCAGTTATTACCGCTAGAACTGTAATATTGTACTCATTACTTATATTATTAGCAATATAACGTGCATTATTACCCATATTATGCAGTTATTATCGCTAGAACTGTAATAATTATACTTATTACTTATATCATTATCAATATAACATGCATTATTACCCATATAATGCAGTTATTATCGCTAGAACTGTAATAATGTACTTATTACTTATATTATTATCAATATAACATGCACTATTTGCCATATTTTACTATTATTATCGCTAGAACTATAATAATTATACTTATTACTCCCGATATTATCAATATAACATGCATTATTACCCATATAATGCAGTTATTATCGCTAGAACTGTAATAATTATACTTATTACTTATATTATTATCAATATAACATGCATTATTACCCATATAATGGAGGTATTATCGCAAGAACTGTAATAATTATACTTATTACTTATACTATTAGCAATATAGCGTGCATTATTACCCATATAATGCAGTTATTATCGCCAGAACTATAATAATTATACTTATTACTCCCGATATTATCAATATAACATGCATTATTACCCATATAATGCAGTTATTATCGCTAGAACTGTAATAATTATACTTATTACTTATATTATTATCAATATAACATGCATTATTACCCATATAATGGAGGTATTATCGCAAGAACTGTAATAATTATACTTATTACTTATACTATTAGCAATATAGCGTGCATTATTACCCATATAATGCAGTTATTATCGCCAGAACTATAATAATTATACTTATTTCTCCCGATATTATCAATATAACATGCATTATTACCCATATAATGCAGTTATTATCGCTAGAACTGTAATAATTATACTTATTACTTATATTATTATCAATATAACATGCATTATTACCCATATAATGGAGGTATTATCGCAAGAACTGTAATAATTATACTTATTACTTATACTATTAGCAATATAGCGTGCATTATTACCCATATGATGCAGTTATTATCGCCAGAACTGTAATAATTATACTTATTACTTATATTATTAGCAATATAACGTGCATTATTACCCATATAATGCAGTTATTATCGCCAGAACTGTAATAATTATACTTATTACTTATATTATTATCAATATAACATGCATTATTACCCATATTATGCAGTTATTATCGCTAGAACTGTAATAATTATACTTATTACTTATATTATTAGCAATATAACGTGCATTATTACCCATATTATGCAGTTATTATCGCTAGAACTGTAATAATTGTACTCATTACTTATATTATTAGCAATATAACGTGCATTATTACCCATATTATGCAGTTAATATCGCTAGAACTGTAATAATTATACTTATTACTTATACTATTAGCAATATAACATGCACTATTTGCCATATTTTACTATTATTATCGCTAGAACTATAATAATTATACTTATTACTCCCGATATTATCAATATAACATGCATTATTACCCATATAATGCAGTTATTATCGCTAGAACTGTAATAATTGCACTCATTACTTATATTATTAGCAATATAACGTGCATTATTACCCATATTATGCAGTTATTATCGCTAGAACTGTAATAATTATACTTATTACTTAGATTATTATCAATATAACATGCATTATTACCCATATTATGCAGTTATTATCGCTAGAACTATAATAAATATACGTATTACTTTTATTATCATCAATATAACATGCATTATTACCCATGTAATGCAGTTATTATCGCTAGAACTGTAATAATTATACTCATTACTTATATTATTAGCAATATAACGTGCATTATTACCCATATTATGCAGTTATTATCGCTAGAACTGTAATAATTATACTTATTACTTATATTATTATCAATATAACATGCATTATTACCCATATAATGGAGGTATTATCGCTAGAACTGTAATAATTATACTTATTACTTATACTATTAGCAATATAACGTGTATTATTACCCATATAATGCAGTTATTATCGCCAGAACTGTAATAATTATATTTATTACTTATATTATTCTCAATATAACATGCATTATTACCCATATTATGCAGTTATTATCGCTAGAACTATAATAAATATACGTACTACTTTTATTATCATCAATATAACATGCATTATTACCCATATTATGCAGTTATTATCGATAGAACTGTAATAAATATACTTATTACTTTTATTAGTATCAATATAACATGCACTATTTGCCATATTTTACTATTATTATCGCTAGAACTATAATAATTATACTTATTACTCCCGATATTATCAATATAACATGCATTATTACCCATATAATGCAGTTATTATCGCTAGAACTGTAATAATTATACTTATTACTTATATTATTATCAATATAACATGCATTATTACCCATATAATGCAGTTATTATCGCCAGAACTGTAATAATTATACTTATTACTTTTACTATTATCAATATATCATGCACTATTAGCCATATTTTACTATTATTATCGCTAGAACTATAATAATTATACTTATTACTCCCGATATTATCAATATAACATGCATTATTACCCATATAATGCAGTTATTATCGCTACAACTGTAATAATTATACTTATTACTTATATTATTATCAATATAACATGCATTATTACCCATATAATGGAGGTATTATCGCAAGAACTGTAATAATTATACTTATTACTTATACTATTAGCAATATAACGTGCATTATTACCCATATAATGCAGTTATTATCGCCAGAACTGTAATAATTATACTTATTACTTATATTATTCTCAATATAACATGCATTATTACCCATATTATGCAGTTATTATCGCTAGAACTATAATAAATATACGTATTACTTTCATTATCATCAATATAACATGCATTATTACCCATATAATGGAGGTATTATCGCTAGAACTGTAATAATTATACTTATTACTTATATTATTATCAATATAACATGCATTATTACCCATATTATGCAGTTATTATCGATAGAACTGTAATAAATACACTTATTACTTTTACTATTATCAATATATCATGCACTATTAGCCATATTTTACTATTATTATCGCTAGAACTATAATAATTATACTTATTAGTCCCGATATTATCAATATAACATGCCTTATTACCCATATAATGCAGTTATTATCGCTAGAACTGTAATAATTATACTCATTACTTATATTATTAGCAATATAACGTGCATTATTACCCATATTATGCAGTTATTATCGCTAGAACTGTAATAATTATACTTATTACTTATATTATTATCAATATAACATGCATTATTACCCATATTATGCAGTTATTATCGCTAGAACTGTAATAATTGAACTCATTACTTATATTATTAGCAATATAACGTGCATTATTACCCATATAATGCAGCTATTATCGCCAGAACTGTAATAATTATACTTATTACTTATACTATTAGCAATATAACGTGCATTATTACCCATATAATGCAGTTATTATCGCCAGAACTGTAATAAATATACTTATTACTTATATTATTATCAACATAACATGCATTATTACCCGTATTATGCAGTTATTATCGCTAGAACTGTAACAATTGTACACATTACTTATATTATTAGCAATATAACGTGCATTATTACCCATATAATGCAGTTATTATCGCCAGAACTGTAATAATTATACTTATTACTTTTACTATTATCAATATATCATGCACTATTAGCCATATTTTACTATTATTATCGCTAGAACTATAATAATTATACTTATTACTCCCGATATTATCAATATAACATGCCTTATTACCCATATAATGCAGTTATTATCGCTAGAACTGTAATAATTATACTCATTACTTATATTATTAGCAATATAACGTGCATTATTACCCATCTAATGCAGTTATTATCGCTAGAACTGTAATAATTATACTCATTACTTGTATTATTAGCAATATAACGTGCATTATTACCCATATTATGCAGTTATTATCGCAAGAACTATAATAAATATACGTATTGCTTTCATTATTATCAATATAACATGCATTATTACCCATATTATGCAGTTATGATCGCTAGAACTATAATAAATATACGTATTACTTTTATTATCATCAATATAACATGCATTATTACCCTAATAATGCAGTTATTATAGCTAGAACTGTAATAATTATACTTATTACTTTTACTATTATCAATATATCATGCACTATTAGCCATATTTTACTATTATTATCGCTAGAACTATAATAATTATACTTATTACTCCCGATATTATCAATATAACATGCATTATTACCCATATAATGCAGTTATTATCGCTAGAACTGTAATAATTATACTTATTACTTATATTATTATCAATATAACATGCATTATTACCCATATAATGGAGGTATTATCGCAAGAACTGTAATAATTATACTTATTACTTATACTATTAGCAATATAACGTGCATTATTACCCATATAATGCAGTTATTATCGCCAGAACTGTAATAATTATACTTATTACTTATATTATTCTCAATATAACATGCATTATTACCCATATTATGCAGTTATTATCGCTAGAACTATAATAAATATACGTATTACTTTCATTATCATCAATATAACATGCATTATTACCCATATAATGGAGGTATTATCGCTAGAACTGTAATAATTATACTTATTACTTATATTATTATCAATATAACATGCATTATTACCCATATTATGCAGTTATTATCGATAGAACTGTAATAAATACACTTATTACTTTTACTATTATCAATATATCATGCACTATTAGCCATATTTTACTATTATTATCGCTAGAACTATAATAATTATACTTATTACTCCCGATATTATCAATATAACATGCCTTATTACCCATATAATGCAGTTATTATCGCTAGAACTGTAATAATTATACTCATTACTTATATTATTAGCAATATAACGTGCATTATTACCCATATTATGCAGTTATTATCGCTAGAACTGTAATAATTATACTTATTACTTATATTATTATCAATATAACATGCATTATTACCCATATTATGCTGTTATTATCGCTAGAACTGTAATAATTGAACTCATTACTTATATTATTAGCAATATAACGTGCATTATTACCCATATAATGCAGTTATTATCGCCAGAACTGTAATAATTATACTTATTACTTATACTATTAGCAATATAACGTGCATTATTACCCATATAATGCAGTTATTATCGCCAGATCTGTAATAAATATACTTATTACTTATATTATTATCAACATAACATGCATTATTACCCATATTATGCAGTTATTATCGCTAGAACTGTAATAATTGTACTCATTACTTATATTATTAGCAATATAACGTGCATTATTACCCATATAATGCAGTTATTATCGCCAGAACTGTAATAATTATACTTATTACTTTTACTATTATCAATATATCATGCACTATTAGCCATATTTTACTATTATTATCGCTAGAACTATAATAATTATACTTATTACTCCCGATATTATCAATATAACATGCCTTATTACCCATATAATGCAGTTATTATCGCTAGAACTGTAATAATTATACTCATTACTTATATTATTAGCAATATAACGTGCATTATTACCCATATTATGCAGTTATTATCGCTAGAACTGTAATAATTATACTCATTACTTATATTATTAGCAATATAACGTGCATTATTACCCATATTATGCAGTTATTATCGCTAGAACTGTAATAATTATACTTATTACTTATATTATTATCAATATAACATGCATTATTACCCATATTATGCAGTTATTATCTCTAGAACCATAATAAATATACTTATTACTCCCAATATTATCAATATAACATGCATTTTTACCCATATAATGCAGTTATTATCGCTAGAACTGTAATAATTATACTTATTACTTATACTATTAGCAATATAACATGCACTATTTGCCATATTTTACTATTATTATCGCTAGAACTATAATAATTATACTTATTACTCCCGATATTATCAATATAACATGCATTATTACCCATATAATGCAGTTATTATCGCTAGAACTGTAACAATTATACTTATTACTTATATTGTTAGCAATATAACATGCATTATTACCCATATAATGCAGTTATTATCGCTAGAACTGTAATAATTATACTTATTACTTATATTATTATCAATAAAACATGCATTATTACCCATATAATGCAGTTATTACCGCTAGAACTGTAATATTGTACTCATTACTTATATTATTAGCAATATAACGTGCATTATTACCCATATTATGCAGTTATTATCGCTAGAACTGTAATAATTATACTTATTACTTATATTATTATCAATATAACATGCATTATTACCCATATAATGGAGGTATTATCGCAAGAACTGTAATAATTATACTTATTACTTATACTATTAGCAATATAGCGTGCATTATTACCCATATAATGCAGTTATTATCGCCAGAACTATAATAATTATACTTATTACTCCCGATATTATCAATATAACATGCATTATTACCCATATAATGCAGTTATTATCGCTAGAACTGTAATAATTATACTTATTACTTATATTATTATCAATATAACATGCATTATTACCCATATAATGGAGGTATTATCGCAAGAACTGTAATAATTATACTTATTACTTATACTATTAGCAATATAGCGTGCATTATTACCCATATAATGCAGTTATTATCGCCAGAACTATAATAATTATACTTATTACTCCCGATATTATCAATATAACATGCATTATTACCCATATAATGCAGTTATTATCGCTAGAACTGTAATAATTATACTTATTACTTATATTATTATCAATATAACATGCATTATTACCCATATAATGGAGGTATTATCGCAAGAACTGTAATAATTATACTTATTACTTATACTATTAGCAATATAGCGTGCATTATTACCCATATAATGCAGTTATTATCGCCAGAACTGTAATAATTATACTTATTACTTATATTATTAGCAATATAACGTGCATTATTACCCATATAATGCAGTTATTATCGCCAGAACTGTAATAATTATACTTATTACTTATATTATTATCAATATAACATGCATTATTACCCATATTATGCAGTTATTATCGCTAGAACTGTAATAATTATACTTATTACTTATATTATTAGCAATATAACGTGCATTATTACCCATATTATGCAGTTATTATCGCTAGAACTGTAATAATTGTACTCATTACTTATATTATTAGCAATATAACGTGCATTATTACCCATATTATGCAGTTAATATCGCTAGAACTGTAATAATTATACTTATTACTTATACTATTAGCAATATAACATGCACTATTTGCCATATTTTACTATTATTATCGCTAGAACTATAATAATTATACTTATTACTCCCGATATTATCAATATAACATGCATTATTACCCATATAATGCAGTTATTATCGCTAGAACTGTAATAATTGCACTCATTACTTATATTATTAGCAATATAACGTGCATTATTACCCATATTATGCAGTTATTATCGCTAGAACTGTAATAATTATACTTATTACTTAGATTATTATCAATATAACATGCATTATTACCCATATTATGCAGTTATTATCGCTAGAACTATAATAAATATACGTATTACTTTTATTATCATCAATATAACATGCATTATTACCCATGTAATGCAGTTATTATCGCTAGAACTGTAATAATTATACTCATTACTTATATTATTAGCAATATAACGTGCATTATTACCCATATTATGCAGTTATTATCGCTAGAACTGTAATAATTATACTTATTACTTATATTATTATCAATATAACATGCATTATTACCCATATAATGGAGGTATTATCGCTAGAACTGTAATAATTATACTTATTACTTATACTATTAGCAATATAACGTGTATTATTACCCATATAATGCAGTTATTATCGCCAGAACTGTAATAATTATACTTATTACTTATATTATTCTCAATATAACATGCATTATTACCCATATTATGCAGTTATTATCGCTAGAACTATAATAAATATACGTACTACTTTTATTATCATCAATATAACATGCATTATTACCCATATTATGCAGTTATTATCGATAGAACTGTAATAAATATACTTATTACTTTTATTAGTATCAATATAACATGCACTATTTGCCATATTTTACTATTATTATCGCTAGAACTATAATAATTATACTTATTACTCCCGATATTATCAATATAACATGCATTATTACCCATATAATGCAGTTATTATCGCTAGAACTGTAGTAATTATACTTATTACTTATATTATTATCAATATAACATGCATTATTACCCATATTATGCAGTTATTATCGCTAGAACTGTAATAATTGTACTTATTACTTATATTGTTAGCAATATAACATGCATTATTACCCATATAATGCAGTTATTATCGCTAGAACTGTAATAATTATACTTATTACTTATATTATTATCAATAAAACATGCATTATTACCCATATAATGCAGTTATTATCGCTACAACTCTAATAATTGTACTCATTACTTATATTATTAGCAATATAACGTGCATTATTACCCATATAATGGAGGTATTATCGCTAGAACTGTAATAATTATACTTATTACTTATATTATTATCAATATAACATGCATTATTACCCATATTATGCAGTTATTATCGCTAGAACTGTAATAATTATACTTATTACTTATACTATTAGCAATATAACATGTACTATTTGCCATATTTTACTATTATTATCGCTAGAACTATAATAATTATGCTTATTACTACCGATATTATCAATATACCATGCATTATTACCCATATAATGCAGTTATTATCGCTAGAACTATAATAATTATACTTATTACTCCCGATATTATCAATATAACATGCATTTTTACCCATATAATGCAGTTATTATCGCTAGAACTGTAATAATTATACTTATTACTTATACTATTAGCAATATAACATGTACTATTTGCCATATTTTACTATTATTATCGCTAGAACTATAATAATTATGCTTATTACTACCGATATTATCAATATACCATGCATTATTACCCATATAATGCAGTTATTATCGCTAGAACTGTAATAATTATACTTATTACTTATATTGTTAGCAATATAACATGCATTATTACCCATATAATGCAGTTATTATCGCTAGAACTGTAATAATTATACTTATTACTTATATTATTATCAATAAAACATGCATTATTACCCATATAATGCAGTTATTATCGCTACAACTCTAATAATTGTACTCATTACTTATATTATTAGCAATATAACGTGCATTATTACCCATATAATGGAGGTATTATCGCTAGAACTGTAATAATTATACTTATTACTTATATTATTATCAATATAACATGCATTATTACCCATATTATGCAGTTATTATCGCTAGAACTGTAATAATTGTACTCATTACTTATATTATTAGCAATATAACGTGCATTATTACCCATATAATGCAGTTATTATCGCCAGAACTGTAATAATTATACTTATTACTTTTACTATTATCAATATATCATGCACTATTAGCCATATTTTACTATTATTATCGCTAGAACTATAATAATTATACTTATTACTCCCGCTTTATCAATATAACATGCATTATTACCCATATAATGCAGTTATTATCGCTAGAACTGTAATAATTATACTTATTACATATACTATTAGCAATATAACGTGCATTATTACCCATATAATGCAGTTATTATCGCCAGAACTGTAATAAATATACTTATTACTTATATTATTATCAACATAACATGCATTATTACCCATATTATGCAGTTATTATCGCTAGAACTGTAATAATTGTACTCATTACTTATATTATTAGCAATATAACGTGCATTATTACCCATATTATGCAGTTATTATCGCTAGAACTGTAATAATTATACTTATTACTTATATTATTATCAATATAACATGCATTATTACCCATATTATGCAGTTATTATCTCTAGAACCATAATAAATATACTTATTACTCCCAATATTATCAATATAACATGCATTTTTACCCATATAATGCAGTTATTATCGCTAGAACTGTAATAATTATACTTATTACTTATACTATTAGCAATATAACATGTACTATTTGCCATATTTTACTATTATTATCGCTAGAACTATAATAATTATGCTTATTACTCCCGATATTATCAATATACCATGCATTATTACCCATATAATGCAGTTATTATCGCTAGAACTGTAATAATTATACTTATTACTTATATTGTTAGCAATATAACATGCATTATTACCCATATAATGCAGTTATTATCGCTAGAACTGTAATAAATATACGTATTACTTTTATTATCATCAATATAACATGCATTATTACCCATATAATGCAGTTATTATCGCTAGAACTGTAATAATTATACTCATTACTTATATTATTAGCAATATAACGTGCATTATTACCCATATTATGCAGTTATTATCGCTAGAACTGTAATAATTATACTTATTACTTATATTATTATCAATATAACATGCATTATTACCCATTTAATGGAGGTATTATCGCTAGAACTGTAATAATTATACTTATTACTTATACTATTAGCAATATAACGTGCATTATTACCCATATAATGCAGTTATTATCGCTAGAACTGTAATAATTATACTTATTACTTATATTGTTATCAATATAACATGCATTCTTACCCATATAATGGAGCTATTATCGCTAGAACTGTAATAATTATACTTATTACTTATACTATTAGCAATATAACGTGCATTATTACCCATATAATGCAGTTATTATCGCCAGAACTGTAATAAATATACTTATTACTTATATTATTATCAACATAACATGCATTATTACCCATATTATGCAGTTATTATCGCTAGAACTGTAATAATTGTACTCATTACTTATATTATTAGCAATATAACGTGCATTATTACCCATATTATGCAGTTATTATCGCTAGAACTGTAATAATTATACTTATTACTTATATTATTATCAATATAACATGCATTATTACCCATATTATGCAGTTATTATCTCTAGAACCATAATAAATATACTTATTACTCCCAATATTATCAATATAACATGCATTTTTACCCATATAATGCAGTTATTATCGCTAGAACTGTAATAATTATACTTATTACTTATACTATTAGCAATATAACATGTACTATTTGCCATATTTTACTATTATTATCGCTAGAACTATAATAATTATGCTTATTACTACCGATATTATCAATATACCATGCATTATTACCCATATAATGCAGTTATTATCGCTAGAACTGTAATAATTATACTTATTACTTATATTGTTAGCAATATAACATGCATTATTACCCATATAATGCAGTTATTATCGCTAGAACTGTAATAATTATACTTATTACTTATACTATTAGCAATATAACGTGCATTATTACCCATATTATGCAGTTATTATCGCTAGAACTGTAATAATTGTACTCATTACTTATATTATTAGCAATATAACGTGCATTATTACCCATATTATGCAGTTATTATCGCTAGAACTGTAATAATTATACTTATTACTTATATTATTATCAATATAACATGCATTATTACCCATATTATGCAGTTATTATCTCTAGAACCATAATAAATATACTTATTACTCCCAATATTATCAATATAACATGCATTTTTACCCATATAATGCAGTTATTATCGCTAGAACTGTAATAATTATATTTATTACTTATACTATTAGCAATATAACATGTACTATTTGCCATATTTTACTATTATTATCGCTAGAACTATAATAATTATGCTTATTACTACCGATATTATCAATATACCATGCATTATTACCCATATAATGCAGTTATTATCGCTAGAACTGTAATAATTATACTTATTACTTATATTGTTAGCAATATAACATGCATTATTACCCATATAATGCAGTTATTATCGCTAGAACTGTAATAATTATACTTATTACTTATATTATTATCAATAAAACATGCATTATTATCCATATAATGCAGTTATTATCGCTACAACTCTAATAATTGTACTCATTACTTATATTATTAGCAATATAACGTGCATTATTACCCATATAATGGAGGTATTATCGCTAGAACTGTAATAATTATACTTATTACTTATATTATTATCAATATAACATGCATTATTACCCATATTATGCAGTTATTATCGCTAGAACTGTAATAATTGTACTCATTACTTATATTATTAGCAATATAACGTGCATTATTACCCATATAATGCAGTTATTATCGCCAGAACTGTAATAATTATACTTATTACTTTTACTATTATCAATATATCATGCACTATTAGCCATATTTTACTATTATTATCGCTAGAACTATAATAATTATACTTATTACTCCCGATATTATCAATATAACATGCCTTATTACCCATATAATGCAGTTATTATCGCTAGAACTGTAATAATTATACTCATTACTTATATTATTAGCAATATAACGTGCATTATTACCCATATTATGCAGTTATTATCGCTAGAACTGTAATAATTATACTCATTACTTATATTATTAGCAATATAACGTGCATTATTACCCATATTATGCAGTTATTATCGCTAGAACTGTAATAATTATACTTATTACTTAGATTATTATCAATATAACATGCATTATTACCCATATTATGCAGTTATTATCGCTAGAACTATAATAAATATACGTATTACTTTTATTATCATCAATATAACATGCATTATTACCCATATAATGCAGTTATTATCGCTAGAACTGTAATAATTATACTCATTACTTATATTATTAGCAATATAACGTGCATTATTACCCATATTATGCAGTTATTATCGCTAGAACTGTAATAATTATACTTATTACTTATATCGTTATCAATATAACATGCATTATTACCCATTTAATGGAGGTATTATCGCTAGAACTGTAATAATTATACTTATTACTTAGATTATTATCAATATAACATGCATTATTACCCATATTATGCAGTTATTATCGCTAGAACTATAATAAATATACGTATTACTTTTATTATCATCAATATAACATGCATTATTACCCATATAATGCAGTTATTATCGCTAGAACTGTAATAATTATACTCATTACTTATATTATTAGCAATATAACGTGCATTATTACCCATATTATGCAGTTATTATCGCTAGAACTGTAATAATTATACTTATTACTTATACTATTAGCAATATAGCGTGCATTATTACCCATATAATGCAGTTATTATCGCTAGAACTGTAATAATTATACTTATTACGAACATTGTTATCAATATAACATGCATTCTTACCCATATAATGGAGCTATTATCGCTAGAACTGTAATAATTATACTTATTACTTATACTATTAGCAATATAACGTGCATTATTACCCATATAATGCAGTTATTATCGCCAGAACTGTAATAAATATACTTATTACTTATATTATTATCAACATAACATGCATTATTACCCATATTATGCAGTTATTATCGCTAGAACTGTAATAATTGTACTCATTACTTATATTATTAGCAATATAACGCGCATTATTACCCATATTATGCAGTTATTATCGCTAGAACTGTAATAATTATACTTATTACTTATATTATTATCAATATAACATGCATTATTACCCATATTATGCAGTTATTATCTCTAGAACCATAATAAATATACTTATTACTCCCAATATTATCAATATAACATGCATTTTTACCCATATAATGCAGTTATTATCGCTAGAACTGTAATAATTATACTTATTACTTATACTATTAGCAATATAACATGTACTATTTGCCATATTTTACTATTATTATCGCTAGAACTATAATAATTATGCTTATTACTACCGATATTATCAATATACCATGCATTATTACCCATATAATGCAGTTATTATCGCTAGAACTGTAATAATTATACTTATTACTTATATTGTTAGCAATATAACATGCATTATTACCCATATAATGCAGTTATTATCGCTAGAACTGTAATAATTATACTTATTACTTATATTATTATCAATAAAACATGCATTATTACCCATATAATGCAGTTATTATCGCTAGAACTGTAATAATTATACTCATTACTTATATTATTAGCAATATAACGTGCATTATTACCCATATTATGCAGTTATTATCGCTAGAACTGTAATAATTATACTTATTACTTATATCGTTATCAATATAACATGCATTATTACCCATTTAATGGAGGTATTATCGCTAGAACTGTAATAATTATACTTATTACTTAGATTATTATCAATACAACATGCATTATTACCCATATTATGCAGTTATTATCGCTAGAACTATAATAAATATACGTATTACTTTTATTATCATCAATATAACATGCATTATTACCCATATAATGCAGTTATTATCGCTAGAACTGTAATAATTATACTCATTACTTATATTATTAGCAATATAACGTGCATTATTACCCATATTATGCAGTTATTATCGCTGGAACTGTAATAATTGTACTCATTACTTATATTATTAGCAATATAACGTGCATTATTACCCATATAATGCAGTTATTATCGCTAGAACTGTAATAATTATACTTATTACTTACATTGTTATCAATATAATGTAGGGATTACCGTTAAGGAGAGCGAGTGAGAGCGAGTGAGAGTGCGAGTGCGATAGCGCGTATGCGACAGTGCGAGTGAGAGCGCGAGTGTGATAGCGCGTGTGCGACAGTGCGAGTGAGATAGTGCGAAAGCAAAGTATGGATGCGAGCGAAAGAGAGAGCAAGTATGCAAAGAAAGAGAGAATGCTAATTGCGAGCGTGTCAAGGGTGCGGGTGCGAAACGGTTTGCAGTTTCGAAAAAGCAAGCGAAAGCGAACAAAGCGAACACAGTGAATACAGCGAATACAGCGAATTAGGATTTATAATCAAAATATAATCATCCTTTTATTTCAACGGACGATTCTTTATTTGCCTTCCGCACCCCGTTCCTACAAACTTGGGGGCTCGTCCAAACAAGAAACATCTAACATCCTAGTTTCTTTTTATATTAAATACGGAGTGCGCGACGTGCAAATAGTGGTGAAGGCGTTTCAAAAAATAAAAAGAAAGGAACAATGGAAAATTGGAAAGTGTCACAATTAAAAGAAGAATTGGCGAAACTTGGGCTTTCAACAGAAGGTACCAAGGCAGTTTTATTAATGAGGCTGACAGAAGCGAAAGGAGTTATGGACCCCGCATTCTCCAATGTAGCCACGTACTCTGAAGAAAATGAGGACGGCGAGAACTCCTGCTACATACAAGAAGATAGACCGGGAAAAACTACGGCTGATGTACAGGCTCAAAGATCATGGCACACGCCCGCTATCGAACAGATATCAGGTACGCACGAGCACGACAGAAACCGCGAATTAGAATTTTTGCGTCGCGAAAACGAGCTTACTCGTCGCGAGCTAGAACTAGCTCGTCGTGAAATCGCGATGTTGCAACAAATGCAAGCCCGTGATTTGACTGTCAATTCAATGCCATCAACAAGCGCACAACAGCCCAAAACTGACATTGCAGCAGTGGCGGAATTGTTAGGTCACTTCGACGGGAGCGAAGGCACCTTAAGTAAATGGGAAAAACAAATAGAGCTATTGAAACTGACATATAACATGTCTGAAAACGAGTGCAGAGTCCTGATCAGGTCCAGACTTAAAGGACAGGCCCTCGATTGGCTCGATGCTAAACCGGAATTCTCGCAAATGTCAGCTAGCGAGCTATTAGAGGAACTGCGTGCAAGGTTCAGCCATGAAGTGGACAAGGCAGACCGCCGAAAGCAGTTTGAGCGTCGTGTATGGAAACGAGACGAGAATTTTCCCCAATATTACTACGACAAGGTGCTATTAGCCAACCGTGTACCCATACCGGAGGATGAGATGGTGAGTGAAATCATCGCCGGAATTCCAGATATGGCATTGCGTAATCAGGCACACATACAACGATTTGCAACGCGAATGGACATGTTGGCTGCATTTGCCAATGTACGTATGGGACCATCAATAAGGTTCCACTCAGAATACAGCGACCGGAAGTACGAGGCAAAAAACCGTAACAACGGGACAACCAGAGCGGAGACAGAAGACGGTGCAAAGGTCGCAAGATGTCCTAGCTGTGGCTCCAAATACCACTCTCTTCCCGACTGTCCGACAAAAAATAAGGGCACGAAATGTTTCGAATGTCGAGGTTACGGGCACATTTCAGCAAATTGTCCAACAAAGGTAAGAAACAGCAATAGGTGCAATATAACGGAACCCGTGCGAACCGAAATACTCTCCATAAGCGATAAATATTACAAAACGGCTACATTAAACGGTTACGAACTGAAGGCGTTAATTGATACGGGTAGCGATATATCATTAATGCGGGCAGACACGTATATCGCGATAGGTGCTCCTCCTCTCGAGCGAAAAGAAATTGTCTTCCACGGTATAGGCGCGCAAAATAATAAAACGATGGGACAGGTAAACACGAAAATCAAGTTAGACAATAAAGAATATGACATTCTTATCCACGTAATTCCTTGTGACCTAACACATCATAAGCTGATCATGGGTACAGATTTCTTAAACACGGTAAACTTGAGCATAGAAAGAGGAAAGATTTTTATTGATAGGCCTACACGAATGACTGAACATAATGCATCGAGTGTCCCACACATTTTTAAAATTGAATGCGGTACCGAGGTTAATCAGATAGAGACAGACATATCGCACTTAGTAAATCCGATACATAGGTCTACGATACAAAACATGATAGAGGCTTACAAACCGACTAAGATTCGCGAATGTAATATTAAAATGTCCATCGTGGTCAAAGACGAAGAACCGGTCTTTCAAAGAGCGCGTCGTTTGTCTCAACCGGACAAAATAGAACTCGATAAGCAATTAGGCGAATGGCTACGTGACGGAATTATACAGCCTTCATTATCGGAATATGCTAGTCCCGTAGTGCTGGTAAAGAAAAAAGACGGAAGCGCGAGAATATGCGTCGACTATCGTAAGATAAACAAAAAGATCCTGAAAGACCGCTATCCTCTGCCGCTAATAGACGATCAACTAGATAGGCTTCAAGGCGCGAAAATTTTTTCGACTCTCGACTTGAAAAACGGATTTTTCCACGTTCCCATAGATAAAGATAGCCGGAAATATACAGCATTTACCGTTCCTGACGGGCACTACGAATTCTTAAGAGCTCCATTCGGGTTGTGCAATTCACCTAGCGTATTTCAAAAATTTATTAACGAAATCTTTCGCGAATTATTAAAAGATGGCACCGTTTTGATCTACATTGATGACCTAATAATACCCTCGCTAACTATAGATGATGGAATCGAGCGATTATCGCGCGTACTGAAGTTAGCTTCTGAATACGGTCTACTAATTAATTGGAAAAAATGCCGTTTTTTACAACAACAAGTCGAATTCTTAGGACACATCATCGAAAATGGTAGCATCCGCCCATCGGAGAAAAAAACAGAAGCAGTAATGCGATTTGTTAAACCGACTTGCGTAAAAGAAGTTCAAAGCTTCCTCGGATTGGCAGGATACTTTCGAAAATTCATTCCAAACTACGCGACCATAGCCCGACCGTTATCAAATCTATTAAAAGCAAACGTTGAATTCCGTTTCAATTACGAGGAGGAGCAAGCATTTAATCGTCTAAAAGGCGCCTTAGCGGGAAAACCTATTTTAAAATTGTATCGGCTAGACGCACAGACCGAATTGCACACGGACGCGTCAATGTATGGATACGGTGCAATACTGATGCAACAAGATATTGACGATGGGGAATTCCACCCTGTATTTTACGCAAGCGGGAAGACGACTGCGGCAGAGAGCAAATATACGAGTTATGAATTAGAGGTTTTGGCTATAGTAAAAGCGCTTAAAAAATTTAGAATTTATCTGTCAGGTATTCCGTTCAAAATCATTACAGACTGTCGAGCATTCACGTTTACAATGAATAAAACGGATCTCAGTGTCCGTATTGCTAGATGGGCTCTTTTGCTGGAGGAATTTAACTATACCATAGTGCATCGTCCAGGTAAACAAATGACACACGTAGATGCCCTGAGTCGCAGTCCTCTTCCATCAGTATTCACCATCGACGAAAGCGAGGAAAGTATTATCACGCGTTTAAGAAAAGCCCAGCATGAGGATGCCGAGTTAAATAGATTCTTTGAAGCGTGTGAGCGAGAGAGTATGGAAGGGTATGTCGTGCGTAACGGATTGTTATTCAAAGAATGCGAAGGCGGCGTGCGATTAGTAGTACCGAAATCAATGCAAACGCAAATCGTGAGACGAGCGCATGAAAATGGTCACTTTGCTAGTAAAAAAACCGAATGGCTGCTGCAAAGAGACTACTGGATCCCTAATTTGCGAGCTAAGATTGATAAGGTCATAAAAAATTGTGTCAGTTGCATCCTAACAGAGAAAAAACAGGGCAAACTAGAAGGGTTATTACACGCAATCGATAAAGGCGAATTACCCTTAGACACGTACCATATAGATCATCTTGGACCAATTGTATCTACGAAAAAGAGTTATCGATACATTTTAGCAGTAGTTGATGCGTTCACGAAATTTGTTTGGCTTTACGCGACAAAATCAACTGACTCAGCGGAAGTCATACAGCGCCTAACAAAACAATCAGCGATATTTGGTAATCCGCGTCGTATCATCTCCGATCGCGGCACCGCGTTTACCTCTAATATATTTCGAAACTATTGTAGCGAGCATCATATCGAACATGTTCTGATTGCAACAGGCACCCCAAGAGGCAACGGCCAGGTCGAGAGAGTCAATCGAACCCTCATCCCAATTTTAACCAAATTAAGTGCACCGAAACAGGAAAATTGGTACCGCCACCTGGAAGCAGTACAGAAGTGCTTAAATTCCTCGTATCATCGCAGCATTGGTACTACGCCATTCGACCTGCTGTTTGGGACACGCATGAGAGCAAAAGAAGATTTACCCCTCACCGAGTTAATTCAGGCAGAATGGATTAACAAATTCCAGGAGGACCGAAATGAGTTGCGGTGCAACGCGAAAGAGCAAATCGCAAAAATGCAAGCGGAGAACAGAAAAACGTACAATAAGAAAAGAAGAAATGCACCAGTATACAAGGAAGACGAGCTAGTAGCCATAAAAAGAACACAGATGGGGCCAGGACAAAAACTCAGTACAAAATATCTGGGCCCATACATAATAACTAAAGCACTACGCAATGATCGTTATTTAGTGAGAAAAATCGGCAATCACGAGGGCCCCTTACAAACATCGACAGCAGTGGACCATATGAAACCGTGGATAGAAGATCTCGAAGAATCTAGTAGCAGCGATTCCGAATAATCAACTATTAGACGCCGGCACCTGAGGACAGGTGCACTTGTCAGGACGGCCGAGTGTAGGGATTACCGTTAAGGAGAGCGAGTGAGAGCGAGTGAGAGTGCGAGTGCGATAGCGCGTATGCGACAGTGCGAGTGAGAGCGCGAGTGTGATAGCGCGTGTGCGACAGTGCGAGTGAGATAGTGCGAAAGCAAAGTATGGATGCGAGCGAAAGAGAGAGCAAGTATGCAAAGAAAGAGAGAATGCTAATTGCGAGCGTGTCAAGGGTGCGGGTGCGAAACGGTTTGCAGTTTCGAAAAAGCAAGCGAAAGCGAACAAAGCGAACACAGTGAATACAGCGAATACAGCGAATTAGGATTTATAATCAAAATATAATCATCCTTTTATTTCAACGGACGATTCTTTATTTGCCTTCCGCACCCCGTTCCTACAATAACATGCATTCTTACCCATATAATGGAGCTATTATCGCTAGAACTGTAATAATTATACTTATTACTTATACTATTAGCAATATAACGTGCATTATTACCCATATAATGCAGTTATTATCGCCAGAACTGTAATAAATATACTTATTACTTATATTATTATCAACATAACATGCATTATTACCCATATTATGCAGTTATTATCGCTAGAACTGTAATAATTGTACTCATTACTTATATTATTAGCAATATAACGTGCATTATTACCCATATTATGCAGTTATTATCGCTAGAACTGTAATAATTATACTTATTACTTATATTATTATCAATATAACATGCATTATTACCCATATTATGCAGTTATTATCTCTAGAACCATAATAAATATACTTATTACTCCCAATATTATCAATATAACATGCATTTTTACCCATATAATGCAGTTATTATCGCTAGAACTGTAATAATTATACTTATTACTTATACTATTAGCAATATAACATGTACTATTTGCCATATTTTACTATTATTATCGCTAGAACTATAATAATTATGCTTATTACTACCGATATTATCAATATACCATGCATTATTACCCATATAATGCAGTTATTATCGCTAGAACTGTAATAATTATACTTATTACTTATATTGTTAGCAATATAACATGCATTATTACCCATATAATGCAGTTATTATCGCTAGAACTGTAATAATTATACTTATTACTTATATTATTATCAATAAAACATGCATTATTACCCATATAATGCAGTTATTACCGCTAGAACTGTAATATTGTACTCATTACTTATATTATCATCAATATAACATGCATTATTACCCATATAATGCAGTTATTATCGCTAGAACTGTAATAATTATACTCATTACTTATATTATTAGCAATATAACGTGCATTATTACCCATATTATGCAGTTATTATCGCTGGAACTGTAATAATTGTACTCATTACTTATATTATTAGCAATATAACGTGCATTATTACCCATATAATGCAGTTATTATCGCTAGAACTGTAATAATTATACTTATTACTTACATTGTTATCAATATAATGTAGGGATTACCGTTAAGGAGAGCGAGTGAGAGCGAGTGAGAGTGCGAGTGCGATAGCGCGTATGCGACAGTGCGAGTGAGAGCGCGAGTGTGATAGCGCGTGTGCGACAGTGCGAGTGAGATAGTGCGAAAGCAAAGTATGGATGCGAGCGAAAGAGAGAGCAAGTATGCAAAGAAAGAGAGAATGCTAATTGCGAGCGTGTCAAGGGTGCGGGTGCGAAACGGTTTGCAGTTTCGAAAAAGCAAGCGAAAGCGAACAAAGCGAACACAGTGAATACAGCGAATACAGCGAATTAGGATTTATAATCAAAATATAATCATCCTTTTATTTCAACGGACGATTCTTTATTTGCCTTCCGCACCCCGTTCCTACAAACTTGGGGGCTCGTCCAAACAAGAAACATCTAACATCCTAGTTTCTTTTTATATTAAATACGGAGTGCGCGACGTGCAAATAGTGGTGAAGGCGTTTCAAAAAATAAAAAGAAAGGAACAATGGAAAATTGGAAAGTGTCACAATTAAAAGAAGAATTGGCGAAACTTGGGCTTTCAACAGAAGGTACCAAGGCAGTTTTATTAATGAGGCTGACAGAAGCGAAAGGAGTTATGGACCCCGCATTCTCCAATGTAGCCACGTACTCTGAAGAAAATGAGGACGGCGAGAACTCCTGCTACATACAAGAAGATAGACCGGGAAAAACTACGGCTGATGTACAGGCTCAAAGATCATGGCACACGCCCGCTATCGAACAGATATCAGGTACGCACGAGCACGACAGAAACCGCGAATTAGAATTTTTGCGTCGCGAAAACGAGCTTACTCGTCGCGAGCTAGAACTAGCTCGTCGTGAAATCGCGATGTTGCAACAAATGCAAGCCCGTGATTTGACTGTCAATTCAATGCCATCAACAAGCGCACAACAGCCCAAAACTGACATTGCAGCAGTGGCGGAATTGTTAGGTCACTTCGACGGGAGCGAAGGCACCTTAAGTAAATGGGAAAAACAAATAGAGCTATTGAAACTGACATATAACATGTCTGAAAACGAGTGCAGAGTCCTGATCAGGTCCAGACTTAAAGGACAGGCCCTCGATTGGCTCGATGCTAAACCGGAATTCTCGCAAATGTCAGCTAGCGAGCTATTAGAGGAACTGCGTGCAAGGTTCAGCCATGAAGTGGACAAGGCAGACCGCCGAAAGCAGTTTGAGCGTCGTGTATGGAAACGAGACGAGAATTTTCCCCAATATTACTACGACAAGGTGCTATTAGCCAACCGTGTACCCATACCGGAGGATGAGATGGTGAGTGAAATCATCGCCGGAATTCCAGATATGGCATTGCGTAATCAGGCACACATACAACGATTTGCAACGCGAATGGACATGTTGGCTGCATTTGCCAATGTACGTATGGGACCATCAATAAGGTTCCACTCAGAATACAGCGACCGGAAGTACGAGGCAAAAAACCGTAACAACGGGACAACCAGAGCGGAGACAGAAGACGGTGCAAAGGTCGCAAGATGTCCTAGCTGTGGCTCCAAATACCACTCTCTTCCCGACTGTCCGACAAAAAATAAGGGCACGAAATGTTTCGAATGTCGAGGTTACGGGCACATTTCAGCAAATTGTCCAACAAAGGTAAGAAACAGCAATAGGTGCAATATAACGGAACCCGTGCGAACCGAAATACTCTCCATAAGCGATAAATATTACAAAACGGCTACATTAAACGGTTACGAACTGAAGGCGTTAATTGATACGGGTAGCGATATATCATTAATGCGGGCAGACACGTATATCGCGATAGGTGCTCCTCCTCTCGAGCGAAAAGAAATTGTCTTCCACGGTATAGGCGCGCAAAATAATAAAACGATGGGACAGGTAAACACGAAAATCAAGTTAGACAATAAAGAATATGACATTCTTATCCACGTAATTCCTTGTGACCTAACACATCATAAGCTGATCATGGGTACAGATTTCTTAAACACGGTAAACTTGAGCATAGAAAGAGGAAAGATTTTTATTGATAGGCCTACACGAATGACTGAACATAATGCATCGAGTGTCCCACACATTTTTAAAATTGAATGCGGTACCGAGGTTAATCAGATAGAGACAGACATATCGCACTTAGTAAATCCGATACATAGGTCTACGATACAAAACATGATAGAGGCTTACAAACCGACTAAGATTCGCGAATGTAATATTAAAATGTCCATCGTGGTCAAAGACGAAGAACCGGTCTTTCAAAGAGCGCGTCGTTTGTCTCAACCGGACAAAATAGAACTCGATAAGCAATTAGGCGAATGGCTACGTGACGGAATTATACAGCCTTCATTATCGGAATATGCTAGTCCCGTAGTGCTGGTAAAGAAAAAAGACGGAAGCGCGAGAATATGCGTCGACTATCGTAAGATAAACAAAAAGATCCTGAAAGACCGCTATCCTCTGCCGCTAATAGACGATCAACTAGATAGGCTTCAAGGCGCGAAAATTTTTTCGACTCTCGACTTGAAAAACGGATTTTTCCACGTTCCCATAGATAAAGATAGCCGGAAATATACAGCATTTACCGTTCCTGACGGGCACTACGAATTCTTAAGAGCTCCATTCGGGTTGTGCAATTCACCTAGCGTATTTCAAAAATTTATTAACGAAATCTTTCGCGAATTATTAAAAGATGGCACCGTTTTGATCTACATTGATGACCTAATAATACCCTCGCTAACTATAGATGATGGAATCGAGCGATTATCGCGCGTACTGAAGTTAGCTTCTGAATACGGTCTACTAATTAATTGGAAAAAATGCCGTTTTTTACAACAACAAGTCGAATTCTTAGGACACATCATCGAAAATGGTAGCATCCGCCCATCGGAGAAAAAAACAGAAGCAGTAATGCGATTTGTTAAACCGACTTGCGTAAAAGAAGTTCAAAGCTTCCTCGGATTGGCAGGATACTTTCGAAAATTCATTCCAAACTACGCGACCATAGCCCGACCGTTATCAAATCTATTAAAAGCAAACGTTGAATTCCGTTTCAATTACGAGGAGGAGCAAGCATTTAATCGTCTAAAAGGCGCCTTAGCGGGAAAACCTATTTTAAAATTGTATCGGCTAGACGCACAGACCGAATTGCACACGGACGCGTCAATGTATGGATACGGTGCAATACTGATGCAACAAGATATTGACGATGGGGAATTCCACCCTGTATTTTACGCAAGCGGGAAGACGACTGCGGCAGAGAGCAAATATACGAGTTATGAATTAGAGGTTTTGGCTATAGTAAAAGCGCTTAAAAAATTTAGAATTTATCTGTCAGGTATTCCGTTCAAAATCATTACAGACTGTCGAGCATTCACGTTTACAATGAATAAAACGGATCTCAGTGTCCGTATTGCTAGATGGGCTCTTTTGCTGGAGGAATTTAACTATACCATAGTGCATCGTCCAGGTAAACAAATGACACACGTAGATGCCCTGAGTCGCAGTCCTCTTCCATCAGTATTCACCATCGACGAAAGCGAGGAAAGTATTATCACGCGTTTAAGAAAAGCCCAGCATGAGGATGCCGAGTTAAATAGATTCTTTGAAGCGTGTGAGCGAGAGAGTATGGAAGGGTATGTCGTGCGTAACGGATTGTTATTCAAAGAATGCGAAGGCGGCGTGCGATTAGTAGTACCGAAATCAATGCAAACGCAAATCGTGAGACGAGCGCATGAAAATGGTCACTTTGCTAGTAAAAAAACCGAATGGCTGCTGCAAAGAGACTACTGGATCCCTAATTTGCGAGCTAAGATTGATAAGGTCATAAAAAATTGTGTCAGTTGCATCCTAACAGAGAAAAAACAGGGCAAACTAGAAGGGTTATTACACGCAATCGATAAAGGCGAATTACCCTTAGACACGTACCATATAGATCATCTTGGACCAATTGTATCTACGAAAAAGAGTTATCGATACATTTTAGCAGTAGTTGATGCGTTCACGAAATTTGTTTGGCTTTACGCGACAAAATCAACTGACTCAGCGGAAGTCATACAGCGCCTAACAAAACAATCAGCGATATTTGGTAATCCGCGTCGTATCATCTCCGATCGCGGCACCGCGTTTACCTCTAATATATTTCGAAACTATTGTAGCGAGCATCATATCGAACATGTTCTGATTGCAACAGGCACCCCAAGAGGCAACGGCCAGGTCGAGAGAGTCAATCGAACCCTCATCCCAATTTTAACCAAATTAAGTGCACCGAAACAGGAAAATTGGTACCGCCACCTGGAAGCAGTACAGAAGTGCTTAAATTCCTCGTATCATCGCAGCATTGGTACTACGCCATTCGACCTGCTGTTTGGGACACGCATGAGAGCAAAAGAAGATTTACCCCTCACCGAGTTAATTCAGGCAGAATGGATTAACAAATTCCAGGAGGACCGAAATGAGTTGCGGTGCAACGCGAAAGAGCAAATCGCAAAAATGCAAGCGGAGAACAGAAAAACGTACAATAAGAAAAGAAGAAATGCACCAGTATACAAGGAAGACGAGCTAGTAGCCATAAAAAGAACACAGATGGGGCCAGGACAAAAACTCAGTACAAAATATCTGGGCCCATACATAATAACTAAAGCACTACGCAATGATCGTTATTTAGTGAGAAAAATCGGCAATCACGAGGGCCCCTTACAAACATCGACAGCAGTGGACCATATGAAACCGTGGATAGAAGATCTCGAAGAATCTAGTAGCAGCGATTCCGAATAATCAACTATTAGACGCCGGCACCTGAGGACAGGTGCACTTGTCAGGACGGCCGAGTGTAGGGATTACCGTTAAGGAGAGCGAGTGAGAGCGAGTGAGAGTGCGAGTGCGATAGCGCGTATGCGACAGTGCGAGTGAGAGCGCGAGTGTGATAGCGCGTGTGCGACAGTGCGAGTGAGATAGTGCGAAAGCAAAGTATGGATGCGAGCGAAAGAGAGAGCAAGTATGCAAAGAAAGAGAGAATGCTAATTGCGAGCGTGTCAAGGGTGCGGGTGCGAAACGGTTTGCAATTTCGAAAAAGCAAGCGAAAGCGAACAAAGCGAACACAGTGAATACAGCGAATACAGCGAATTAGGATTTATAATCAAAATATAATCATCCTTTTATTTCAACGGACGATTCTTTATTTGCCTTCCGCACCCCGTTCCTACAATAACATGCATTCTTACCCATATAATGGAGCTATTATCGCTAGAACTGTAATAATTATACTTATTACTTATACTATTAGCAATATAACGTGCATTATTACCCATATAATGCAGTTATTATCGCCAGAACTGTAATAAATATACTTATTACTTATATTATTATCAACATAACATGCATTATTACCCATATTATGCAGTTATTATCGCTAGAACTGTAATAATTGTACTCATTACTTATATTATTAGCAATATAACGTGCATTATTACCCATATTATGCAGTTATTATCGCTAGAACTGTAATAATTATACTTATTACTTATATTATTATCAATATAACATGCATTATTACCCATATTATGCAGTTATTATCTCTAGAACCATAATAAATATACTTATTACTCCCAATATTATCAATATAACATGCATTTTTACCCATATAATGCAGTTATTATCGCTAGAACTGTAATAATTATACTTATTACTTATACTATTAGCAATATAACATGTACTATTTGCCATATTTTACTATTATTATCGCTAGAACTATAATAATTATGCTTATTACTACCGATATTATCAATATACCATGCATTATTACCCATATAATGCAGTTATTATCGCTAGAACTGTAATAATTATACTTATTACTTATATTGTTAGCAATATAACATGCATTATTACCCATATAATGCAGTTATTATCGCTAGAACTGTAATAATTATACTTATTACTTATATTATTATCAATAAAACATGCATTATTACCCATATAATGCAGTTATTACCGCTAGAACTGTAATATTGTACTCATTACTTATATTATTAGCAATATAACGTGCATTATTACCCATATAATGGAGGTATTATCGCTAGAACTGTAATAATTATACTTATTACTTATATTATTATCAATATAACATGCATTATTACCCATATTATGCAGTTATTATCGCTAGAACTGTAATAATTGTACTCATTACTTATATTATTAGCAATATAACGTGCATTATTACCCATATAATGCAGTTATTATCGCCAGAACTGTAATAATTATACTTATTACTTTTACTATTATCAATATATCATGCACTATTAGCCATATTTTACTATTATTATCGCTAGAACTATAATAATTATACTTATTACTCCCGCTTTATCAATATAACATGCATTATTACCCATATAATGCAGTTATTATCGCTAGAACTGTAATAATTATACTTATTACTTATATTATTATCAATATAACATGCATTATTATCCATATAATGGAGGTATTATCGCAAGAACTGTAATAATTATACTTATTACTTATACTATTAGCAATATAACGTGCATTATTACCCATATTATGCAGTTATTATCGCTAGAACTGTAATAATTATACTTATTACTTATATCGTTATCAATATAACATGCATTATTACCCATATAATGGAGGTATTATCGCTAGAACTGTAATAATTATACTTATTACTTAGATTATTATCAATATAACATGCATTATTACCCATATTATGCAGTTATTATCGCTAGAACTATAATAAATATACGTATTACTTTTATTATCATCAATATAACATGCATTATTACCCATATAATGCAGTTATTATCGCTAGAACTGTAATAATTATACTCATTACTTATATTATTAGCAATATAACGTGCATTATTACCCATATTATGCAGTTATTATCGCTAGAACTGTAATAATTATACTTATTACTTATATCGTTATCAATATAACATGCATTATTACCCATTTAATGGAGGTATTATCGCTAGAACTGTAATAATTATACTTATTACTTAGATTATTATCAATATAACATGCATTATTACCCATATTATGCAGTTATTATCGCTAGAACTATAATAAATATACGTATTACTTTTATTATCATCAATATAACATGCATTATTACCCATATAATGCAGTTATTATCGCTAGAACTGTAATAATTATACTCATTACTTATATTATTAGCAATATAACGTGCATTATTACCCATATTATGCAGTTATTATCGCTAGAACTGTAATAATTATACTTATTACTTATACTATTAGCAATATAGCGTGCATTATTACCCATATAATGCAGTTATTATCGCTAGAACTGTAATAATTATACTTATTACTTACATTGTTATCAATATAACATGCATTCTTACCCATATAATGGAGCTATTATCGCTAGAACTGGAATAATTATACTTATTACTTATACTATTAGCAATATAACGTGCATTATTACCCATATAATGCAGTTATTATCGCCAGAACTGTAATAAATATACTTATTACTTATATTATTATCAACATAACATGCATTATTACCCATATTATGCAGTTATTATCGCTAGAACTGTAATAATTGTACTCATTACTTATATTATTAGCAATATAACGTGCATTATTACCCATATTATGCAGTTATTATCGCTAGAACTGTAATAATTATACTTATTACTTATATTATTATCAATATAACATGCATTATTACCCATATTATGCAGTTATTATCTCTAGAACCATAATAAATATACTTATTACTCCCAATATTATCAATATAACATGCATTTTTACCCATATAATGCAGTTATCATCGCTAGAACTGTAATAATTATACTTATTACTTATACTATTAGCAATATAACATGTACTATTTGCCATATTTTACTATTATTATCGCTAGAACTATAATAATTATGCTTATTACTACCGATATTATCAATATACCATGCATTATTACCCATATAATGCAGTTATTATCGCTAGAACTGTAATAATTATACTTATTACTTATATTGTTAGCAATATAACATGCAATATTACCCATATAATGCAGTTATTATCGCTAGAACTGTAATAATTATACTTATTACTTATATTATTATCAATAAAACATGCATTATTACCCATATAATGCAGTTATTATCGCTACAACTCTAATAATTGTACTCATTACTTATATTATTAGCAATATAACGTGCATTATTACCCATATAATGGAGGTATTATCGCTAGAACTGTAATAATTATACTTATTACTTATATTATTATCAATATAACATGCATTATTACCCATATTATGCAGTTATTATCGCTAGAACTGTAATAATTGTACTCATTACTTATATTATTAGCAATATAACGTGCATTATTACCCATATAATGCAGTTATTATCGCCAGAACTGTAATAATTATACTTATTACTTTTACTATTATCAATATATCATGCACTATTAGCCATATTTTACTATTATTATCGCTAGAACTATAATAATTGTACTTATTACTCCCGCTTTATCAATATAACATGCATTATTACCCATATAATGCAGTTATTATCGCTAGAACTGTAATAATTATACTTATTACTTATATTATTATCAATATAACATGCATTATTATCCATATAATGGAGGTATTACCGCTAGAACTGTAATATTGTACTCATTACTTATATTATTAGCAATATAACGTGCATTATTACCCATATAATGGAGGTATTATCGCTAGAACTGTAATAATTATACTTATTACTTATATTATTATCAATATAACATGCATTATTACCCATATTATGCAGTTATTATCGCTAGAACTGTAATAATTGTACTCATTACTTATATTATTAGCAATATAACGTGCATTATTACCCATATAATGCAGTTATTATCGCCAGAACTGTAATAATTATACTTATTACTTTTACTATTATCAATATATCATGCACTATTAGCCATATTTTACTATTATTATCGCTAGAACTATAATAATTATACTTATTACTCCCGCTTTATCAATATAACATGCATTATTACCCATATAATGCAGTTATTATCGCTAGAACTGTAATAATTATACTTATTACTTATATTATTATCAATATAACATGCATTATTATCCATATAATGGAGGTATTATCGCAAGAACTGTAATAATTATACTTATTACTTATACTATTAGCAATATAACGTGCATTATTACCCATATTATGCAGTTATTATCGCTAGAACTGTAATAATTATACTTATTACTTATATCGTTATCAATATAACATGCATTATTACCCATATAATGGAGGTATTATCGCTAGAACTGTAATAATTATACTTATTACTTAGATTATTATCAATATAACATGCATTATTACCCATATTATGCAGTTATTATCGCTAGAACTATAATAAATATACGTATTACTTTTATTATCATCAATATAACATGCATTATTACCCATATAATGCAGTTATTATCGCTAGAACTGTAATAATTATACTCATTACTTATATTATTAGCAATATAACGTGCATTATTACCCATATTATGCAGTTATTATCGCTAGAACTGTAATAATTATACTTATTACTTATATCGTTATCAATATAACATGCATTATTACCCATTTAATGGAGGTATTATCGCTAGAACTGTAATAATTATACTTATTACTTAGATTATTATCAATATAACATGCATTATTACCCATATTATGCAGTTATTATCGCTAGAACTATAATAAATATACGTATTACTTTTATTATCATCAATATAACATGCATTATTACCCATATAATGCAGTTATTATCGCTAGAACTGTAATAATTATACTCATTACTTATATTATTAGCAATATAACGTGCATTATTACCCATATTATGCAGTTATTATCGCTAGAACTGTAATAATTATACTTATTACTTATACTATTAGCAATATAGCGTGCATTATTACCCATATAATGCAGTTATTATCGCTAGAACTGTAATAATTATACTTATTACTTACATTGTTATCAATATAACATGCATTCTTACCCATATAATGGAGCTATTATCGCTAGAACTGTAATAATTATACTTATTACTTATACTATTAGCAATATAACGTGCATTATTACCCATATAATGCAGTTATTATCGCCAGAACTGTAATAAATATACTTATTACTTATATTATTATCAACATAACATGCATTATTACCCATATTATGCAGTTATTATCGCTAGAACTATAATAAATATACGTATTACTTTTATTATCATCAATATAACATGCATTATTACCCATATAATGCAGTTATTATCGCTAGAACTGTAATAATTATACTTATTACTTATATTATTATCAATATAACATGCATTATTACCCATATTATGCAGTTATTATCTCTAGAACCATAATAAATATACTTATTACTCCCAATATTATCAATATAACATGCATTTTTACCCATATAATGCAGTTATTATCGCTAGAACTGTAATAATTATACTTATTACTTATACTATTAGCAATATAACATGTACTATTTGCCATATTTTACTATTATTATCGCTAGAACTATAATAATTATGCTTATTACTACCGATATTATCAATATACCATGCATTATTACCCATATAATGCAGTTATTATCGCTAGAACTGTAATAATTATACTTATTACTTATATTGTTAGCAATATAACATGCATTATTACCCATATAATGCAGTTATTATCGCTAGAACTGTAATAATTATACTTATTACTTATATTATTATCAATAAAACATGCATTATTACCCATATAATGCAGTTATTATCGCTACAACTCTAATAATTGTACTCATTACTTATATTATTAGCAATATAACGTGCATTATTACCCATATAATGGAGGTATTATCGCTAGAACTGTAATAATTATACTTATTACTTATATTATTATCAATATAACATGCATTATTACCCATATTATGCAGTTATTATCGCTAGAACTGTAATAATTGTACTCATTACTTATATTATTAGCAATATAACGTGCATTATTACCCATATAATGCAGTTATTATCGCCAGAACTGTAATAATTATACTTATTACTTTTACTATTATCAATATATCATGCACTATTAGCCATATTTTACTATTATTATCGCTAGAACTATAATAATTATACTTATTACTCCCGCTTTATCAATATAACATGCATTATTACCCATATAATGCAGTTATTATCGCTAGAACTGTAATAATTATACTTATTACTTATATTATTATCAATATAACATGCATTATTATCCATATAATGGAGGTATTATCGCAAGAACTGTAATAATTATACTTATTACTTATACTATTAGCAATATAACGTGCATTATTACCCATATAATGCAGTTATTATCGCCAGAACTGTAATAATTATACTTATTACTTATATTATTCTCAATATAACATGCATTATTACCCATATAATGCAGTTATTACCGCTAGAACTGTAATATTGTACTCATTACTTATATTATTAGCAATATAACGTGCATTATTACCCATATTATGCAGTTATTATCGCTAGAACTGTAATAATTATACTTATTACTTATATCATTATCAATATAACATGCATTATTACCCATATAATGGAGGTATTATCGCTAGAACTGTAATAATTATACTTATTACTTATATTATTATCAATATAACATGCATTATTACCCATATAATGGAGGTATTATCGCAAGAACTGTAATAATTATACTTATTACTTATACTATTAGCAATATAACGTGCATTATTACCCATATAATGCAGTTATTATCGCTAGAACTGTAATAATTATACTTATTACTTATATTATTCTCAATATAACATGCATTATTACCCATATTATGCAGTTATTATCGCTAGAACTGTAATAATTGAACTCATTACTTATATTATTAGCAATATAACGTGCATTATTACCCATATTATGTAGTTATTATCGCTAGAACTGTAATAATTATACTTATTACTTATATTATTATCAATATAACATGCATTATTACCCATATTATGCAGTTATTATCTCTAGAACCATAATAAATATACTTATTACTCCCAATATTATCAATATAACATGCATTATTACCCATATAATGCAGTTATTATCGCTATAACTGTAATAATTATACTCATTACTTATATTATTAGCAATATAACGTGCATTATTACCCATATTATGCAGTTATTATCGCTAGAACTATAATAAATATACGTACTACTTTTATTATCATCAATATAACATGCATTATTACCCATATTATGCAGTTATTATCGATAGAACTGTAATAAATATACTTATTACTTTTATTATTATCAATATAACATGCACTATTTGCCATATTTTACTATTATTATCGCTAGAACTATAATAATTATACTTATTACTCCCGATATTATCAACATAACATGCATTATTACCCATATAATGCAGTTATTATCGCTAGAACTGTAATAATTATACTTATTACTTATATTGTTAGCAATATAACATGCATTATTACCCATATAATGCAGTTATTATCGCTAGAACTGTAATAATTATACTTATTACTTATATTATTCTCAATATAACATGCATTATTACCCATATTATGCAGTTATTATCGCAAGAACTATAATAAATATACGTATTACTTTCATTATTATCAATATAACATGCATTATTACCCATATTATGCAGTTATTATCGCTAGAACTATAATAAATATACGTATTACTTTTATTATCATCAATATAACATGCATTATTACCCATATAATGCAGTTATTATCGCTAGAACTGTAATAATTATACTCATTACTTATATTATTAGCAATATAACGTGCATTATTACCCATATTATGCAGTTATTATCGCTAGAACTGTAATAATTATACTTATTACTTATATCGTTATCAATATAACATGCATTATTACCCATTTAATGGAGGTATTATCGCTAGAACTGTAATAATTATACTTATTACTTAGATTGTTATCAATATAACATGCATTATTACCCATATTATGCAGTTATTATCGCTAGAACTATAATAAATATACGTATTACTTTTATTATCATCAATATAACATGCATTATTACCCATATAATGCAGTTATTATCGCTAGAACTGTAATAATTATACTCATTACTTATATTATTAGCAATATAACGTGCATTATTACCCATATTATGCAGTTATTATCGCTAGAACTGTAATAATTATACTTATTACTTATACTATTAGCAATATAGCGTGCATTATTACCCATATAATGCAGTTATTATCGCTAGAACTGTAATAATTATACTTATTACTTATATTGTTATCAATATAACATGCATTCTTACCCATATAATGGAGCTATTATCGCTAGAACTGTAATAATTATACTTATTACTTATACTATTAGCAATATAACGTGCATTATTACCCATATAATGCAGTTATTATCGCCACAACTGTAATAAATATACTTATTACTTATATTATTATCAACATAACATGCATTATTACCATATTATGCAGTTATTATCGCTAGAACTGTAATAATTGTACTCATTACTTATATTATTAGCAATATAACGTGCATCATTACCCATATTATGCAGTTATTATCGCTAGAACTGTAATAATTATACTTATTACTTATATTATTATCAATATAACATGCATTATTACCCATATTATGCAGTTATTATCTCTAGAACCATAATAAATATACTTATTACTCCCAATATTATCAATATAACATGCATTTTTACCCATATAATGCAGTTATTATCGCTAGAACTGTAATAATTATACTTATTACTTATACTATTAGCAATATAACATGTACTATTTGCCATATTTTACTATTATTATCGCTAGAACTATAATAATTATGCTTATTACTACCGATATTATCAATATACCATGCATTATTACCCATATAATGCAGTTATTATCGCTAGAACTGTAATAATTATACTTATTACTTATATTGTTAGCAATATAACATGCATTATTACCCATATAATGCAGTTATTATCGCTAGAACTGTAATAATTATACTTATTACTTATATTATTATCAATAAAACATGCATTATTACCCATATAATGCAGTTATTATCGCTACAACTCTAATAATTGTACTCATTACTTATATTATTAGCAATATAACGTGCATTATTACCCATATAATGGAGGTATTATCGCTAGAACTGTAATAATTATACTTATTACTTATATTATTATCAATATAACATGCATTATTACCCATATTATGCAGTTATTATCGCTAGAACTGTAATAATTGTACTCATTACTTATATTATTAGCAATATAACATGCATTATTACCCATATAATGCAGTTATTATCGCTAGAACTGTAATAATTATACTTATTACTTATATTATTATCAATATAACATGCATTATTATCCATATAATGGAGGTATTATCGCAAGAACTGTAATAATTATACTTATTACTTATACTATTAGCAATATAACGTGCATTATTACCCATATAATGCAGTTATTATCGCCAGAACTGTAATAATTATGCTTATTACTTATATTATTCTCAATATAACATGCATTATTACCCATATAATGCAGTTATTACCGCTAGAACTGTAATATTGTACTCATTACTTATATTATTAGCAATATAACGTGCATTATTACCCATATTATGCAGTTATTATCGCTAGAACTGTAATAATTATACTTATTACTTATATCATTATCAATATAACATGCATTATTACCCATATAATGGAGGTATTATCGCTAGAACTGTAATAATTATACTTACCACTTATATTATTATCAATATAACATGCATTATTACCCATATAATGGAGGTATTATCGCAAGAACTGTAATAATGATACTTATTACTTATACTATTAGCAATATAACGTGCATTATTACCCATATAATGCAGTTATTATCGCTAGAACTGTAATAATTATACTTATTACTTATATTATTCTCAATATAACATGCATTATTACCCATATTATGCAGTTATTATCGCTAGAACTGTAATAATTATACTTATTACTTATATCATTATCAATATAACATGCATTATTACCCATATAATGGAGGTATTATCGCTAGAACTGTAATAATTATACTTATTACTTATATTATTATCAATATAACATGCATTATTACCCATATAATGGAGGTATTATCGCAAGAACTGTAATAATTATACTTATTACTTATACTATTAGCAATATAACGTGCATTATTACCCATATAATGCAGTTATTATCGCTAGAACTATAATAAATATACGTATTACTTTTATTATCATCAATATAACATGCATTATTACCCATATAATGCAGTTATTATCGCTATAACTGTAATAATTATACTCATTACTTATATTATTAGCAATATAACGTGCATTATTACCCATATTATGCAGTTATTATCGCTAGAACTGTAATAATTATACTTATTACTTATATTATTATCAATATAACATGCATTATTACCCATATAATGGAGGTATTATCGCTAGAACTGTAATAATTATACTTATTACTTATACTATTAGCAATATAACGTGTATTATTACCCATATAATGCAGTTATTATCGCTAGAACTGTAATAATTATACTTATTACTTATATTATTCTCAATATAACATGCATTATTACCCATATTATGCAGTTATTATCGCTAGAACTATAATAAATATACGTACTACTTTTATTATCATCAATATAACATGCATTATTACCCATATTATGCAGTTATTATCGATAGAACTGTAATAAATATACTTATTACTTTTATTATTATCAATATAACATGCACTATTTGCCATATTTTACTATTATTATCGCTAGAACTATAATAATTATACTTATTACTCCCGATATTATCAACATAACATGCATTATTACCCATATAATGCAGTTATTATCGCTAGAACTGTAATAATTATACTTATTACTTATATTGTTAGCAATATAACATGCATTATTACCCATATAATGCAGTTATTATCGCTAGAACTGTAATAATTATACTTATTACTTATATTATTCTCAATATAACATGCATTATTACCCATATTATGCAGTTATTATCGCAAGAACTATAATAAATATACGTATTACTTTCATTATTATCAATATAACATGCATTATTACCCATATTATGCAGTTATTATCGCTAGAACTATAATAAATATACGTATTACTTTCATTATCATCAATATAACATGCATTATTACCCATATAATGGAGGTATTATCGCTAGAACTGTAATAATTATACTTATTACTTATATTATTATCAATATAACATGCATTATTACCCATATTATGCAGTTATTATCGATAGAACTGTAATAAATACACTTATTACTTTTACTATTATCAATATATCATGCACTATTAGCCATATTTTACTATTATTATCGCTAGAACTATAATAATTATTCTTATTACTCCCGATATTATCAATATAACATGCCTTATTACCCATATAATGCAGTTATTATCGCTAGAACTGTAATAATTATACTCATTACTTATATTATTAGCAATATAACGTGCATTATTACCCATATTATGCAGTTATTATCGCTAGAACTGTAATAATTATACTTATTACTTATATTATTATCAATATAACATGCATTATTACCCATATAATGGAGGTATTATCGCAAGAACTGTAATAATTATACTTATTACTTATACTATTAGCAATATAGCGTGCATTATTACCCACATAATGCAGTTATTATCGCCAGAACTGTAATAATTATACTTATTACTTATATTATTCTCAATATAACATGCATTATTACCCATATTATGCAGTTATTATCGCTAGAACTATAATAAATATACGTATTACTTTCATTATCATCAGTATAACATGCATTATTACCCACATAATGGAGGTATTATCGCTAGAACTGTAATAATTATACTTATTACTTATATTATTATCAATATAACATGCATTATTACCCATATTATGCAGTTATTATCGCTAGAACTGTAATAATTATACTTATTACTTATATTATTATCAATATAACATGCATTATTACCCATATAATGGAGGTATTATCGCTAGAACTGTAATAATTATACTTATTACTTATACTATTAGCAATATAACGTGTATTATTACCCATATAATGCAGTTATTATCGCTAGAACTGTAATAATTATACTTATTACTTATATTATTCTCAATATAACATGCATTATTACCCATATTATGCAGTAATTATCGCTAGAACTATAATAAATATACGTACTACTTTTATTATCATCAATATAACATGCATTATTACCCATATTATGCAGTTATTATCGATAGAACTGTAATAAATATACTTATTACTTTTATTATTATCAATATAACATGCACTATTTGCCATATTTTACTATTATTATCGCTAGAACTATAATAATTATACTTATTACTCCCGATATTATCAATATAACATGCATTATTACCCATATAATGCAGTTATTATCGCTGGAACTGTAATAATTATACTTATTACTTATATTGTTAGCAATATAACATGCATTATTACCCATATAATGGAGGTATTATCGCTAGAACTGTAATAATTATACTTATTACTTATACTATTAGCAATATAACGTGCATTATTACCCATATAATGCAGTTATTATCGCTAGAACTGTAATAATTATACTTATTACTTATATTATTATCAATATAACATGCATTATTACCCATATAATGGAGGTATTATCGCAAGAACTGTAATAATTATACTTATTACTTATACTATTAGCAATATAACGTGCATTATTACCCATATAATGCAGTTATTATCGCCAGAACTGTAATAATTATACTTATTACTTATATTATTCTCAATATAACATGCATTATTACCCATATTATGCAGTTATTATCGCTAGAACTGTAATAATTGAACTCATTACTTATATTATTAGCAATATAACGTGTATTATTACCCATATAATGCAGTTATTATCGTCAGAACTGTAATAATTATACTTATTACTTATATTATTCTCAATATAACATGCATTATTACCCATATTATGCAGTTATTATCGCTAGAACTGTAATAATTGTACTCATTACTTATATTATTAGCAATATAACGTGCATTATTACCCATATTATGCAGTTATTATCGCTAGAACTGTAATAAATATACTCATTACTTATATTATTAGCAATATAACGTGCATTATTACCCATATTATGCAGTTATTATCGCTAGAACTGTAATAATTATACTTATTACTTATATTATTATCAATATAACATGCATTTTTACCCATATAATGCAGTTATTATCGCTAGAACTGTAATAATTATACTTACTACTTATATTGTTAGCAATATAACGTGCATTATTACCCATATAATGCAGTTATTATCGCTAGAACTGTAATACTTATATTTATTACTTATATTATTATCAATATAACATGCATTATTACCCATATTATGCAGTTATTATCGCTAGAACTATAATAAATATACGTACTACTTTTATTATCATCAATATAACATGCATTATTACCCATATTATGCAGTTATTATCGATAGAACTGTAATAAATATACTTATTACTTTTATTATTATCAATATAACATGCACTCTTTGCCATATTTTACTATTATTATCGCTAGAACTGTAATAATTATACTTATTACTTTTACTATTATCAATATATCATGCACTAATAGCCAAATTTTACTATTATTATCGCTAGAACTATAATAATTATACTTATTACTCCCGATATTATCAATATAACACGCATTATTACAAATATAATGGAGGTATTATCGCTAGAACTGTAATAATTATACTCATTACTTATATTATTAGCAATATAACGTGCATTATTACCCATATTGTGCAGTTATTATCGCTAGAACTGTAATAATTATACTTATTACTTATATTATTATCAATATAACATGCATTATTACCCATATAATGGAGGTATTATCGCTAGAACTGTAATAATTATACTTATTACTTATACTATTAACAATATAACGTGTATTATTACCCATATAATGCAGTTATTATCGCCAGAACTGTAATAATTATACTTATTACTTATATTATTCTCAATATAACATGCATTATTACCCATATAATGCAGTTATTATCGCTAGAACTGTAATAATTATACTTATTACTTATACTATTAGCAATATAACGTGCATTGTTACCCATATAATGCAGTTATTATCGCCAGAACTGTAATAATTATACTTATTACATATATTATTCTCAATATAACATGCATTATTACCCATATTATGCAGTTATTATCGCTAGAACTGTAATAATTGAACTCATTACTTATATTATTAGCAATATAACGTGTATTATTACCCATATAATGCAGTTATTATCGCCAGAACTGTAATAATTATACTTATTACTTATATTATTCTCAATATAACATGCATTATTACCCATATAATGCAGTTATTATCGCTAGAACTGTAATAATTATACTTATTACTTATATTATTATCAACATAACATGCATTATTACCCATATAATGGAGATATTATTGCTAGAACTGTAATAATTATACTTATTACTTATACTATTAGCAATATAACGTGCATTGTTACCCATATAATGCAGTTATTATCGCTAGAACTGTAATAATTATACTTATTACTTATATTATTATCAACATAACATGCATTATTACCCATATAATGGAGATATTATTGCTAGAACTGTAATAATTATACTTATTACTTATACTATTAGCTATATAACGTGCATTGTTACCCATATAATGCAGTTATTATCGCCAGAACTGTCATAATTATACTTATTACTTATATTATTCTCAATATAACATGCATTATTACCCATATTATGCAGTTATTATCGCAAGAACTATAATAAATATACGTATTACTTTCATTATTATCATTATAACATGCATTATTACCCATATTATGCAGTTATTATCGCTAGAACTATAATAAATATACGTATTACTTTTATTATCATCAATATAACATGCATTATTACCCATATAATGCAGTTATTATCGCTAGAACTGTAATAATTATACTTATTACTTATATTATTATCAATATAACATGCATTATTACCCATATTATGCAGTTATTATCGCTAGAACTGTAATAATTGTACTCATTACTTATATTATTAGCAATATAACGTGCATTATTACCCATATTATGCAGTTATTATCGCTAGAACTGTAATAATTATACTTATTACTTATATTATTATCAATATAACATGCATTATTACCCATATTATGCAGTTATTATCTCTAGTACCATAATAAATATACTTATTACTCCCAATATTATCAATGTAACATGCATTTTTACCCATATAATGCAGTTATTATCGCTAGAACTGTAATAATTATACTTATTACTTATACTATTAGCAATATAACATGTACTATTTGCCATATTTTACTATTATTATCGCTAGAACTATAATAATTATGCTTATTACTACCGATATTATCAATATACCATGCATTATTACCCATATAATGCAGTTATTATCGCTAGAACTGTAATAATTACACTTATTACTTATATTGTTAGCAATATAACATGCATTATTACCCATATAATGCAGTTATTATCGCTAGAACTGTAATAATTATACTTATTACTTATATTATTATCAATAAAACATGCATTATTACCCATATAATGCAGTTATTATCGCTACAACTCTAATAATTGTACTCATTACTTATATTATTAGCAATATAACGTGCATTATTACCCATATAATGGAGGTATTATCGCTAGAACTGTAATAATTATACTTATTACTTATATTATTATCAATATAACATGCATTATTACCCATATTATGCAGTTATTATCGCTAGAACTGTAATAATTGTACTCATTACTTATATTATTAGCAATATAACGTGCATTATTACCCATATAATGCAGTTATTATCGCCAGAACTGTAATAATTATACTTATTACTTTTACTATTATCAATATATCATGCACTATTAGCCATATTTTACTATTATTATCGCTAGAACTATAATAATTATACTTATTACTCCCGCTTTATCAATATAACATGCATTATTACCCATATAATGGAGGTATTATCGCAAGAACTGTAATAATTATACTTATTACTTATACTATTAGCAATATAACGTGCATTATTACCCATATAATGCAGTTATTATCGCCAGAACTGTAATAATTATACTTATTACTTATATTATTCTCAATATAACATGCATTATTACCCATATTATGCAGTTATTATCGCTAGAACTGTAATAATTGAACTCATTACTTATATTATTAGCAATATAACGTGTATTATTACCCATATAATGCAGTTATTATCGCCAGAACTGTAATAATTATACTTATTACTTATATTATTCTCAATATAACATGCATTATTACCCATATAATGCAGTTATTATCGCTAGAACTGTAATAATTATACTTATTACGTATATTATTATCAACATAACATGCATTATTACCCATATAATGGAGATATTATTGCTAGAACTGTAATAATTATACTTATTACTTATACTATTAGCAATATAACGTGCATTGTTACCCATATAATGCAGTTATTATCGCTAGAACTGTAATAATTATACTTATTACTTATATTATTATCAACATAACATGCATTATTACCCATATAATGGAGATATTATTGCTAGAACTGTAATAATTATACTTATTACTTATACTATTAGCAATATAACGTGCATTGTTACCCATATAATGCAGTTATTATCGCCAGAACTGTAATAATTATACTTATTACTTATATTATTCTCAATATAACATGCATTATTACCCATATTATGCAGTTATTATCGCAAGAACTATAATAAATATACGTATTACTTTCATTATTATCATTATAACATGCATTATTACCCATATTATGCAGTTATTATCGCTAGAACTATAATAAATATACGTATTACTTTTATTATCATCAATATAACATGCATTATTACCCATATAATGCAGTTATTATCGCTAGAACTGTAATAATTATACTTATTACTTATATTATTATCAATATAACATGCATTATTACCCATATTATGCAGTTATTATCGCTAGAACTATAATAAATATACGTACTACTTTTATTATCATCAATATACCATGCATTATTACCCATATTATGCAGTTATTATCGATAGAACTGTAATAAATATACTTATTACTTTTATTATTATCAATATAACATGCACTATTTGCCATATTTTACTATTATTATCGCTAGAACTGTAATAATTATACTTATTACTTTTACTATTATCAATATATCATGCACTAATAGCCAAATTTTACTATTATTATCGCTACAACTATAATAATTATACTTATTACTCCCGATATTATCAATATAACACGCATTATTACAAATATAATGGAGGTATTATCGCTAGAACTGTAATAATTATAATCATTACTTATATTATTAGCAATATAACGTGCATTATTACCCATATTATGCAGTTATTATCGCTAGAACTGTAATAATTATACTTATTACTTATATTATTATCAATATAACATGCATTATTACCCATATAATGGAGATATTATCGCTAGAACTGTAATAATTATACTTATTACTTATACTATTAACAATATAACGTGTATTATTACCCATATAATGCAGTTATTATCGCCAGAACTGTAATAATTATACTTATTACTTATATTATTCTCAATATAACATGCATTATTACCCATATAATGCAGTTATTATTGCTAGAACTGTAATAATTATACTTATTACTTATACTATTAGCAATATAACGTGCATTGTTACCCATATAATGCAGTTATTATCGCCAGAACTGTAATAATTATACTTATTACTTATATTATTCTCAATATAACATGCATTATTACCCATATTATGCAGTTATTATCGCTAGAACTGTAATAATTGAACTCATTACTTATATTATTAGCAATATAACGTGTATTATTACCCATATAATGCAGTTATTATCGCCAGAACTGTAATAATTATACTTATTACTTATATTATTCTCAATATAACATGCATTATTACCCATATAATGCAGTTATTATCGCTAGAACTGTAATAATTATACTTATTACTTATATTATTATCAACATAACATGCATTATTACCCATATAATGGAGATATTATTGCTAGAACTGTAATAATTATACTTATTACTTATACTATTAGCAATATAACGTGCATTGTTACCCATATAATGCAGTTATTATCGCTAGAACTGTAATAATTATACTTATTACTTATATTATTATCAACATAACATGCATTATTACCCATATAATGGAGATATTATTGCTAGAACTGTAATAATTATACTGATTACTTATACTATTAGCAATATAACGTGCATTGTTACCCATATAATGCAGTTATTATCGCCAGAACTGTAATAATTATACTTATTACTTATATTATTCTCAATATAACATGCATTATTACCCATATTATGCAGTTATTATCGCAAGAACTATAATAAATATACGTATTACTTTCATTATTATCATTATAACATGCATTATTACCCATATTATGCAGTTATTATCGCTAGAACTATAATAAATATACGTATTACTTTTATTATCATCAATATAACATGCATTATTACCCATATTATGCAGTTATTATCGCTAGAACTGTAATAATTGTACTCATTACTTATATTATTAGCAATATAACGTGCATTATTACCCATATTATGCAGTTATTATCGCTAGAACTGTAATAAATATACTCATTACTTATATTGTTAGCAATATAACGTGCATTATTACCCATATTATGCAGTTATTATCGCTAGAACTGTAATAATTATACTTATTACTTATATTATTATCAATATAACATGCATTTTTACCCATATAATGCAGTTATTATCGCTAGAACTGTAATAATTATACTTACTACTTATATTGTTAGCAATATAACGTGCATTATTACCCATATAATGCAGTTATTATCGCTAGAACTGTAATACTTATACTTATTACTTATATTATTATCAATATAACATGCATTATTACCCATATTATGCAGTTATTATCGCTAGAACTATAATAAATATACGTACTACTTTTATTATCATCAATATAACATGCATTATTACCCATATTATGCAGTTATTATCGATAGAACTGTAATAAATATACTTATTACTTTTATTATTATCAATATAACATGCACTATTTGCCATATTTTACTATTATTATCGCTAGAACTGTAATAATTATACTTATTACTTTTACTATTATCAATATATCATGCACTAATAGCCAAATTTTACTATTATTATCGCTAGAACTATAATAATTATACTTATTACTCCCGATATTATCAATATAACACGCATTATTACAAATATAATGGAGGTATTATCGCTAGAACTGTAATAATTATACTCATTACTTATATTATTAGCAATATAACGTGCATTATTACCCATATTATGCAGTTATTATCGCTAGAACTGTAATAATTATAATTATTACTTATATTATTATCAATATAACATGCATTATTACCCATATAATGGAGGTATTATCGCTAGAACTGTAATAATTATACTTATTAGTTATATTATTATCAATATAACATGCATTATTACCCATATTATGCAGTTATTATCGCTAGAACTATAATAAATATACGTACTACTTTTATTATCATCAATATAACATGCATTATTACCCATATTATGCAGTTATTATCGATAGAACTGTAATAAATATACTTATTACTTTTATTATTATCAATATAACATGCACTATTTGCCATATTTTACTATTATTATCGCTAGAACTGTAATAATTATACTTATTACTTTTACTATTATCAATATATCATGCACTAATAGCCAAATTTTACTATTATTATCGCTAGAACTATAATAATTATACTTATTACTCCCGATATTATCAATATAACACGCATTATTACAAATATAATGGAGGTATTATCGCTAGAACTGTAATAATTATACTCATTACTTATATTATTAGCAATATAACGTGCATTATTACCCATATTATGCAGTTATTATCGCTAGAACTGTAATAATTATACTTATTACTTATATTATTATCAATATAACATGCATTATTACCCATATAATGGAGGTATTATCGCTAGAACTGTAATAATTATACTTATTAGTTATACTATTAACAATATAACGTGTATTATTACCCATATAATGCAGTTATTATCGCCAGAACTGTAATAATTATACTTATTACTTATATTATTCTCAATATAACATGCATTATTACCCATATAATGCAGTTATTATCGCTAGAACTGTAATAATTATACTTATTACTTATACTATTAGCAATATAACGTGCATTGTTACCCATATAATGCAGTTATTATCGCCAGAACTGTAATAATTATACTTATTACTTATATTATTCTCAATATAACATGCATTATTACCCATATTATGCAGTTATTATCGCAAGAACTATAATAAATATACGTATTACTTTCATTATTATCAATATAACATGCATTATTACCCATATTATGCAGTTATTATCGCTAGAACTATAATAAATATACGTATTACTTTTATTATCATCAATATAACATGCATTATTACCCATATAATGCAGTTATTATTGCTAGAACTGTAATAATTATACTTATTACTTATATTATTATCAATATAACATGCATTATTACCCATATTATGCAGTTATTATCGCAAGAACTATAATAAATATACGTATTACTTTCATTATTATCAACATAACATGCATTATTACCCATATAATGGAGATATTATTGCTAGAACTGTAATAATTATACTTATTACTTATACTATTAGCAATATAACGTGCATTGTTACCCATATAATGCAGTTATTATCGCCAGAACTGTAATAATTATACTTATTACTTATATTATTCTCAATATAACATGTATTATTACCCATATTATGCAGTCATTATCGATAGAACTGTAATAAATATACTTATTACTTTTACTATTATCAATATATCATGCACTACTAGCCATATTTTACTATTATTATCGCTAGAACTATAATAATTATACTTATTACTCCCGATATTATCAATATAACATGCCTTATTACGCATATAATGCAGTTATTATCGCTAGAACTGTAATAAATATACTTAGTACTTTCATTATCACCAATATAACATGCATTATTACCCATATTATGCAGTAATTATCGCTAGAACTGTAATAATTGTACTCATTACTTATATTATTAGCAATATAACGTGCATTATTACCCATATTATGCAGTTATTATCGCTAGAACTGTAATAATTATACTTATTACTTATATCATTATCAATATAACATGCATTATTACCCATATAATGGAGGTATTATCGCTAGAACTGTAATAATTATACTTATTACTTAGACTATTATCAATATAACATGCATTATTACCCATATAATGGAGGTATTATCGCTAGAACTGTAATAATTATACTTATTACTTATACTATTAGCAATATAACGTGCATTATTACCCATATAATGCAGTTATTATCGCCAGAACTGTAATAATTATACTTATTACTTTTACTATTATCAATATATCATGCACTATTAGCCATATTTTACTATTATTATCGCTAGAACTATAATAATTATACTTATTACTCCCGATGTTATCAATTTAACATGCCTTATTACGCATATAATGCAGTTATTATCGCTAGAACTGTAATAAATATACTTACTACTTTCATTATCATCAATATAACATGCATTATTACCCATATTATGCAGTTATTATCGCTAGAGCTATAATAATATACGTATTACTTTTATTATCATCAATATAGCATGCATTATTACCCATATTATGCAGTTATTATCGATAGAACTGTAATAATTATACTTATTACTTATACTATTAGCAATATAACGTGGATTATTACCCATATAATGCAGTTATTATCGCCAGAACTGTAATAATTATACTTATTACTTATATTATTATCAATATAACATGCATTATTACCCATATTATGCAGTTATTATCGATAGAACTGTAATAAATACACTTATTACTTTTACTATTATCAATATATCATGCACTATTAGCCATATTTTACTATTATTATCGCTAGAACTATAATAATTATACTTATTACTCCCGATATTATCAATATAACATGCCTTATTACCCATATAATGCAGTTATTATCGCTAGAACTGTAATAATTATACTCATTACTTATATTATTAGCAATATAACGTGCATTATTACCCATATTATGCAGTTATTATCGCTAGAACTGTAATAATTATACTTATTACTTATATTATTATCAATATAACATGCATTATTGCCCATATAATGGAGGTATTATCGCTAGAACTGTAATAATTATACTTATTACTTATACTATTAGCAACATAACGTGCATTATTACCCTTATAATGCAGTTATTATCGCTAGAACTGTAATAATTATACTTATTACTTAGATTATTATCAATATAACATGCATTATTACCCATATTATGCAGTTATTATCGCTAGAACTGTAATAAATATACGTATTACTTTTATTATCATCAATATAACATGCATTATTACCCATATTATGCAGTTATTATCGATAGAACTGTAATAAATATATTTATTACTTTTATTATTATCAATATAACATGCACTATTTGCCATATTTTACTATTATTATCGCTAGAACTATTATAATTATACTTATTACTCCCGATATTATCAATATAACATGCATTATTACCCATATAATGCAGTTATTATCGCTAGAACTGTAATAATTATACTTATTACTTATATTATTAGCAATATAACGTGCATTATTACCCATATAATGCAGTTATTATCGCTAGAACTGTAATAATTATACTTATTACTTATATTATTATCAATATAACATGCATTATTACCCATATTATGCAGTTATTATCGCTGGAACTATAATAAATATACTTATTACTCCCAATATTATCAATATAACATGCATTATTACCCATATAATGCAGTCATTATCGCTAGAACTGTAATAATTATACTTATTACTTATATTATTATCAATATAACATGCATTATTACCCATATAATGGAGGTATTATTGCTAGAACTGTAATAATTATACTTATTACTTATACTATTAGCAATATAACGTGCATTGTTACCCATATAATGCAGTTATTATCGCTAGAACTGTAATAATTATACTTATTACTTATATTATTATCAATATAACATGCATTATTACCCATAGTATGCAGTTATTATCGCTAAAACTATAATAAATATACGTATTACTTTTATTATCATCAATATAACATGCATTATTACCCATATTATGCAGTTATTATCGATAGAACTGTAATAAATATACTTATTACTTATATTATTCTCAATATAACATGCATTATTACCCATATTATGCAGCTATTATCGCTAGAACTGTAATAAATATACGTATTACTTTCATTGTCATCAATATAACATGCATTATTACCCATATAATGCAGTTATTATCGCTAGAACTGTAATAATTATACTTATTACTTATATTGTTAGCAATATAACGTGCATTATTACCCATATAATGTAGTTATTATCGCTAGAACTGTAATAATTATACTTATTACTTAGATTATTATCAATATAACGTGCATTATTACCCATATTATGCAGTTATTATCGCTAGAACTGTAATAATTATACTTATTACTTATATTATTATCAATATAACATGCATTATTACCCATATAATGGAGGTATTATCGCTAGAACTGTAATAATTATGCTTATTACTTATACTATTAGCAATATAACGTGCATTATTACCCATATAATGCAGTTATTATCGCTAGAACTGTAATAATTATACTTATTACTTATATTATTAGCAATATAACGTGCATTATTACCCATATTATGCAGTTATTATCGCTAGAACTGTAATAATTATACTTACTACTTATATTATTAGCAATATAACGTGCATTATTACCCATATAATGCAGTTATTATCGCTAGAACTGTAATAATTATACTTATTACTTATACTATTCTCAATATAACATGCATTATTACCCATATGATGCAGTTATTATCGCTAGAACTATAATAAATACACTTATTACTCCCAATATTATCAATATAACATGCATTATTACCCACATAATGCAGTTATTATCGCTAGAACTGTAATAATTATACTTATTACTTATATTATTAGCAATATAACGTGCATTATTACCCATATAATGCAGTTATTATCGCTAGAACTGTAATAATTGTACTCATTACTTATATTATTAGCAATATAACGTGCATTATTACCCATATTATGCAGTTATTATCGCTAGAACTGTAATAATTATACTTATTACTTATATTATTATCAATATAACATGCATTATTACCCATATTATGCACTTATTATCGCTAGAACTGTAATAATTATACTTATTACTTATATTATTAGCAATATAACGTGCATTATTACCCATATAATGCAGTTATTATCGCCAGAACTGTAATAATTATACTTATTACTTTTACTATTATCAATATATCATGCACTATTAGCCATATTTTACTATTATTATCGCTAGAACTATAATAATTATACTTATTACTCCCGATGTTATCAATATAACATGCCTTATTACGCATATAATGCAGTTATTATCGCTAGAACTGTAATAAATATACTTACTACTTTCATTATCATCAATATAACATGCATTATTACCCATATTATGCAGTTATTATCGCTAGAGCTATAATAAATATACGTATTACTTTTATTATCATCAATATAGCATGCATTATTACCCATATTATGCAGTTATTATCGATAGAACTGTAATAATTATACTTATTACTTATACTATTAGCAATATAACGTGGATTATTACCCATATAATGCAGTTATTATCGCCAGAACTGTAATAATTATACTTATTACTTATATTATTATCAATATAACATGCATTATTACCCATATTATGCAGTTATTATCGATAGAACTGTAATAAATACACTTATTACTTTTACTATTATCAATATATCATGCACTATTAGCCATATTTTACTATTATTATCGCTAGAACTATAATAATTATACTTATTACTCCCGATATTATCAATATAACATGCCTTATTACCCATATAATGCAGTTATTATCGCTAGAACTGTAATAATTATACTCATTACTTATATTATTAGCAATATAACGTGCATTATTACCCATATTATGCAGTTATTATCGCTAGAACTGTAATAATTATACTTATTACTTATATTATTATCAATATAACATGCATTATTGCCCATATAATGGAGGTATTATCGCTAGAACTGTAATAATTATACTTATTACTTATACTATTAGCAACATAACGTGCATTATTACCCTTATAATGCAGTTATTATCGCTAGAACTGTAATAATTATACTTATTACTTAGATTATTATCAATATAACATGCATTATTACCCATATTATGCAGTTATTATCGCCAGAACTGTAATAATTATACTTATTTCTTATATTATTCTCAATATAACATGCATTATTACCCATATTATGCAGTTATTATCGCAAGAACTATAATAAATATACGTATTACTTTCAATATCATCAATATAACATGCATTATTACCCATATAATGGAGGTATTATTGCTAGAACTGTAATAATTATACTTATTACTTATATTATTATAAATATAACATGCATTATTACCCATATTATGCAGTTATTATCGCTAGAACTATAATAAATGCACTTATTACTCCCAATATTATCAATGTAACATGCATTATTACCCATATAATGCAGTTATTATCGCTAGAACTGTAATAATTATACTTATTAGTTATATTATTAGCAATATAACGTGCATTATTACCCATATAATGCAGTTATTATCGCTAGAACTGTAATAATTGTACTCATTACTTATATTATTAGCAATATAACGTGCATTATTACCCATATTATGCAGTTATTATCGATAGAACTGTAATAAATATACTTATTACTTATATTATTCTCAATATAACATGCATTATTACCCATATTATGCAGCTATTATCGCTAGAACTGTAATAAATATACGTATTACTTTCATTGTCATCAATATAACATGCATTATTACCCATATAATGCAGTTATTATCGCTAGAACTGTAATAATTATACTTATTACTTATATTGTTAGCAATATAACGTGCATTATTACCCATATAATGTAGTTATTATCGCTAGAACTGTAATAATTATACTTATTACTTAGATTATTATCAATATAACGTGCATTATTACCCATATTATGCAGTTATTATCGCTAGAACTGTAATAATTATACTTATTACTTATATTATTATCAATATAACATGCATTATTACCCATATAATGGAGGTATTATCGCTAGAACTGTAATAATTATGCTTATTACTTATACTATTAGCAATATAACGTGCATTATTACCCATATAATGCAGTTATTATCGCTAGAACTGTAATAATTATACTTATTACTTATATTATTAGCAATATAACGTGCATTATTACCCATATTATGCAGTTATTATCGCTAGAACTGTAATAATTATACTTATTATTTATACTACTAGCAATATAACGTGCATTATTACCCATATAATGCAGTTATTATCGCTAGAACTGTAATAATTATACTTATTACTTATATTATTATCAATATAACATGCATTATTACCCATATAATGGAGGTATTATTGCTAGAACTGTAATAATTATACTTATTACTTATATTATTATAAATATAACATGCATTATTACCCATATTATGCAGTTATTATCGCTAGAACTATAATAAATACACTTATTACTCCCAATATTATCAATGTAACATGCATTATTACCCATATAATGCAGTTATTATCGCTAGAACTGTAATAATTATACTTATTACTTATATTATTAGCAATATAACGTGCATTATTACCCATATAATGCAGTTATTATCGCTAGAACTGTAATAATTGTACTCATTACTTATATTATTAGCAATATAACGTGCATTATTACCCATATTATGCAGTTATTATCGCTAGAACTGTAATAATTATACTTATTACTTATATTATTATCAATATAACATGCATTATTACCCATATTATGCACTTATTATCGCTAAAACTATAATAAATATACGTATTACTTTTATTATCATCAATATAACATGCATTATTACCCATATTATGCAGTTATTATCGATAGAACTGTAATAAATATATTTATTACTTTTATTATTATCAATATAACATGCACTATTTGCCATATTTTACTATTATTATCGCTAGAACTATTATAATTATACTTATTACTCCCGATATTATCAATATAACATGCATTATTACCCATATAATGCAGTTATTATCGCTAGAACTGTAATAATTATACTTATTACTTATATTATTAGCAATATAACGTGCATTATTACCCATATAATGCAGTTATTATCGCTAGAACTGTAATAATTATACTTATTACTTATATTATTATCAATATAACATGCATTATTACCCATATTATGCAGTTATTATCGCTGGAACTATAATAAATATATTTATTACTCCCAATATTATCAATATAACATGCATTGTTACCCATATAATGCAGTCATTATCGCTAGAACTGTAATAATTATACTTATTACTTATATTATTATCAATATAACATGCATTATTACCCATATAATGGAGGTATTATTGCTAGAACTGTAATAATTATACTTATTACTTATACTATTAGCAATATAACGTGCATTGTTACCCATATAATGCAGTTATTATCGCCAGAACTGTAATAATTATACTTATTACTTATATTATTCTGAATATAACATGCATTATTACCCATATTATGCAGTTATTATCGCAAGAACTATAATAAATATACGTATTACTTTCATTATCATCAATATAACATGCATTATTACCCATATAATGGAGGTATTATTGCTAGAACTGTAATAATTATACTTATTACTTATATTATTATAAATATAACATGCATTATTACCCATATTATGCAGTTATTATCGCTAGAACTATAATAAATGCACTTATTACTCCCAATATTATCAATGTAACATGCATTATTACCCATGTAATGCAGTTATTATCGCTAGAACTGTAATAATTATACTTATTAGTTATATTATTAGCAATATAACGTGCATTATTACCCATATAATGCAGTTATTATCGCTGGAACTGTAATAATTGTGCTCATTACTTATATTATTAGCAATATAACGTGCATTATTACCCATATTATGCAGTTATTATCGCTAGAACTGTAATAATTATACTTATTACTTATATTGTTAGCAATATAACGTGCATTATTACCCATATAATGCAGTTATTATCGCTAGAACTGTAATAATTATACTTATTACTTATATTGTTAGCAATATAACGTGCATTATTACCCATATAATGCAGTTATTATCGCTAGAACTGTAATAATTATACTTATTACTTAGATTATTATCAATATAACGTGCATTATTACCCATATTATGCAGTTATTATCGCTAGAACTATAATAAATATACGTATTACCGTTATTATCATCAATATAACATGCATTATTACCCATATTATGCAGTTATTATCGATAGAAATGTAATAAATATACTTATTACTTTTATTATTATCAATATAACATGCACTATTTGCCATATTTTACTATTATTATCGCTAGAACCATAATAAATATACTTATTACTCCCAATATTATCAATATAACATGCATTTTTACCCATATAATGCAGTTATTATCGCTAGAACTGTAATAATTATACTTATTACTTATATTATTATCAATATAACATGCATTATTACCCATATAATGCAGTTATTATCGCTAGAACTGTAATAATTGTACTCATTACTTATATTATTAGCAATATAACGTGCATTATTACCCATATAATGCAGTTATTATCGCTAGAACTGTAGTAATTATACTTATTACTTATATTGTTAGCAATATAACGTGCATTATTACCCATATAATGCAGTTATTATCGCTAGAACTCTAATAATTATACTTATTACTTAGATTATTATCAATATAACATGCATTATTACCCATATTATGCAGTTATTATCGCTCGAACTATAATAAATATACGTATTACTTTTATTATCATCAATATAACATGCATTATTACCCATATTATGCAGTTATTATCGATAGAACTGTAATAAATATATTTATTACTTTTATTATTATCAATATAACATGCACTATTTGCCATATTTTACTATTATTATCGCTAGAACTATAATAATTATACTTATTACTCCCAATATTATCAATATAACATGCATTTTTACCCATATAATGCAGTTATTATCGCTAGAACTGTAATAATTATACTTATTACTTATATTATTATCAATATAACATGCATTATTACCCATATAATGCAGTTATTATCGCTAGAACTGTAATAATTATACTTATTACTTAGATTATTATCAATATAACGTGCATTATTACCCATATTATGCAGTTATTATCGCTAGAACTATAATAAATATACGTATTACCGTTATTATCATCAATATAACATGCATTATTACCCATATTATGCAGTTATTATCGATAGAAATGTAATAAATATACTTATTACTTTTATTATTATCAATATAACATGCACTATTTGCCATATTTTACTATTATTATCGCTAGAACCATAATAAATATACTTATTACTCCCAATATTATCAATATAACATGCATTTTTACCCATATAATGCAGTTATTATCGCTAGAACTGTAATAATTATACTTATTACTTATATTATTATCAATATAACATGCATTATTACCCATATAATGCAGTTATTATCGCTAGAACTGTAATAATTGTACTCATTACTTATATTATTAGCAATATAACGTGCATTATTACCCATATAATGCAGTTATTATCGCTAGAACTGTAGTAATTATACTTATTACTTATATTGTTAGCAATATAACGTGCATTATTACCCATATAATGCAGTTATTATCGCTAGAACTCTAATAATTATACTTATTACTTAGATTATTATCAATATAACATGCATTATTACCCATATTATGCAGTTATTATCGCTCGAACTATAATAAATATACGTATTACTTTTATTATCATCAATATAACATGCATTATTACCCATATTATGCAGTTATTATCGATAGAACTGTAATAAATATATTTATTACTTTTATTATTATCAATATAACATGCGTTATTACCCATATAATGGAGGTAGTATCGCTAGAACTGTAATAATTATACTTATTAAATACTATTAGCAATATAACGTGCATTATTACCCATATAATGCAGTTATTATCGCCAGAACTGTAATAATTATACTTATTACTTATATTATTCTCAATATAACATGCATTATTACCCATATTATGCAGTTATTATCGCAAGAACTATAATAAATATACGTATTACTTTCATTATCATCAATATAACATGCATTATTACCCATATAATGGAGGTATTATCGCTAGAACTGTAATAATTATACTTATTACTTATATCATTATCAATATAACATGCATTATTACCCATATAATGGAGGTATTATCGCTAGAACTGTAATAATTATACTTATTAAATACTATTAGCAATATAACGTGCATTATTACCCATATAATGCAGTTATTATCGCCAGAACTGTAATAATTATACTTATTACTTATATTATTATCAATATAACATGCATTATTACCCATATTATGCACTTATTATCTCTAGAACCATAATAAATATACTTATTACTCCCAATATTTTCAATATAACATGCATTATTACCCATATAATGCAGTTATTATCGCTAGAACTGTAATAATTATACTTATTACTTATATTGTTAGCAATATAACGTGCATTATTACCCATATAATGCAGTTATTATCGCCAGAACTGTAATAATTATACTTATTACTTATATTATTCTCAATATAACATGCATTATTACCCATATTATGCAGTTATTATCGCTAGAACTGTAATAATTGTACTCATTACTTATATTATTAGCAATATAACGTGCATTATTACCCATATTATGCAGTTATTATCGCTAGAACTGTAATAATTATACTTATTACTTATATCATTATCAATATAACATGCATTATTACCCATATAATGGAGGTATTATCGCTAGAACTGTAATAATTATACTTATTAAATACTATTAGCAATATAACGTGCATTATTACCCATATAATGCAGTTATTATCGCCAGAACTGTAATAATTATACTTATTACTTATATTATTCTCAATATAACATGCATTATTACCCATATTATGCAGTTATTATCGCAAGAACTATAATAAATATACGTATTACTTTCATTATCATCAATATAACATGCATTATTACCCATATAATGGAGGTATTATCGCTAGAACTGTAATAATTATACTTATTACTTATATTATTATCAATATAACATGCATTATTACCCATATAATGCAGGTATTATCGCTAGAACTGTAATAATTATACTTATTAAATACTATGAGCAATATAACATGCATTATTACCAATATAATGCAGTTATTATCGCTAGAACTGTAATAATTATACTTATTACTTATATTGTTAGCAATATAACGTGCATTATTACCCATATAATGCAGTTATTATCGCTCGAACTGTAATAATTATACTTATTACTTATATTATTATCAATATAACATGCATTATTACCCATATTATGCAGTTATTATCGATAGAACAGTAATAAATATATTTATTACATTTATTATTATCAATATAACATGCATTATTACCCATATAATGCAGTTATTATCTCTAGAACCATAATAAATATACTTATTACTCCCAATATTATCAATATAACATGCATTATTACCCATATAATGCAGTTATTATCGCCAGAACTGTAATAATTATACTTATTACTTATATTATTCTCAATATAACATGCATTATTACCCATATTATGCAGTTATTATCGCAAGAACTATAATAAATATACGTATTACTTTCATTATCATCAATATAACGTGCATTATTACCCATATAATGGAGGTATTATCGCTAGAACTGTAATAATTATACTTATTACTTATATTATTATCAATATAACATGCATTATTACCCATATAATGCAGGTATTATCGCTAGAACTGTAATAATTATACTTATTAAATACTATGAGCAATATAACATGCATTATTACCAATATAATGCAGTTATTATCGCTAGAACTGTAATAATTATACTTATTACTTATATTGTTAGCAATATAACGTGCATTATTACCCATATAATGCAGTTATTATCGCTCGAACTGTAATAATTATACTTATTACTTATATTATTATCAATATAACATGCATTATTACCCATATAATGCAGTTATTATCGCTAGAACTGTAATAATTGTACTCATTACTTATATTATTAGCAATATAACGTGCATTATTACCCATATTATGCAGTTATTATCGCTCGAACTATAATAAATATATGTATTACTTTTATTATCATCAATATAACATGCATTATTACCCATATTATGCAGTTATTATCGATAGAACTGTAATAAATATATTTATTACTTTTATTATTATCAATATAACATGCACTATTTGCCATATTTTACTATTATTATCGCTAGAACTATAATAATTATACTTATTACTCCCGATATTATCAATATAACATGCATTATTACCCATATTATGCAGTTATTATCGCTAGAACTGTAATAATTGTACTCATTACTTATATTATTAGCAATATAACGTGCATTATTACCCATATTATGCAGTTATTATCGCTAGAACTGTAATAATTATACTTATTACTTATATCATTATCAATATAACATGCGTTATTACCCATATAATGGAGGTATTATCGCTAGAACTGTAATAATTATACTTATTAAATACTATTAGCAATATAACGTGCATTATTACCCATATAATGCAGTTATTATCGCCAGAACTGTAATAATTATACTTATTACTTATATTATTATCAATATAACATGCATTATTACCCATATTATGCAGTTATTATCTCTAGAACCATAATAAATATACTTATTACTCCCAATATTATCAATATAACATGCATTATTACCCATATAATGCAGTTATTATCGCTAGAACTGTAATAATTGTACTTATTACTTATATTGTTAGCAATATAACGTGCATTATTACCCATATAATGCAGTTATTATCGCTAGAACTGTAATAATTATACTTATTACTTATATTATTATCAATATAACATGCATTATTACCCACATTATGCAGTTATTATCGCTAGAACTATAATAAATATACGTATTACCTTTATTATCATCAATATAACATGCATTATTACCCATATTATGCAGTTATTATCGATAGAACTGTAATAAATATATTTATTACTTTTATTATTATCAATATAACATGCACTATTTGCCATATTTTACTATTATTATCGCTAGAACTATAATAATTATACTTATTACTCCCGATATTATCAATATAACATGCATTATTACCCATATTATGCAGTTATTATCGCTAGAACTGTAATAATTGTACTCATTACTTATATTATTAGCAATATAACGTGCATTATTACCCATATTATGCAGTTATTATCGCTAGAACTGTAATAATTATACTTATTACTTATATCATTATCAATATAACATGCATTATTACCCATATAATGGTGGTATTATCGCTAGAACTGTAATAATTATACTTATTAAATACTATTAGCAATATAACGTGCATTATTACCCATATAATGCAGTTATTATCGCCAGAACTGTAATAATTATACTTATTACTTATATTATTATTAATATAACCTGCATTATTACCCATATTATGCAGTTATTATCTCTAGAACCATAATAAATATACTTATTACTCCCAATAATATCAATATAACATGCATTATTACCCATATAATGCAGTTATTATCGCTAGAACTGTAATAATTATACTTATTACTCCCGATATTATCAATATAACATGCATTATTACCCATATTATGCAGTTATTATCGCTAGAACTGTAATAATTGTACTCATTACTTATATTATTAGCAATATAACGTGCATTATTACCCATATTATGCAGTTATTATCGCTAGAACTGTAGTAATTATACTTATTACTTATATTGTTAGCAATATAACGTGCATTATTACCCATATAATGCAGTTATTATTGCTAGAACTATAATAAATATACGTATTACTATTATTATCATCAATATAACATGCATTATTACCCATATTATGCAGTTATTATCGATAGAACTGTAATAAATATACTTATTACTTTTACTATTATCAATATATCATGCACTATTAGCCATATTTTACTATTATTATCGCTAGAACTGTAATAATTATACTTATTACTTATATTATTATCAATATAACATGCATTATTACCCATATTATGCAGTTATTATCGCTAGAACTATAATAAATATACGTATTACCTTTATTATCATCAATATAACATGCATTATCACCCACATTATGCAGTTATTATCGATAGAACTGTAATAAATATACATATTACTTTTATTATTATCAATATAACATGCACTATTTGCCATATTTTACTATTATTATCGCTAGAACCATAATAAATATACTTATTACTCCCAATATTATCAATATAACATGCATTTTTACCCATATAATGCAGTTATTATCGCTAGAACTGTAATAATTATACTTATTACTTATATTATTATCAATATAACATGCATTATTACCCATATAATGCAGTTATTATCGCTAGAACTGTAATAATTGTACTCATTACTTATATTATTAGCAATATAACGTGCATTATTACCCATATAATGCAGTTATTATCGCTAGAACTGTAGTAATTATACTTATTACTTATATTGTTAGCAATATAACGTGCATTATTACCCATATAATGCAGTTATTATTGCTAGAACTATAATAAATATACGTATTACTATTATTATCATCAATATAACATGCATTATTACCCATATTATGCAGTTATTATCGATAGAACTGTAATAAATATACTTATTACTTATATTATTATCAATATAACATGCATTATTACCCATATTATGCAGTTATTATCGCTAGAACTATAATAAATATACGTATTACCTTTATTATCATCAATATAACATGCATTATTACCCATATTATGCAGTTATTATCGATAGAACTGTAATAAATATACTTATTACTTTTAATATTATCAATATAACATGCACTATTTGCCATATTTTACTATTATTATCGCTAGAACCATAATAAATATACTTATTACTCCCAATATTATCAATATAACTTGCATTTTTACCCATATAATGCAGTTATTATCGCTAGAACTGTAATAATTATACTTATTACTTATATTATTCTCAATATAACATGCATTATTACCCATATTATGCAGTTGTTATCGATAGAACTGTAATAATTATACTTATTACTTATATTATTATCAATATAACATGCATTATTACCCATATTATGCAGTTATTATCTCTAGAACCATAATAAATATACTTATTACTCCCAATATTATCAATATAACATGCATTACTACCCATATAATGCAGTTATTATCGCTAGAACTGTAATAATTATACTTATTACTTATATTGTTAGCAATATAACGTGCATTATTACCCATATAATGCAGTTATTATCGCTAGAACTGTAATAATTATACTTATTACTTATATTATTATCAATATAACATGCATTATTACCCACATTATGCAGTTATTATCGCTAGAACTATAATAAATATACGTATTACCTTTATTATCATCAATATAACATGCATTATTACCCATATTATGCAGTTATTATCGATAGAACTGTAATAAATATATTTATTACTTTTATTATTATCAATATAACATGCACTATTTGCCATATTTTACTATTATTATCGCTAGAACTATAATAATTATACTTATTACTCCCGATATTATCAATATAACATGCATTATTACCCATATTATGCAGTTACTATCGCTAGAACTGTAATAATTGTACTCATTACTTATATTATTAGCAATATAACGTGCATTATTACCCATATTATGCAGTTATTATCGCTAGAACTGTAATAATTATACATATTACTTATATCATTATCAATATAACATGCGTTATTACCCATATAATGGAGGTATTATCGCTAGAACTGTAATAATTATACTTATTAAATACTATTAGCAATATAACGTGCATTATTACCCATATAATGCAGTTATTATCGCCAGAACTGTAATAATTATACTTATTACTTATATTATTATTAATATAACATGCATTATTACCCATATTATGCAGTTATTATCTCTAGAACCATAATAAATATACTTATTACTCCCAATAATATCAATATAACATGCATTATTACCCATATAATGCAGTTATTATCGCTAGAACTGTAATAATTATACTTATTACTTATATTATTATCAATATAACATGCATTATTACCCATATAATGCAGTTATTATCGCTAGAACTGTAATAATTGTACTCATTACTTATATTATTAGCAATATAACGTGCATTATTACCCATATAATGCAGTTATTATCGCTAGAACTGTAGTAATTATACTTATTACTTATATTGTTAGCAATATAACGTGCATTATTACCCATATAATGCAGTTATTATTGCTAGAACTATAATAAATATACGTATTACTATTATTATCAGCAATATAACATGCATTATTACCCATATTATGCAGTTATTATCGATAGAACTGTAATAAATATACTTATTACTTTTACTATTATCAATATATCATGCACTATTAGCCATATTTTACTATTATTATCGCTAGAACTGTAATAATTATACTTATTACTTATATTATTATCAATATAACATGCATTATTACCCATATTATGCAGTTATTATCGCTTGAACTGTAATAATTATACTTATTACTTATATTATTATCAATATAACATGCATTATTACCCATATTATGCAGTTATTATCGCTAGAACTATAATAAATATACGTATTACCTTTATTATCATCAATATAACATGCATTATTACCCATATTATGCAGTTATTATCGATAGAACTGTAATAAATATACTTATTACTTTTAATATTATCAATATAACATGCACTATTTGCCATATTTTACTATTATTATCGCTAGAACCATAATAAATATACTTATTACTCCCAATATTATCAATATAACTTGCATTTTTACCCATATAATGCAGTTATTATCGCTAGAACTGTAATAATTATACTTATTACTTATATTATTCTCAATATAACATGCATTATTACCCATATTATGCAGTTGTTATCGATAGAACTGTAATAATTATACTTATTACTTATATTATTATCAATATAACATGCATTATTACCCATATTATGCAGTTATTATCTCTAGAACCATAATAAATATACTTATTACTCCCAATATTATCAATATAACATGCATTACTACCCATATAATGCAGTTATTATCGCTAGAACTGTAATAATTATACTTATTACTTATATTGTTAGCAATATAACGTGCATTATTACCCATATAATGCAGTTATTATCGCTAGAACTGTAATAATTATACTTATTACTTATACTATTATCAATATAACATGCATTATTACCCACATTATGCAGTTATTATCGCTAGAACTATAATAAATATACGTATTACCTTTATTATCATCAATATAACATGCATTATTACCCATATTATGCAGTTATTATCGATAGAACTGTAATAAATATATTTATTACTTTTATTATTATCAATATAACATGCACTATTTGCCATGTTTTACTATTATTATCGCTAGAACTATAATAATTATACTTATTACTCCCGATATTATCAATATAACATGCATTATTACCCATATTATGCAGTTATTATCGCTAGAACTGTAATAATTGTACTCATTACTTATATTATTAGCAATATAACGTGCATTATTACCCATATTATGCAGTGATTATCGCTAGAACTGTAATAATTATACTTATTACTTATATCATTATCAATATAACATGCGTTATTACCCATATAATGGAGGTATTATCGCTAGAACTGTAATAATTATACTTATTAAATACTATTAGCAATATAACGTGCATTATTACCCATATAATGCAGTTATTATCGCCAGAACTGTAATAATTATACTTATTACTTATATTATTATCAATATAACATGCATTATTACCCATATTATGCAGTTATTATCTCTAGAACCATAATAAATATACTTATTACTCCCAATATTATCAATATAACATGCATTATTACCCATATAATGCAGTTATTATCGCCAGAACTGTAATAATTATACTTATTACTTATATTATTCTCAATATAACATGCATTATTACCCATATTATGCAGTTATTATCGCAAGAACTATAATAAATATACGTATTGCTTTCATTATCATCAATATAACATGCATTATTACCCATATAATGGAGGTATTATCGCTAGAACTGTAATAATTATACTTATTACTTATATCATTATCAATATAACATGCATTATTACCCATATAATGGAGATATTATCGCTAGAAATGTAATAATTATACTTATTAAATACTATTAGCAATATAACGTGCATTATTACCCATATAATGCAGTTATTATCGCCAGAACTGTAATAATTATACTTATTACTTATATTATTATTAATATAACATGCATTATTACCCATATTATGCAGTTATTATCTCTAGAACCATAATAAATATACTTATTACTCCCAATATTATCAATATAACATGCAATATTACCCATATAATGCAGTTATTATCGCTAGAACTGTAATAATTGTACTTATTACTTATATTGTTAGCAATATAACGTGCATTATTACCCATATAATGCAGTTATTATCGCTAGAACTGTAATAATTATACTTATTACTTATATTATTATCAATATAACATGCATTATTACCCACATTATGCAGTTATTATCGCTAGAACTATAATAAATATACGTATTACCTTTATTATCATCAATATAACATGCATTATTACCCATATTATGCAGTTATTATCGATAGAACTGTAATAAATATACTTATTACTTTTATTATTATCAATATAACATGCACTATTTGCCATATTTTACTATTATTATCGCTAGAACCATAATAAATATACTTATTACTCCCAATATTATCAATATAACATGCATTTTTACCCATATAATGCAGTTATTATCGCTAGAACTGTAATAATTATACTTATTACTTATATTATTATCAATATAACATGCATTATTACCCATATAATGCAGTTATTATCGCTAGAACTGTAATAATTGTACTCATTACTTATATTATTAGCAATATAACGTGCATTATTACCCATATAATGCAGTTATTATCGCTAGAACTGTAGTAATTATACTTATTACTTATATTGTTAGCAATATAACGTGCATTATTACCCATATAATGCAGTTATTATTGCTAGAACTATAATAAATATACGTATTACTATTATTATCATCAATATAACATGCATTATTACCCATATTATGCAGTTATTATCGATAGAACTGTAATAAATATACTTATTACTTTTACTATTATCAATATATCATGCACTATTAGCCATATTTTACTATTATTATCGCTAGAACTGTAATAATTATACTTATTACTTATATTATTATCAATATAACATGCATTATTACCCATATTATGCAGTTATTATCGCTTGAACTGTAATAATTATACTTATTACTTATATTATTATCAATATAACATGCATTATTACCCATATTATGCAGTTATTATCGCTAGAACTATAATAAATATACGTATTACCTTTATTATCATCAATATAACATGCATTATTACCCATATTATGCAGTTATTATCGATAGAACTGTAATAAATATACTTATTACTTTTAATATTATCAATATAACATGCACTATTTGCCATATTTTACTATTATTATCGCTAGAACCATAATAAATATACTTATTACTCCCAATATTATCAATATAACTTGCATTTTTACCCATATAATGCAGTTATTATCGCTAGAACTGTAATAATTATACTTATTACTTATATTATTCTCAATATAACATGCATTATTACCCATATTATGCAGTTGTTATCGATAGAACTGTAATAATTATACTTATTACTTATATTATTATCAATATAACATGCATTATTACCCATATTATGCAGTTATTATCTCTAGAACCATAATAAATATACTTATTACTCCCAATATTATCAATATAACATGCATTACTACCCATATAATGCAGTTATTATCGCTAGAACTGTAATAATTATACTTATTACTTATATTGTTAGCAATATAACGTGCATTATTACCCATATAATGCAGTTATTATCGCTAGAACTGTAATAATTGTACTCATTACTTATATTAATAGCAATATAACGTGCATTATTACCCATATTATGCAGTTATTATCGATAGAACTGTAATAAATATACTTATTACTTTTATTATTATCAATATATCATGCACTATTAGCCATATTTTACTATTATTATCGCTAGAACTGTAATAATTATACTTATTACTTATATTATTATCAATATAACATGCATTATTACCCATATTATGCAGTTATTATCGATAGAACTGTAATAAATATACTTATTACTTTTACTATTATCAATATATCATGCACTATTAGCCATATTTTACTATTATTATCGCTAGAACTGTAATAATTATACTTATTACTTATATTATTATCAATATAACATGCATTGTTACCCATATTATGCAGTTATTATTGCTAGAACTATAATAAATATACGTATTACTATTATTATCATCAATATAACATGCATTATTACCCATATTATGCAGTTATTATCGATAGAACTGTAATAAATATACTTATTACTTTTACTATTATCAATATATCATGCACTATTAGCCATATTTTACTATTATTATCGCTAGAACTGTAATAATTATACTTATTACTTATATTATTATCAATATAACATGCATTATTACCCATATTATGCAGTTATTATCGCTTGAACTGTAATAATTATACTTATTACTTAGATTATTATCAATATAACATGCATTATTACCCATATTATGCAGTTATTATCGCTCGAAATATAATAAATATACGTATTACTTTTATTATCATCAATATAACATGCATTATTACCCATATTATGCAGTTATTATCGATAGAACTGTAATAAATATATTTATTACTTTTATTATTATCAATATAACATGCACTATTTGCCATATTTTACTATTATTATCGCTAGAACTATAATAATTATACTTATTACTCCCGATATTATCAATATAACATGCATTATTACCCATATTATGCAGTTATTATCGCTAGAACTGTAATAATTGTACTCATTACTTATATTATTAGCAATATAACGTGCATTATTACCCATATTATGCAGTTATTATCGCTAGAGCTGTAATAATTATACTTATTACTTATATCATTATCAATATAACATGCGTTATTACCCATATAATGGAGGTATTATCGCTAGAACTGTAATAATTATACTTATTAAATACTATTAGCAATATAACGTGCATTATTACCCATATAATGCAGTTATTATCGCCAGAACTGTAATAATTATACTTATTACTTATATTATTATCAATATAACATGCATTATTACCCATATTATGCAGTTATTATCTCTAGAACCATAATAAATATACTTATTACTCCCAATATTATCAATATAACATGCATTATTACCCATATAATGCAGTTATTATCGCTAGAACTGTAATAATTGTACTTATTACTTATATTGTTAGCAATATAACGTGCATTATTACCCATATAATGCAGTTATTATCGCTAGAACTGTAAAAATTATACTTATTACTTATATTATTATCAATATAACATGCATTATTACCCACATTATGCAGTTATTATCGCTAGAACTATAATAAATATACGTATTACCTTTATTATCATCAATATAACATGCATTATTACCCATATTATGCAGTTATTATCGATAGAACTGTAATAAATATATTTATTACTTTTATTATTATCAATATAACATGCACTATTTGCCATATTTTACTATTATTATCGCTAGAACTATAATAATTATACTTATTACTCCCGATATTATCAATATAACATGCATTATTCCCCATATTATGCAGTTATTATCGCTAGAACTGTAATAATTGTACTCATTACTTATATTATTAGCAATATAACGTGCATTATTACCCATATTATGCAGTTATTATCGCTAGAACTGTAATAATTATACTTATTACTTATATCATTATCAATATAACATGCATTATTACCCATATAATGGTGGTATTATCGCTAGAACTGTAATAATTATACTTATTAAATACTATTAGCAATATAACGTGCATTATTACCCATATAATGCAGTTATTATCGCCAGAACTGTAATAATTATACTTATTACTTATATTATTCTCAATATAACATGCATTATTACCCATATTATGCAGTTATTATCGCAAGAACTATAATAAATATACGTATTACTTTCATTATCATCAATATAACATGCATTATTACCCATATAATGGAGGTATTATCGCTAGAACTGTAATAATTATACTTATTACTTATATCATTATCAATATAACATGCATTATTACCCATATAATGGAGGTATTATCGCTAGAAATGTAATAATTATACTTATTAAATACTATTAGCAATATAACGTGCATTATTACCCATATAATGCAGTTATTATCGTCAGAACTGTAATAATTATACTTATTACTTCTATTATTATTAATATAACATGCATTATTACCCATATTATGCAGTTATTATCTCTAGAACCATAATAAATATACTTATTACTCCCAATATTATCAATATAACATGCATTATTACCCATATAATGCAGTTATTATCGCTAGAACTGTAATAATTGTACTTATTACTTATATTGTTAGCAATATAACGTGCATTATTACACATATAATGCAGTTATTATCGCTAGAACTGTAATAATTATACTTATTACTTATATTATTATCAATATAACATGCATTATTACCCACATTATGCAGTTATTATCGCTAGAACTATAATAAATATACGTATTACCTTTATTATCATCAATATAACATGCATTATTACCCATATTATGCAGTTATTATCGATAGAACTGTAATAAATATACTTATTACTTTTATTATTATCAATATAACATGCACTATTTGCCATATTTTACTATTATTATCGCTAGAACCATAATAAATATACTTATTACTCCCAATATTATCAATATAACATGCATTTTTACCCATATAATGCAGTTATTATCGCTAGAACTGTAATAATTATACTTATTACTTATATTATTATCAATATAACATGCGTTATTACCCATATAATGGAGGTATTATCGCTAGAACTGTAATAATTATACTTATTAAATACTATTAGCAATATAACGTGCATTATTACCCATATAATGCAGTTATTATCGCCAGAACTGTAATAATTATACTTATTACTTATATTATTATCAATATAACATGCATTATTACCCATATTATGCAGTTATTATCTCTAGAACCATAATAAATATACTTATTACTCCCAATATTATCAATATAACATGCATTATTACCCATATAATGCAGTTATTATCGCTAGAACTGTAATAATTGTACTTATTACTTATATTGTTAGCAATATAACGTGCATTATTACCCATATAATGCAGTTATTATCGCTAGAACTATAATAAATATACGTATTACCTTTATTATCATCAATATAACATGCATTATTACCCATATTATGCAGTTATTATCGATAGAACTGTAATAAATATATTTATTACTTTTATTATTATCAATATAACATGCACTATTTGCCATATTTTACTATTATTATCGCTAGAACTATAATAATTATACTTATTACTCCCGATATTATCAATATAACATGCATTATTCCCCATATTATGCAGTTATTATCGCTAGAACTGTAATAATTGTACTCATTACTTATATTATTAGCAATATAACGTGCATTATTACCCATATTATGCAGTTATTATCGCTAGAACTGTAATAATTATACTTATTACTTATATCATTATCAATATAACATGCATTATTACCCATATAATGGTGGTATTATCGCTAGAACTGTAATAATTATACTTATTAAATACTATTAGCAATATAACGTGCATTATTACCCATATAATGCAGTTATTATCGCCAGAACTGTAATAATTATACTTATTACTTATATTATTCTCAATATAACATGCATTATTACCCATATTATGCAGTTATTATCGCAAGAACTATAATAAATATACGTATTACTTTCATTATCATCAATATAACATGCATTATTACCCATATAATGGAGGTATTATCGCTAGAACTGTAATAATTATACTTATTACTTATATCATTATCAATATAACATGCATTATTACCCATATAATGGAGGTATTATCGCTAGAAATGTAATAATTATACTTATTAAATACTATTAGCAATATAACGTGCATTATTACCCATATAATGCAGTTATTATCGTCAGAACTGTAATAATTATACTTATTACTTCTATTATTATTAATATAACATGCATTATTACCCATATTATGCAGTTATTATCTCTAGAACCATAATAAATATACTTATTACTCCCAATATTATCAATATAACATGCATTATTACCCATATAATGCAGTTATTATCGCTAGAACTGTAATAATTGTACTTATTACTTATATTGTTAGCAATATAACGTGCATTATTACACATATAATGCAGTTATTATCGCTAGAACTGTAATAATTATACTTATTACTTATATTATTATCAATATAACATGCATTATTACCCACATTATGCAGTTATTATCGCTAGAACTATAATAAATATACGTATTACCTTTATTATCATCAATATAACATGCATTATTACCCATATTATGCAGTTATTATCGATAGAACTGTAATAAATATACTTATTACTTTTATTATTATCAATATAACATGCACTATTTGCCATATTTTACTATTATTATCGCTAGAACCATAATAAATATACTTATTACTCCCAATATTATCAATATAACATGCATTTTTACCCATATAATGCAGTTATTATCGCTAGAACTGTAATAATTATACTTATTACTTATATTATTATCAATATAACATGCATTATTACCCATATAATGCAGTTATTATCGCTAGAACTGTAATAATTGTACTCATTACTTATATTATTAGCAATATAACGTGCATTATTACCCATATAATGCAGTTATTATCGCTAGAACTGTAATAATTGTACTCATTACTTATATTATTAGCAATATAACGTGCATTATTACCCATATTATGCAGTTATTATCGATAGAACTGTAATAAATATACTTATTACTTATATTATTATCAATATAACATGCATTGTTACCCATATTATGCAGTTATTATTGCTAGAACTATAATAAATATACGTATTACTATTATTATCATCAATATAACATGCATTATTACCCATATTATGCAGTTATTATCGATAGAACTGTAATAAATATACTTATTACTTTAACTATTATCAATATATCATGCACTATTAGCCATATTTTACTATTATTATCGCTAGAACTGTAATAATTATACTTATTACTTATATTATTATCAATATAACATGCATTATTACCCATATTATGCAGTTATTATCGCTTGAACTGTAATAATTATACTTATTACTTATATTATTATCAATATAACATGCATTATTACCCATATTATGCAGTTATTATCGCTAGAACTATAATAAATATACGTATTACCTTTATTATCATCAATATAACATGCATTATTACCCATATTATGCAGTTATTATCGATAGAACTGTAATAAATATACTTATTACTTTTATTATTATCAATATAACATGCACTATTTGCCATATTTTACTATTATTATCGCTAGAACCATAATAAATATACTTATTACTCCCAATATTATCAATATAACATGCATTTTTACCCATATAATGCAGTTATTATCGCTAGAACTGTAATAATTATACTGATTACTTATATTATTATCAATATAACATGCATTATTACCCATATAATGCAGTTATTATCGCTAGAACTGTAATAATTGTACTCATTACTTATATTATTAGCAATATAACGTGCATTATTACCCATATAATGCAGTTATTATCGCTAGAACTGTAGTAATTATACTTATTACTTATATTGTTAGCAATATAACGTGCATTATTACCCATATAATGCAGTTATTATCGCTAGAACTCTAATAATTATACTTATTACTTAGATTATTATCAATATAACATGCATTATTACCCATATTATGCAGTTATTATCGCTCGAAATATAATAAATATACGTATTACTTTTATTATCATCAATATTACATGCATTATTACCCATATTATGCAGTTATTATCGATAGAACTGTAATAAATATATTTATTACTTTTATTATTATCAATATAACATGCACTATTTGCCATATTTTACTATTATTATCGCTAGAACTATAATAATTATACTTATTACTCCCGATATTATCAATATAACATGCATTATTACCCATATTATGCAGTTATTATCGCTAGAACTGTAATAATTGTACTCATTACTTATATTATTAGCAATATAACGTGCATTATTACCCATATTATGCAGTTATTATCGCTAGAACTGTAATAATTATACTTATTACTTATATCATTATCAATATAACATGCATTATTACCCATATAATGGAGATATTATCGCTAGAAATGTAATAATTATACTTATTAAATACTATTAGCAATATAACGTGCATTATTACCCATATAATGCAGTTATTATCGCCAGAACTGTAATAATTATACTTATTACTTATATTATTATTAATATAACATGCATTATTACCCATATTATGCAGTTATTATCTCTAGAACCATAATAAATATACTTATTACTCCCAATATTATCAATATAACATGCAATATTACCCATATAATGCAGTTATTATCGCTAGAACTGTAGTAATTATACTTATTACTTATATTGTTAGCAATATAACGGGCATTATTACCCATATAATGCAGTTATTATCGCTAGAACTCTAATAATTATACTTATTACTTAGATTATTATCAATATAACATGCATTATTACCCATATTATGCAGTTATTATCGCTCGAACTATAATAAATATACGTATTACTTTTATTATCATCAATATAACATGCATTATTACCCATATTATGCAGTTATTATCGATAGAACTGTAATAAATATATTTATTACTTTTATTATTATCAATATAACATGCACTATTTGCCATATTTTACTATTATTATCGCTAGAACTATAATAATTATACTTATTACTCCCGATATTATCAATATAACATGCATTATTACCCATATTATGCAGTTATTATCGCTAGAACTGTAATAATTGTACTCATTACTTATATTATTAGCAATATAACGTGCATTATTACCCATATTATGCAGTTATTATCGATAGAACTGTAATAAATATACTTATTACTTTTACTATTATCAATATATCATGCACTATTAGCCATATTTTACTATTATTATCGCTAGAACTGTAATAATTATACTTATTACTTATATTATTATCAATATAACATGCATTATTACCCATATTATGCAGTTATTATCGATAGAACTGTAATAAATATACTTATTACTTTTACTATTATCAATATATCATGCACTATTAGCCATATTTTACTATTATTATCGCTAGAACTGTAATAATTATACTTATTACTTATATTATTATCAATATAACATGCATTATTACCCATATTATGCAGTTATTATCGCTTGAACTGTAATAATTATACTTATTACTTATATTATTATCAATATAACATGCATTATTACCCATATTATGCAGTTATTATCGCTAGAACTATAATAAATATACGTATTACCTTTATTATCATCAATATAACATGCATTATTACCCATATTATGCAGTTATTATCGATAGAACTGTAATAAATATACTTATTACTTTTATTATTATCAATATAACATGCACTATTTGCCATATTTTACTATTATTATCGCTAGAACCATAATAAATATACTTATTACTCCCAATATTATCAATATAACATGCATTTTTACCCATATATTGCAGTTATTATCGCTAGAACTGTAATAATTATACTGATTACTTATATTATTATCAATATAACATGCATTATTACCCATATAATGGTGGTATTATCGCTAGAACTGTAATAATTATACTTATTAAATACTATTAGCAATATAACGTGCATTATTACCCATATAATGCAGTTATTATCGCCAGAACTGTAATAATTATACTTATTACTTATATTATTCTCAATATAACATGCATTATTACCCATATTATGCAGTTATTATCGCAAGAACTATAATAAATATACTTATTACTCCCAATATTATCAATATAACATGCATTATTACCCATATAATGCAGTTATTATCGCTAGAACTGTAATAATTGTACTTATTACTTATATTGTTAGCAATATAACGTGCATTATTACACATATAATGCAGTTATTATCGCTAGAACTGTAATAATTATACTTATTACTTATATTATTATCAATATAACATGCATTATTACCCACATTATGCAGTTATTATCGCTAGAACTATAATAAATATACGTATTACCTTTATTATCATCAATATAACATGCATTATTACCCATATTATGCAGTTATTATCGATAGAACTGTAATAAATATACTTATTACTTTTATTATTATCAATATAACATGCACTATTTGCCATATTTTACTATTATTATCGCTAGAACTGTAATAATTATACTTATTACTTATATTATTATCAATATAACATGCATTATTACCCATATTATGCAGTTATTATCGATAGAACTGTAATAAATATACTTATTACTTTTACTATTATCAATATATCATGCACTATTAGCCATATTTTACTATTATTATCGCTAGAACTGTAATAATTATACTTATTACTTATATTATTATCAATATAACATGCATTATTACCCATATTATGCAGTTATTATCGCTTGAACTGTAATAATTATACTTATTACTTATATTATTATCAATATAACATGCATTATTACCCATATTATGCAGTTATTATCGCTAGAACTATAATAAATATACGTATTACCTTTATTATCATCAATATAACATGCATTATTACCCATATTATGCAGTTATTATCGATAGAACTGTAATAAATATACTTATTACTTTTATTATTATCAATATAACATGCACTATTTGCCATATTTTACTATTATTATCGCTAGAACCATAATAAATATACTTATTACTCCCAATATTATCAATATAACATGCATTTTTACCCATATAATGCAGTTATTATCGCTAGAACTGTAATAATTATACTGATTACTTATATTATTATCAATATAACATGCATTATTACCCATATAATGGTGGTATTATCGCTAGAACTGTAATAATTATACTTATTAAATACTATTAGCAATATAACGTGCATTATTACCCATATAATGCAGTTATTATCGCCAGAACTGTAATAATTATACTTATTACTTATATTATTCTCAATATAACATGCATTATTACCCATATTATGCAGTTATTATCGCAAGAACTATAATAAATATACTTATTACTCCCAATATTATCAATATAACATGCATTATTACCCATATAATGCAGTTATTATCGCTAGAACTGTAATAATTGTACTTATTACTTATATTGTTAGCAATATAACGTGCATTATTACACATATAATGCAGTTATTATCGCTAGAACTGTAATAATTATACTTATTACTTATATTATTATCAATATAACATGCATTATTACCCACATTATGCAGTTATTATCGCTAGAACTATAATAAATATACGTATTACCTTTATTATCATCAATATAACATGCATTATTACCCATATTATGCAGTTATTATCGATAGAACTGTAATAAATATACTTATTACTTTTATTATTATCAATATAACATGCACTATTTGCCATATTTTACTATTATTATCGCTAGAACCATAATAAATATACTTATTACTCCCAATATTATCAATATAACATGCATTTTTACCCATATAATGCAGTTATTATCGCTAGAACTGTAATAATTATACTTATTACTTATATTATTATCAATATAACATGCATTATTACCCATATAATGCAGTTATTATCGCTAGAACTGTAATAATTGTACTCATTACTTATATTATTAGCAATATAACGTGCATTATTACCCATATAATGCAGTTATTATCGCTAGAACTGTAGTAATTATACTTATTACTTATATTGTTAGCAATATAACGTGCATTATTACCCATATAATGCAGTTATTATCGCTAGAACTCTAATAATTATACTTATTACTTAGATTATTATCAATATAACATGCATTATTACCCATATTATGCAGTTATTATCGATAGAACTGTAATAAATATACTTATTACTTTTATTATTATCAATATAACATGCACTATTTGCCATATTTTACTATTATTATCGCTAGAACCATAATAAATATACTTATTACTCCCAATATTATCAATATAACATGCATTTTTACCCATATAATGCAGTTATTATCGCTAGAACTGTAATAATTATACTTATTACTTATATTATTATCAATATAACATGCATTATTACCCATATAATGCAGTTATTATCGCTAGAACTGTAATAATTGTACTCATTACTTATATTATTAGCAATATAACGTGCATTATTACCCATATAATGCAGTTATTATCGCTAGAACTGTAGTAATTATACTTATTACTTATATTGTTAGCAATATAACGTGCATTATTACCCATATAATGCAGTTATTATCGCTAGAACTCTAATAATTATACTTATTACTTAGATTATTATCAATATAACATGCATTATTACCCATATTATGCAGTTATTATCGCTCGAACTATAATAAATATACGTATTACTTTTATTATCATCAATATAACATGCATTATTACCCATATTATGCAGTTATTATCGATAGAACTGTAATAAATATATTTCTTACTTTTATTATTATCAATATAACATGCACTATTTGCCATATTTTACTATTATTATCGCTAGAACTATAATAATTATACTTATTACTCCCGATATTATCAATATAACATGCATTATTACCCATATTATGCAGTTATTATCGCTAGAACTGTAATAATTGTACTCATTACTTATATTATTAGCAATATAACGTGCATTATTACCCATATTATGCAGTTATTATCGATAGAACTGTAATAAATATACTTATTACTTTTACTATTATCAATATATCATGCACTATTAGCCATATTTTACTATTATTATCGCTAGAACTGTAATAATTATACTTATTACTTATATTATTATCAATATAACATGCATTATTACCTATATTATGCAGTTATTATCGCTAGAACTATAATAAATATACGTATTACCTTTATTATCATCAATATAACATGCATTATTACCCACATTATGCAGTTATTATCGATAGAACTGTAATAAATATACTTATTACTTTTATTATTATCAATATAACATGCACTATTTGCCATATTTTACTATTATTATCGCTAGAACCATAATAAATATACTTATTACTCCCAATATTATCAATATAACATGCATTTTTACCCATATAATGCAGTTATTATCGCTAGAACTGTAATAATTATACTTATTACTTATATTATTATCAATATAACATGCATTATTACCCATATAATGCAGTTATTATCGCTAGAACTGTAATAATTGTACTCATTACTTATATTATTAGCAATATAACGTGCATTATTACCCATATAATGCAGTTATTATCGCTAGAACTGTAGTAATTATACTTATTACTTATATTGTTAGCAATATAACGTGCATTATTACCCATATAATGCAGTTATTATTGCTAGAACTATAATAAATATACGTATTACTATTATTATCATCAATATAACATGCATTATTACCCATATTATGCAGTTATTATCGATAGAACTGTAATAAATATACTTATTACTTTTACTATTATCAATATATCATGCACTATTAGCCATATTTTACTATTATTATCGCTAGAACTGTAATAATTATACTTATTACTTATATTATTATCAATATAACATGCATTATTACCCATATTATGCAGTTATTATCGCTTGAACTGTAATAATTATACTTATTACTTATATTATTATCAATATAACATGCATTATTACCCATATTATGCAGTTATTATCGCTAGAACTATAATAAATATACGTATTACCTTTATTATCATCAATATAACATGCATTATTACCCATATTATGCAGTTATTATCGATAGAACTGTAATAAATATACTTATTACTTTTAATATTATCAATATAACATGCACTATTTGCCATATTTTACTATTATTATCGCTAGAACCATAATAAATATACTTATTACTCCCAATATTATCAATATAACTTGCATTTTTACCCATATAATGCAGTTATTATCGCTAGAACTGTAATAATTATACTTATTACTTATATTATTCTCAATATAACATGCATTATTACCCATATTATGCAGTTGTTATCGATAGAACTGTAATAATTATACTTATTACTTATATTATTATCAATATAACATGCATTATTACCCATATTATGCAGTTATTATCTCTAGAACCATAATAAATATACTTATTACTCCCAATATTATCAATATAACATGCATTACTACCCATATTATGCAGTTATTATCGCTAGAACTGTAATAATTGTACTCATTACTTATATTATTAGCAATATAACGTGCATTATTACCCATATTATGCAGTTATTATCGCTAGAACTGTAATAATTATACTTATTACTTATATCATTATCAATATAACATGCGTTATTACCCATATAATGGAGGTATTATCGCTAGAACTGTAATAATTATACTTATTAAATACTATTAGCAATATAACGTGCATTATTACCCATATAATGCAGTTATTATCGCCAGAACTGTAATAATTATACTTATTACTTATATTATTATCAATATAACATGCATTATTACCCATATTATGCAGTTATTATCTCTAGAACCATAATAAATATACTTATTACTCCCAATATTATCAATATAACATGCATTATTACCCATATAATGCAGTTATTATCGCCAGAACTGTAATAATTATACTTATTACTTATATTATTCTCAATATAACATGCATTATTACCCATATTATGCAGTTATTATCGCAAGAACTATAATAAATATACGTATTACTTTCATTATCATCAATATAACATGCATTATTACCCATATAATGGAGGTATTATCGCTAGAACTGTAATAATTATACTTATTACTTATATCATTATCAATATAACATGCATTATTACCCATATAATGGAGATATTATCGCTAGAAATGTAATAATTATACTTATTAAATACTATTAGCAATATAACGTGCATTATTACCCATATAATGCAGTTATTATCGCCAGAACTGTAATAATTATACTTATTACTTATATTATTATTAATATAACATGCATTATTACCCATATTATGCAGTTATTATCTCTAGAACCATAATAAATATACTTATTACTCCCAATATTATCAATATAACATGCAATATTACCCATATAATGCAGTTATTATCGCTAGAACTGTAGTAATTATACTTATTACTTATATTGTTAGCAATATAACGTGCATTATTACCCATATAATGCAGTTATTATCGCTAGAACTCTAATAATTATACTTATTACTTAGATTATTATCAATATAACATGCATTATTACCCATATTATGCAGTTATTATCGCTCGAACTATAATAAATATACGTATTACTTTTATTATCATCAATATAACATGCATTATTACCCATATTATGCAGTTATTATCGATAGAACTGTAATAAATATATTTATTACTTTTATTATTATCAATATAACATGCACTATTTGCCATATTTTACTATTATTATCGCTAGAACTATAATAATTATACTTATTACTCCCGATATTATCAATATAACATGCATTATTACCCATATTATGCAGTTATTATCGCTAGAACTGTAATAATTGTACTCATTACTTATATTATTAGCAATATAACGTGCATTATTACCCATATTATGCAGTTATTATCGATAGAACTGTAATAAATATACTTATTACTTTTACTATTATCAATATATCATGCACTATTAGCCATATTTTACTATTATTATCGCTAGAACTGTAATAATTATACTTATTACTTATATTATTATCAATATAACATGCATTATTACCCATATTATGCAGTTATTATCGATAGAACTGTAATAAATATACTTATTACTTTTACTATTATCAATATATCATGCACTATTAGCCATATTTTACTATTATTATCGCTAGAACTGTAATAATTATACTTATTACTTATATTATTATCAATATAACATGCATTGTTACCCATATTATGCAGTTATTATTGCTAGAACTATAATAAATATACGTATTACTATTATTATCATCAATATAACATGCATTATTACCCATATTATGCAGTTATTATCGATAGAACTGTAATAAATATACTTATTACTTTAACTATTATCAATATATCATGCACTATTAGCCATATTTTACTATTATTATCGCTAGAACTGTAATAATTATACTTATTACTTATATTATTATCAATATAACATGCATTATTACCCATATTATGCAGTTATTATCGCTTGAACTGTAATAATTATACTTATTACTTATATTATTATCAATATAACATGCATTATTACCCATATTATGCAGTTATTATCGCTAGAACTATAATAAATATACGTATTACCTTTATTATCATCAATATAACATGCATTATTACCCATATTATGCAGTTATTATCGATAGAACTGTAATAAATATACTTATTACTTTTATTATTATCAATATAACATGCACTATTTGCCATATTTTACTATTATTATCGCTAGAACCATAATAAATATACTTATTACTCCCAATATTATCAATATAACATGCATTTTTACCCATATAATGCAGTTATTATCGCTAGAACTGTAATAATTATACTGATTACTTATATTATTATCAATATAACATGCATTATTACCCATATAATGCAGTTATTATCGCTAGAACTGTAATAATTGTACTCATTACTTATATTATTAGCAATATAACGTGCATTATTACCCATATAATGCAGTTATTATCGCTAGAACTGTAGTAATTATACTTATTACTTATATTGTTAGCAATATAACGTGCATTATTACCCATATAATGCAGTTATTATCGCTAGAACTCTAATAATTATACTTATTACTTAGATTATTATCAATATAACATGCATTATTACCCATATTATGCAGTTATTATCGCTCGAAATATAATAAATATACGTATTACTTTTATTATCATCAATATTACATGCATTATTACCCATATTATGCAGTTATTATCGATAGAACTGTAATAAATATATTTATTACTTTTATTATTATCAATATAACATGCACTATTTGCCATATTTTACTATTATTATCGCTAGAACTATAATAATTATACTTATTACTCCCGATATTATCAATATAACATGCATTATTACCCATATTATGCAGTTATTATCGCTAGAACTGTAATAATTGTACTCATTACTTATATTATTAGCAATATAACGTGCATTATTACCCATATTATGCAGTTATTATCGCTAGAACTGTAATAATTATACTTATTACTTATATCATTATCAATATAACATGCATTATTACCCATATAATGGAGATATTATCGCTAGAAATGTAATAATTATACTTATTAAATACTATTAGCAATATAACGTGCATTATTACCCATATAATGCAGTTATTATCGCCAGAACTGTAATAATTATACTTATTACTTATATTATTATTAATATAACATGCATTATTACCCATATTATGCAGTTATTATCTCTAGAACCATAATAAATATACTTATTACTCCCAATATTATCAATATAACATGCAATATTACCCATATAATGCAGTTATTATCGCTAGAACTGTAGTAATTATACTTATTACTTATATTGTTAGCAATATAACGTGCATTATTACCCATATAATGCAGTTATTATCGCTAGAACTCTAATAATTATACTTATTACTTAGATTATTATCAATATAACATGCATTATTACCCATATTATGCAGTTATTATCGCTCGAACTATAATAAATATACGTATTACTTTTATTATCATCAATATAACATGCATTATTACCCATATTATGCAGTTATTATCGATAGAACTGTAATAAATATATTTATTACTTTTATTATTATCAATATAACATGCACTATTTGCCATATTTTACTATTATTATCGCTAGAACTATAATAATTATACTTATTACTCCCGATATTATCAATATAACATGCATTATTACCCATATTATGCAGTTATTATCGCTAGAACTGTAATAATTGTACTCATTACTTATATTATTAGCAATATAACGTGCATTATTACCCATATTATGCAGTTATTATCGATAGAACTGTAATAAATATACTTATTACTTTTACTATTATCAATATATCATGCACTATTAGCCATATTTTACTATTATTATCGCTAGAACTGTAATAATTATACTTATTACTTATATTATTATCAATATAACATGCATTATTACCCATATTATGCAGTTATTATCGATAGAACTGTAATAAATATACTTATTACTTTTACTATTATCAATATATCATGCACTATTAGCCATATTTTACTATTATTATCGCTAGAACTGTAATAATTATACTTATTACTTATATTATTATCAATATAACATGCATTATTACCCATATTATGCAGTTATTATCGCTAGAACTATAATAAATATACGTATTACCTTTATTATCATCAATATAACATGCATTATTACCCATATTATGCAGTTATTATCGATAGAACTGTAATAAATATACTTATTACTTTTATTATTATCAATATAACATGCACTATTTGCCATATTTTACTATTATTATCGCTAGAACCATAATAAATATACTTATTACTCCCAATATTATCAATATAACATGCATTTTTACCCATATAATGCAGTTATTATCGCTAGAACTGTAATAATTATACTGATTACTTATATTATTATCAATATAACATGCATTATTACCCATATAATGCAGTTATTATCGCTAGAACTGTAATAATTGTACTCATTACTTATATTATTAGCAATATAACGTGCATTATTACCCATATAATGCAGTTATTATCGCTAGAACTGTAGTAATTATACTTATTACTTATATTGTTAGCAATATAACGTGCATTATTACCCATATAATGCAGTTATTATCGCTAGAACTCTAATAATTATACTTATTACTTAGATTATTATCAATATAACATGCATTATTACCCATATTATGCAGTTATTATCGCTCGAAATATAATAAATATACGTATTACTTTTATTATCATCAATATAACATGCATTATTACCCATATTATGCAGTTATTATCGATAGAACTGTAATAAATATATTTATTACTTTTATTATTATCAATATAACATGCACTATTTGCCATATTTTACTATTATTATCGCTAGAACTATAATAATTATACTTATTACTCCCGATATTATCAATATAACATGCATTATTACCCATATTATGCAGTTATTATCGCTAGAACTGTAATAATTGTACTCATTACTTATATTATTAGCAATATAACGTGCATTATTACCCATATTATGCAGTTATTATCGCTAGAACTGTAATAATTATACTTATTACTTATATCATTATCAATATAACATGCGTTATTACCCATATAATGGAGGTATTATCGCTAGAACTGTAATAATTATACTTATTAAATACTATTAGCAATATAACGTGCATTATTACCCATATAATGCAGTTATTATCGCCAGAACTGTAATAATTATACTTATTACTTATATTATTATCAATATAACATGCATTATTACCCATATTATGCAGTTATTATCTCTAGAACCATAATAAATATACTTATTACTCCCAATATTATCAATATAACATGCATTATTACCCATATAATGCAGTTATTATCGCTAGAACTGTAATAATTGTACTTATTACTTATATTGTTAGCAATATAACGTGCATTATTACCCATATAATGCAGTTATTATCGCTAGAACTGTAAAAATTATACTTATTACTTATATTATTATCAATATAACATGCATTATTACCCACATTATGCAGTTATTATCGCTAGAACTATAATAAATATACGTATTACCTTTATTATCATCAATATAACATGCATTATTACCCATATTATGCAGTTATTATCGATAGAACTGTAATAAATATATTTATTACTTTTATTATTATCAATATAACATGCACTATTTGCCATATTTTACTATTATTATCGCTAGAACTATAATAATTATACTTATTACTCCCGATATTATCAATATAACATGCATTATTCCCCATATTATGCAGTTATTATCGCTAGAACTGTAATAATTGTACTCATTACTTATATTATTAGCAATATAACGTGCATTATTACCCATATTATGCAGTTATTATCGCTAGAACTGTAATAATTATACTTATTACTTATATCATTATCAATATAACATGCATTATTACCCATATAATGGTGGTATTATCGCTAGAACTGTAATAATTATACTTATTAAATACTATTAGCAATATAACGTGCATTATTACCCATATAATGCAGTTATTATCGCCAGAACTGTAATAATTATACTTATTACTTATATTATTCTCAATATAACATGCATTATTACCCATATTATGCAGTTATTATCGCAAGAACTATAATAAATATACGTATTACTTTCATTATCATCAATATAACATGCATTATTACCCATATAATGGAGGTATTATCGCTAGAACTGTAATAATTATACTTATTACTTATATTATTATCAATATAACATGCATTATTACCTATATTATGCAGTTATTATCGCTAGAACTATAATAAATATACGTATTACCTTTATTATCATCAATATAACATGCATTATTACCCACATTATGCAGTTATTATCGATAGAACTGTAATAAATATACTTATTACTTTTATTATTATCAATATAACATGCACTATTTGCCATATTTTACTATTATTATCGCTAGAACCATAATAAATATACTTATTACTCCCAATATTATCAATATAACATGCATTTTTACCCATATAATGCAGTTATTATCGCTAGAACTGTAATAATTATACTTATTACTTATATTATTATCAATATAACATGCATTATTACCCATATAATGCAGTTATTATCGCTAGAACTGTAATAATTGTACTCATTACTTATATTATTAGCAATATAACGTGCATTATTACCCATATAATGCAGTTATTATCGCTAGAACTGTAGTAATTATACTTATTACTTATATTGTTAGCAATATAACGTGCATTATTACCCATATAATGCAGTTATTATTGCTAGAACTATAATAAATATACGTATTACTATTATTATCATCAATATAACATGCATTATTACCCATATTATGCAGTTATTATCGATAGAACTGTAATAAATATACTTATTACTTTTACTATTATCAATATATCATGCACTATTAGCCATATTTTACTATTATTATCGCTAGAACTGTAATAATTATACTTATTACTTATATTATTATCAATATAACATGCATTATTACCCATATTATGCAGTTATTATCGCTTGAACTGTAATAATTATACTTATTACTTATATTATTATCAATATAACATGCATTATTACCCATATTATGCAGTTATTATCGCTAGAACTATAATAAATATACGTATTACCTTTATTATCATCAATATAACATGCATTATTACCCATATTATGCAGTTATTATCGATAGAACTGTAATAAATATACTTATTACTTTTAATATTATCAATATAACATGCACTATTTGCCATATTTTACTATTATTATCGCTAGAACCATAATAAATATACTTATTACTCCCAATATTATCAATATAACTTGCATTTTTACCCATATAATGCAGTTATTATCGCTAGAACTGTAATAATTATACTTATTACTTATATTATTCTCAATATAACATGCATTATTACCCATATTATGCAGTTGTTATCGATAGAACTGTAATAATTATACTTATTACTTATATTATTATCAATATAACATGCATTATTACCCATATTATGCAGTTATTATCTCTAGAACCATAATAAATATACTTATTACTCCCAATATTATCAATATAACATGCATTACTACCCATATAATGCAGTTATTATCGCTAGAACTGTAATAATTATACTTATTACTTATATTGTTAGCAATATAACGTGCATTATTACCCATATAATGCAGTTATTATCGCTAGAACTGTAATAATTATACTTATTACTTATATTATTATCAATATAACATGCATTATTACCCACATTATGCAGTTATTATCGCTAGAACTATAATAAATATACGTATTACCTTTATTATCATCAATATAACATGCATTATTACCCATATTATGCAGTTATTATCGATAGAACTGTAATAAATATATTTATTACTTTTATTATTATCACTATAACATGCACTATTTGCCATATTTTACTATTATTATCGCTAGAACTATAATAATTATACTTATTACTCCCGATATTATCAATATAACATGCATTATTACCCATATTATGCAGTTATTATCGCTAGAACTGTAATAATTGTACTCATTACTTATATTATTAGCAATATAACGTGCATTATTACCCATATTATGCAGTTATTATCGCTAGAACTGTAATAATTATACTTATTACTTATATCATTATCAATATAACATGCGTTATTACCCATATAATGGAGGTATTATCGCTAGAACTGTAATAATTATACTTATTAAATACTATTAGCAATATAACGTGCATTATTACCCATATAATGCAGTTATTATCGCCAGAACTGTAATAATTATACTTATTACTTATATTATTATCAATATAACATGCATTATTACCCATATTATGCAGTTATTATCTCTAGAACCATAATAAATATACTTATTACTCCCAATATTATCAATATAACATGCATTATTACCCATATAATGCAGTTATTATCGCCAGAACTGTAATAATTATACTTATTACTTATATTATTCTCAATATAACATGCATTATTACCCATATTATGCAGTTATTATCGCAAGAACTATAATAAATATACGTATTACTTTCATTATCATCAATATAACATGCATTATTACCCATATAATGGAGGTATTATCGCTAGAACTGTAATAATTATACTTATTACTTATATCATTATCAATATAACATGCATTATTACCCATATAATGGAGATATTATCGCTAGAAATGTAATAATTATACTTATTAAATACTATTAGCAATATAACGTGCATTATTACCCATATAATGCAGTTATTATCGCCAGAACTGTAATAATTATACTTATTACTTATATTATTATTAATATAACATGCATTATTACCCATATTATGCAGTTATTATCTCTAGAACCATAATAAATATACTTATTACTCCCAATATTATCAATATAACATGCAATATTACCCATATAATGCAGTTATTATCGCTAGAACTGTAGTAATTATACTTATTACTTATATTGTTAGCAATATAACGTGCATTATTACCCATATAATGCAGTTATTATCGCTAGAACTCTAATAATTATACTTATTACTTAGATTATTATCAATATAACATGCATTATTACCCATATTATGCAGTTATTATCGCTCGAACTATAATAAATATACGTATTACTTTTATTATCATCAATATAACATGCATTATTACCCATATTATGCAGTTATTATCGATAGAACTGTAATAAATATATTTATTACTTTTATTATTATCAATATAACATGCACTATTTGCCATATTTTACTATTATTATCGCTAGAACTATAATAATTATACTTATTACTCCCGATATTATCAATATAACATGCATTATTACCCATATTATGCAGTTATTATCGCTAGAACTGTAATAATTGTACTCATTACTTATATTATTAGCAATATAACGTGCATTATTACCCATATTATGCAGTTATTATCGATAGAACTGTAATAAATATACTTATTACTTTTACTATTATCAATATATCATGCACTATTAGCCATATTTTACTATTATTATCGCTAGAACTGTAATAATTATACTTATTACTTATATTATTATCAATATAACATGCATTATTACCCATATTATGCAGTTATTATCGATAGAACTGTAATAAATATACTTATTACTTTTACTATTATCAATATATCATGCACTATTAGCCATATTTTACTATTATTATCGCTAGAACTGTAATAATTATACTTATTACTTATATTATTATCAATATAACATGCATTGTTACCCATATTATGCAGTTATTATTGCTAGAACTATAATAAATATACGTATTACTATTATTATCATCAATATAACATGCATTATTACCCATATTATGCAGTTATTATCGATAGAACTGTAATAAATATACTTATTACTTTAACTATTATCAATATATCATGCACTATTAGCCATATTTTACTATTATTATCGCTAGAACTGTAATAATTATACTTATTACTTATATTATTATCAATATAACATGCATTATTACCCATATTATGCAGTTATTATCGCTTGAACTGTAATAATTATACTTATTACTTATATTATTATCAATATAACATGCATTATTACCCATATTATGCAGTTATTATCGCTAGAACTATAATAAATATACGTATTACCTTTATTATCATCAATATAACATGCATTATTACCCATATTATGCAGTTATTATCGATAGAACTGTAATAAATATACTTATTACTTTTATTATTATCAATATAACATGCACTATTTGCCATATTTTACTATTATTATCGCTAGAACCATAATAAATATACTTATTACTCCCAATATTATCAATATAACATGCATTTTTACCCATATAATGCAGTTATTATCGCTAGAACTGTAATAATTATACTGATTACTTATATTATTATCAATATAACATGCATTATTACCCATATAATGCAGTTATTATCGCTAGAACTGTAATAATTGTACTCATTACTTATATTATTAGCAATATAACGTGCATTATTACCCATATAATGCAGTTATTATCGCTAGAACTGTAGTAATTATACTTATTACTTATATTGTTAGCAATATAACGTGCATTATTACCCATATAATGCAGTTATTATCGCTAGAACTCTAATAATTATACTTATTACTTAGATTATTATCAATATAACATGCATTATTACCCATATTATGCAGTTATTATCGCTCGAAATATAATAAATATACGTATTACTTTTATTATCATCAATATTACATGCATTATTACCCATATTATGCAGTTATTATCGATAGAACTGTAATAAATATATTTATTACTTTTATTATTATCAATATAACATGCACTATTTGCCATATTTTACTATTATTATCGCTAGAACTATAATAATTATACTTATTACTCCCGATATTATCAATATAACATGCATTATTACCCATATTATGCAGTTATTATCGCTAGAACTGTAATAATTGTACTCATTACTTATATTATTAGCAATATAACGTGCATTATTACCCATATTATGCAGTTATTATCGCTAGAACTGTAATAATTATACTTATTACTTATATCATTATCAATATAACATGCATTATTACCCATATAATGGAGATATTATCGCTAGAAATGTAATAATTATACTTATTAAATACTATTAGCAATATAACGTGCATTATTACCCATATAATGCAGTTATTATCGCCAGAACTGTAATAATTATACTTATTACTTATATTATTATTAATATAACATGCATTATTACCCATATTATGCAGTTATTATCTCTAGAACCATAATAAATATACTTATTACTCCCAATATTACCAATATAACATGCAATATTACCCATATAATGCAGTTATTATCGCTAGAACTGTAGTAATTATACTTATTACTTATATTGTTAGCAATATAACGTGCATTATTACCCATATAATGCAGTTATTATCGCTAGAACTCTAATAATTATACTTATTACTTAGATTATTATCAATATAACATGCATTATTACCCATATTATGCAGTTATTATCGCTCGAACTATAATAAATATACGTATTACTTTTATTATCATCAATATAACATGCATTATTACCCATATTATGCAGTTATTATCGATAGAACTGTAATAAATATATTTATTACTTTTATTATTATCAATATAACATGCACTATTTGCCATATTTTACTATTATTATCGCTAGAACTATAATAATTATACTTATTACTCCCGATATTATCAATATAACATGCATTATTACCCATATTATGCAGTTATTATCGCTAGAACTGTAATAATTGTACTCATTACTTATATTATTAGCAATATAACGTGCATTATTACCCATATTATGCAGTTATTATCGATAGAACTGTAATAAATATACTTATTACTTTTACTATTATCAATATATCATGCACTATTAGCCATATTTTACTATTATTATCGCTAGAACTGTAATAATTATACTTATTACTTATATTATTATCAATATAACATGCATTATTACCCATATTATGCAGTTATTATCGATAGAACTGTAATAAATATACTTATTACTTTTACTATTATCAATATATCATGCACTATTAGCCATATTTTACTATTATTATCGCTAGAACTGTAATAATTATACTTATTACTTATATTATTATCAATATAACATGCATTATTACCCATATTATGCAGTTATTATCGCTTGAACTGTAATAATTATACTTATTACTTATATTATTATCAATATAACATGCATTATTACCCATATTATGCAGTTATTATCGCTAGAACTATAATAAATATACGTATTACCTTTATTATCATCAATATAACATGCATTATTACCCATATTATGCAGTTATTATCGATAGAACTGTAATAAATATACTTATTACTTTTATTATTATCAATATAACATGCACTATTTGCCATATTTTACTATTATTATCGCTAGAACCATAATAAATATACTTATTACTCCCAATATTATCAATATAACATGCATTTTTACCCATATAATGCAGTTATTATCGCTAGAACTGTAATAATTATACTGATTACTTATATTATTATCAATATAACATGCATTATTACCCATATAATGCAGTTATTATCGCTAGAACTGTAATAATTGTACTCATTACTTATATTATTAGCAATATAACGTGCATTATTACCCATATAATGCAGTTATTATCGCTAGAACTGTAGTAATTATACTTATTACTTATATTGTTAGCAATATAACGTGCATTATTACCCATATAATGCAGTTATTATCGCTAGAACTCTAATAATTATACTTATTACTTAGATTATTATCAATATAACATGCATTATTACCCATATTATGCAGTTATTATCGCTCGAAATATAATAAATATACGTATTACTTTTATTATCATCAATATAACATGCATTATTACCCATATTATGCAGTTATTATCGATAGAACTGTAATAAATATATTTATTACTTTTATTATTATCAATATAACATGCACTATTTGCCATATTTTACTATTATTATCGCTAGAACTATAATAATTATACTTATTACTCCCGATATTATCAATATAACATGCATTATTACCCATATTATGCAGTTATTATCGCTAGAACTGTAATAATTGTACTCATTACTTATATTATTAGCAATATAACGTGCATTATTACCCATATTATGCAGTTATTATCGCTAGAACTGTAATAATTATACTTATTACTTATATCATTATCAATATAACATGCGTTATTACCCATATAATGGAGGTATTATCGCTAGAACTGTAATAATTATACTTATTAAATACTATTAGCAATATAACGTGCATTATTACCCATATAATGCAGTTATTATCGCCAGAACTGTAATAATTATACTTATTACTTATATTATTATCAATATAACATGCATTATTACCCATATTATGCAGTTATTATCTCTAGAACCATAATAAATATACTTATTACTCCCAATATTATCAATATAACATGCATTATTACCCATATAATGCAGTTATTATCGCCAGAACTGTAATAATTATACTTATTACTTATATTATTCTCAATATAACATGCATTATTACCCATATTATGCAGTTATTATCGCAAGAACTATAATAAATATACGTATTACTTTCATTATCATCAATATAACATGCATTATTACCCATATAATGGAGGTATTATCGCTAGAACTGTAATAATTATACTTATTACTTATATCATTATCAATATAACATGCATTATTACCCATATAATGGAGATATTATCGCTAGAAATGTAATAATTATACTTATTAAATACTATTAGCAATATAACGTGCATTATTACCCATATAATGCAGTTATTATCGCCAGAACTGTAATAATTATACTTATTACTTATATTATTATTAATATAACATGCATTATTACCCATATTATGCAGTTATTATCTCTAGAACCATAATAAATATACTTATTACTCCCAATATTATCAATATAACATGCAATATTACCCATATAATGCAGTTATTATCGCTAGAACTGTAGTAATTATACTTATTACTTATATTGTTAGCAATATAACGTGCATTATTACCCATATAATGCAGTTATTATCGCTAGAACTCTAATAATTATACTTATTACTTAGATTATTATCAATATAACATGCATTATTACCCATATTATGCAGTTATTATCGCTCGAACTATAATAAATATACGTATTACTTTTATTATCATCAATATAACATGCATTATTACCCATATTATGCAGTTATTATCGATAGAACTGTAATAAATATATTTATTACTTTTATTATTATCAATATAACATGCACTATTTGCCATATTTTACTATTATTATCGCTAGAACTATAATAATTATACTTATTACTCCCGATATTATCAATATAACATGCATTATTACCCATATTATGCAGTTATTATCGCTAGAACTGTAATAATTGTACTCATTACTTATATTATTAGCAATATAACGTGCATTATTACCCATATTATGCAGTTATTATCGATAGAACTGTAATAAATATACTTATTACTTTTACTATTATCAATATATCATGCACTATTAGCCATATTTTACTATTATTATCGCTAGAACTGTAATAATTATACTTATTACTTATATTATTATCAATATAACATGCATTATTACCCATATTATGCAGTTATTATCGATAGAACTGTAATAAATATACTTATTACTTTTACTATTATCAATATATCATGCACTATTAGCCATATTTTACTATTATTATCGCTAGAACTGTAATAATTATACTTATTACTTATATTATTATCAATATAACATGCATTGTTACCCATATTATGCAGTTATTATTGCTAGAACTATAATAAATATACGTATTACTATTATTATCATCAATATAACATGCATTATTACCCATATTATGCAGTTATTATCGATAGAACTGTAATAAATATACTTATTACTTTAACTATTATCAATATATCATGCACTATTAGCCATATTTTACTATTATTATCGCTAGAACTGTAATAATTATACTTATTACTTATATTATTATCAATATAACATGCATTATTACCCATATTATGCAGTTATTATCGCTTGAACTGTAATAATTATACTTATTACTTATATTATTATCAATATAACATGCATTATTACCCATATTATGCAGTTATTATCGCTAGAACTATAATAAATATACGTATTACCTTTATTATCATCAATATAACATGCATTATTACCCATATTATGCAGTTATTATCGATAGAACTGTAATAAATATACTTATTACTTTTATTATTATCAATATAACATGCACTATTTGCCATATTTTACTATTATTATCGCTAGAACCATAATAAATATACTTATTACTCCCAATATTATCAATATAACATGCATTTTTACCCATATAATGCAGTTATTATCGCTAGAACTGTAATAATTATACTGATTACTTATATTATTATCAATATAACATGCATTATTACCCATATAATGCAGTTATTATCGCTAGAACTGTAATAATTGTACTCATTACTTATATTATTAGCAATATAACGTGCATTATTACCCATATAATGCAGTTATTATCGCTAGAACTGTAGTAATTATACTTATTACTTATATTGTTAGCAATATAACGTGCATTATTACCCATATAATGCAGTTATTATCGCTAGAACTCTAATAATTATACTTATTACTTAGATTATTATCAATATAACATGCATTATTACCCATATTATGCAGTTATTATCGCTCGAAATATAATAAATATACGTATTACTTTTATTATCATCAATATTACATGCATTATTACCCATATTATGCAGTTATTATCGATAGAACTGTAATAAATATATTTATTACTTTTATTATTATCAATATAACATGCACTATTTGCCATATTTTACTATTATTATCGCTAGAACTATAATAATTATACTTATTACTCCCGATATTATCAATATAACATGCATTATTACCCATATTATGCAGTTATTATCGCTAGAACTGTAATAATTGTACTCATTACTTATATTATTAGCAATATAACGTGCATTATTACCCATATTATGCAGTTATTATCGCTAGAACTGTAATAATTATACTTATTACTTATATCATTATCAATATAACATGCATTATTACCCATATAATGGAGATATTATCGCTAGAAATGTAATAATTATACTTATTAAATACTATTAGCAATATAACGTGCATTATTACCCATATAATGCAGTTATTATCGCCAGAACTGTAATAATTATACTTATTACTTATATTATTATTAATATAACATGCATTATTACCCATATTATGCAGTTATTATCTCTAGAACCATAATAAATATACTTATTACTCCCAATATTATCAATATAACATGCAATATTACCCATATAATGCAGTTATTATCGCTAGAACTGTAGTAATTATACTTATTACTTATATTGTTAGCAATATAACGTGCATTATTACCCATATAATGCAGTTATTATCGCTAGAACTCTAATAATTATACTTATTACTTAGATTATTATCAATATAACATGCATTATTACCCATATTATGCAGTTATTATCGCTCGAACTATAATAAATATACGTATTACTTTTATTATCATCAATATAACATGCATTATTACCCATATTATGCAGTTATTATCGATAGAACTGTAATAAATATATTTATTACTTTTATTATTATCAATATAACATGCACTATTTGCCATATTTTACTATTATTATCGCTAGAACTATAATAATTATACTTATTACTCCCGATATTATCAATATAACATGCATTATTACCCATATTATGCAGTTATTATCGCTAGAACTGTAATAATTGTACTCATTACTTATATTATTAGCAATATAACGTGCATTATTACCCATATTATGCAGTTATTATCGATAGAACTGTAATAAATATACTTATTACTTTTACTATTATCAATATATCATGCACTATTAGCCATATTTTACTATTATTATCGCTAGAACTGTAATAATTATACTTATTACTTATATTATTATCAATATAACATGCATTATTACCCATATTATGCAGTTATTATCGATAGAACTGTAATAAATATACTTATTACTTTTACTATTATCAATATATCATGCACTATTAGCCATATTTTACTATTATTATCGCTAGAACTGTAATAATTATACTTATTACTTATATTATTATCAATATAACATGCATTATTACCCATATTATGCAGTTATTATCGCTTGAACTGTAATAATTATACTTATTACTTATATTATTATCAATATAACATGCATTATTACCCATATTATGCAGTTATTATCGCTAGAACTATAATAAATATACGTATTACCTTTATTATCATCAATATAACATGCATTATTACCCATATTATGCAGTTATTATCGATAGAACTGTAATAAATATACTTATTACTTTTATTATTATCAATATAACATGCACTATTTGCCATATTTTACTATTATTATCGCTAGAACCATAATAAATATACTTATTACTCCCAATATTATCAATATAACATGCATTTTTACCCATATAATGCAGTTATTATCGCTAGAACTGTAATAATTATACTGATTACTTATATTATTATCAATATAACATGCATTATTACCCATATAATGCAGTTATTATCGCTAGAACTGTAATAATTGTACTCATTACTTATATTATTAGCAATATAACGTGCATTATTACCCATATAATGCAGTTATTATCGCTAGAACTGTAGTAATTATACTTATTACTTATATTGTTAGCAATATAACGTGCATTATTACCCATATAATGCAGTTATTATCGCTAGAACTCTAATAATTATACTTATTACTTAGATTATTATCAATATAACATGCATTATTACCCATATTATGCAGTTATTATCGCTCGAAATATAATAAATATACGTATTACTTTTATTATCATCAATATAACATGCATTATTACCCATATTATGCAGTTATTATCGATAGAACTGTAATAAATATATTTATTACTTTTATTATTATCAATATAACATGCACTATTTGCCATATTTTACTATTATTATCGCTAGAACTATAATAATTATACTTATTACTCCCGATATTATCAATATAACATGCATTATTACCCATATTATGCAGTTATTATCGCTAGAACTGTAATAATTGTACTCATTACTTATATTATTAGCAATATAACGTGCATTATTACCCATATTATGCAGTTATTATCGCTAGAACTGTAATAATTATACTTATTACTTATATCATTATCAATATAACATGCGTTATTACCCATATAATGGAGGTATTATCGCTAGAACTGTAATAATTATACTTATTAAATACTATTAGCAATATAACGTGCATTATTACCCATATAATGCAGTTATTATCGCCAGAACTGTAATAATTATACTTATTACTTATATTATTATCAATATAACATGCATTATTACCCATATTATGCAGTTATTATCTCTAGAACCATAATAAATATACTTATTACTCCCAATATTATCAATATAACATGCATTATTACCCATATAATGCAGTTATTATCGCTAGAACTGTAATAATTGTACTTATTACTTATATTGTTAGCAATATAACGTGCATTATTACCCATATAATGCAGTTATTATCGCTAGAACTGTAAAAATTATACTTATTACTTATATTATTATCAATATAACATGCATTATTACCCACATTATGCAGTTATTATCGCTAGAACTATAATAAATATACGTATTACCTTTATTATCATCAATATAACATGCATTATTACCCATATTATGCAGTTATTATCGATAGAACTGTAATAAATATATTTATTACTTTTATTATTATCAATATAACATGCACTATTTGCCATATTTTACTATTATTATCGCTAGAACTATAATAATTATACTTATTACTCCCGATATTATCAATATAACATGCATTATTCCCCATATTATGCAGTTATTATCGCTAGAACTGTAATAATTGTACTCATTACTTATATTATTAGCAATATAACGTGCATTATTACCCATATTATGCAGTTATTATCGCTAGAACTGTAATAATTATACTTATTACTTATATCATTATCAATATAACATGCATTATTACCCATATAATGGTGGTATTATCGCTAGAACTGTAATAATTATACTTATTAAATACTATTAGCAATATAACGTGCATTATTACCCATATAATGCAGTTATTATCGCCAGAACTGTAATAATTATACTTATTACTTATATTATTCTCAATATAACATGCATTATTACCCATATTATGCAGTTATTATCGCAAGAACTATAATAAATATACGTATTACTTTCATTATCATCAATATAACATGCATTATTACCCATATAATGGAGGTATTATCGCTAGAACTGTAATAATTATACTTATTACTTATATCATTATCAATATAACATGCATTATTACCCATATAATGGAGGTATTATCGCTAGAAATGTAATAATTATACTTATTAAATACTATTAGCAATATAACGTGCATTATTACCCATATAATGCAGTTATTATCGCCAGAACTGTAATAATTATACTTATTACTTCTATTATTATTAATATAACATGCATTATTACCCATATTATGCAGTTATTATCTCTAGAACCATAATAAATATACTTATTACTCCCAATATTATCAATATAACATGCATTATTACCCATATAATGCAGTTATTATCGCTAGAACTGTAATAATTGTACTTATTACTTACATTGTTAGCAATATAACGTGCATTATTACACATATAATGCAGTTATTATCGCTAGAACTGTAATAATTATACTTATTACTTATATTATTATCAATATAACATGCATTATTACCCACATTATGCAGTTATTATCGCTAGAACTATAATAAATATACGTATTACCTTTATTATCATCAATATAACATGCATTATTACCCATATTATGCAGTTATTATCGATAGAACTGTAATAAATATACTTATTACTTTTATTATTATCAATATAACATGCACTATTTGCCATATTTTACTATTATTATCGCTAGAACCATAATAAATATACTTATTACTCCCAATATTATCAATATAACATGCATTTTTACCCATATAATGCAGTTATTATCGCTAGAACTGTAATAATTATACTTATTACTTATATTATTATCAATATAACATGCATTATTACCCATATAATGCAGTTATTATCGCTAGAACTGTAATAATTGTACTCATTACTTATATTATTAGCAATATAACGTGCATTATTACCCATATAATGCAGTTATTATCGCTAGAACTGTAGTAATTATACTTATTACTTATATTGTTAGCAATATAACGTGCATTATTACCCATATAATGCAGTTATTATCGCTAGAACTCTAATAATTATACTTATTACTTAGATTATTATCAATATAACATGCATTATTACCCATATTATGCAGTTATTATCGCTCGAACTATAATAAATATACGTATTACTTTTATTATCATCAATATAACATGCATTATTACCAATATTATGCAGTTATTATCGATAGAACTGTAATAAATATATTTATTACTTTTATTATTATCAATATAACATGCACTATTTGCCATATTTTACTATTATTATCGCTAGAACTATAATAATTATACTTATTACTACCGATATTATCAATATAACATGCATTATTACCCATATTATGCAGTTATTATCGCTAGAACTGTAATAATTGTACTCATTACTTATATTATTAGCAATATACCGTGCATTATTACCCATATTATGCAGTTATTATCGCTAGAACTGTAATAATTATACTTATTACTTATATCATTATCAATATAACATGCGTTATTACCCATATAATGGAGGTATTATCGCTAGAACTGTAATAATTATACTTATTAAATACTATTAGCAATATAACGTGCATTATTACCCATATAATGCAGTTATTATCGCCAGAACTGTAATAATTATACTTATTACTTATATTATTATCAATATAACATGCATTATTACCCATATTATGCAGTTATTATCTCTAGAACCATAATAAATATACTTATTACTCCCAATATTATCAATATAACATGCATTATTACCCATATAATGCAGTTATTATAGCTAGAACTGTAATAATTGTACTTATTACTTATATTGTTAGCAATATAACGTGCATTATTACCCATATAATGCAGTTATTATCGCTAGAACTGTAATAATTATACTTATTACTTATATTATTATCAATATAACATGCATTATTACCCACATTATGCAGTTATTATCGCTAGAACTATAATAAATATACGTATTACCTTTATTATCATCAATATAACATGCATTATTACCCATATTATGCAGTTATTATCGATAGAACTGTAATAAATATATTTATTACTTTTATTATTATCAATATAACATGCACTATTTGCCATATTTTACTATTATTATTGCCAGAACTATAATAATTATACTTATTACACACGATATTATCAATATAACATCGATTATTACCCATATTATGCAGTTATTATCGCTAGAACTGTAATAATTGTACTCATTACTTATATTATTCTCAATATAACATGCATTATTACCCATATTATGCAGTTATTATCTCTAGAACCATAATAAATATACTTATTACTCCCAATATTATCAATATAACATGCATTATTACCCATATAATGCAGTTATTATCGCTAGAACTGTAATAATTGTACTTATTACTTATATTGTTAGCAATATAACGTGCATTATTACCCATATAATGCAGTTATTATCGCTAGAACTGTAATAATTATACTTATTACTTATATTATTATCAATATAACATGCATTATTACCCACATTATGCAGTTATTATCGCTAGAACTATAATAAATATACGTATTACCTTTATTATCATCAACATAACATGCATTATTACCCATATTATGCAGTTATTATCGATAGAACTGTAATAAATATATTTATTACTTTTATTATTATCAATATAACATGCACTATTTGCCATATTTTACTATTATTATCGCTAGAACTATAATAATTATACTTATTACTCCCGATATTATCAATATAACATGCATTATTACCCATATTATGCAGTTATTATCGCTAGAACTATAATAAACATACGTATTACTTTCATTATCATCAATATAACATGCATTATTACCCATATAATGGAGGTATTATCGCTAGAACTGTAATAATTATACTTATTACTTATATCATTATCAATATAACATGCATTATTACCCATATAATGGAGGTATTATCGCTAGAAATGTAATAATTATACTTATTAAATACTATTAGCAATATAACGTGCATTATTACCCATATAATGCAGTTATTATCGCCAGAACTGTAATAACTATACTTATTACTTATATTATTATCAATATAACATGCATTATTACCCATATTATGCAGTTATTATCTCTAGAACCATAATAAATATACTTATTACTCCCAATATTATCAATATAACATGCATTATTACCCATATAATGCAGTTATTATCGTTAGAACTGTAATAATTGTACTTATTACTTATATTGTTAGCAATATAACGTGCATTATTACCCATATAATGCAGTTATTATCGCTAGAACTGTAATAATTATACTTATTACTTATATTATTATCAATATAACATGCATTATTACCCACATTATGCAGTTATTATCGCTAGAACTATAATAAATATACGTATTGCCTTTATTATCATCAATATAACATGCATTATTACCCATATTATGCAGTTATTATCGATAGAACTGTAATAAATATATTTATTACTTTTATTATTATCAATATAACATGCACTATTTGCCATATTTTACTATTATTATCGCTAGAACTATAATAATTATACTTATTACTCCCGATATTATCAATATAACATGCATTATTACCCATATTATGCAGTTATTATCGCTAGAACTGTAATAATTGTACTCATTACTTATATTATTAGCAATATAACGTGCATTATTACCCATATTATGCAGTTATTATCGCTAGAACTGTAATAATTATACTTATTACTTATATCATTATCAATATAACATGCATTATTACCCATATAATGGTGGTATTATCGCTAGAACTGTAATAATTATACTTATTAAATACTATTAGCAATATAACGTGCATTATTACCCATATAATGCAGTTATTATCGCCAGAACTGTAATAATTATACTTATTACTTATATTATTCTCAATATAACATGCATTATTACCCATATTATGCAGTTATTATCGCAAGAACTATAATAAATATACGTATTACTTTCATTATCATCAATATAACATGCATTATTACCCATATAATGGAGGTATTATCGCTGGAACTGTAATAATTATACTTATTACTTATATCATTATCAATATAACATGCATTATTACCCATATAATGGAGGTATTATCGCTAGAAATGTAATAATTATACTTATTAAATACTATTAGCAATATAACGTGCATTATTACCCATATTATGCAGTTATTATCTCTAGAACCATAATAAATATACTTATTACTCCCAATATTATCAATATAACATGCATTATTACCCATATAATGCAGTTATTATCGCTAGAACTGTAATAATTTTACTTATTACTTATATTGTTAGCAATATAACGTGCATTATTACACATATAATGCAGTTATTATCGCTAGAACTGTAATAATTATACTTATTACTTATATTATTATCAATATAACATGCATTATTACCCATATAATGCAGTTATTATCGCTAGAACTGTAGTAATTATACTTATTACTTATATTGTTAGCAATATAACGTGCATTATTACCCATATAATGCAGTTATTATCGCTAGAACTCTAATAATTATACTTATTACTTAGATTATTATCAATATAACATGCATTATTACCCATATTATGCAGTTATTATCGCTCGAAATATAATAAATATACGTATTACTTTTATTATCATCAATATAACATGCATTATTACCCATATTATGCAGTTATTATCGATAGAACTGTAATAAATATATTTATTACTTTTATTATTATCAATATAACATGCACTATTTGCCATATTTTACTATTATTATCGCTAGAACTATAATAATTATACTTATTACTCCCGATATTATCAATATAACATGCATTATTACCCATATTATGCAGTTATTATCGCTAGAACTGTAATAATTGTACTCATTACTTATATTATTAGCAATATAACGTGCATTATTACCCATATTATGCAGTTATTATCGCTAGAACTGTAATAATTATACTTATTACTTATATCATTATCAATATAACATGCGTTATTACCCATATAATGGAGGTATTATCGCTAGAACTGTAATAATTATACTTATTAAATACTATTAGCAATATAACGTGCATTATTACCCATATAATGCAGTTATTATCGCCAGAACTGTAATAATTATACTTATTACTTATATTATTCTCAATATAACATGCATTATTACCCATATTATGCAGTTATTATCGCAAGAACTATAATAAATATACGTATTACTTTCATTATCATCAATATAACATGCATTATTACCCATATAATGGAGGTATTATCGCTAGAACTGTAATAATTATACTTATTACTTATATCATTATCAATATAACATGCATTATTACCCATATAATGGAGGTATTATCGCTAGAAATGTAATAATTATACTTATTAAATACTATTAGCAATATAACGTGCATTATTACCCATATAATGCAGTTATTATCGCCAGAACTGTAATAATTATACTTATTACTTCTATTATTATTAATATAACATGCATTATTACCCATATTATGCAGTTATTATCTCTAGAACCATAATAAATATACTTATTACTCCCAATATTATCAATATAACATGCATTATTACCCATATAATGCAGTTATTATCGCTAGAACTGTAATAATTGTACTTATTACTTACATTGTTAGCAATATAACGTGCATTATTACACATATAATGCAGTTATTATCGCTAGAACTGTAATAATTATACTTATTACTTATATTATTATCAATATAACATGCATTATTACCCACATTATGCAGTTATTATCGCTAGAACTATAATAAATATACGTATTACCTTTATTATCATCAATATAACATGCATTATTACCCATATTATGCAGTTATTATCGATAGAACTGTAATAAATATACTTATTACTTTTATTATTATCAATATAACATGCACTATTTGCCATATTTTACTATTATTATCGCTAGAACCATAATAAATATACTTATTACTCCCAATATTATCAATATAACATGCATTTTTACCCATATAATGCAGTTATTATCGCTAGAACTGTAATAATTATACTTATTACTTATATTATTATCAATATAACATGCATTATTACCCATATAATGCAGTTATTATCGCTAGAACTGTAATAATTGTACTCATTACTTATATTATTAGCAATATAACGTGCATTATTACCCATATAATGCAGTTATTATCGCTAGAACTGTAGTAATTATACTTATTACTTATATTGTTAGCAATATAACGTGCATTATTACCCATATAATGCAGTTATTATCGCTAGAACTCTAATAATTATACTTATTACTTAGATTATTATCAATATAACATGCATTATTACCCATATTATGCAGTTATTATCGCTCGAACTATAATAAATATACGTATTACTTTTATTATCATCAATATAACATGCATTATTACCAATATTATGCAGTTATTATCGATAGAACTGTAATAAATATATTTATTACTTTTATTATTATCAATATAACATGCACTATTTGCCATATTTTACTATTATTATCGCTAGAACTATAATAATTATACTTATTACTACCGATATTATCAATATAACATGCATTATTACCCATATTATGCAGTTATTATCGCTAGAACTGTAATAATTGTACTCATTACTTATATTATTAGCAATATAACGTGCATTATTACCCATATTATGCAGTTATTATCGCTAGAACTGTAATAATTATACTTATTACTTATATCATTATCAATATAACATGCGTTATTACCCATATAATGGAGGTATTATCGCTAGAACTGTAATAATTATACTTATTAAATACTATTAGCAATATAACGTGCATTATTACCCATATAATGCAGTTATTATCGCCAGAACTGTAATAATTATACTTATTACTTATATTATTATCAATATAACATGCATTATTACCCATATTATGCAGTTATTATCTCTAGAACCATAATAAATATACTTATTACTCCCAATATTATCAATATAACATGCATTATTACCCATATAATGCAGTTATTATAGCTAGAACTGTAATAATTGTACTTATTACTTATATTGTTAGCAATATAACGTGCATTATTACCCATATAATGCAGTTATTATCGCTAGAACTGTAATAATTATACTTATTACTTATATTATTATCAATATAACATGCATTATTACCCACATTATGCAGTTATTATCGCTAGAACTATAATAAATATACGTATTACCTTTATTATCATCAATATAACATGCATTATTACCCATATTATGCAGTTATTATCGATAGAACTGTAATAAATATATTTATTACTTTTATTATTATCAATATAACATGCACTATTTGCCATATTTTACTATTATTATTGCCAGAACTATAATAATTATACTTATTACACACGATATTATCAATATAACATCGATTATTACCCATATTATGCAGTTATTATCGCTAGAACTGTAATAATTGTACTCATTACTTATATTATTCTCAATATAACATGCATTATTACCCATATTATGCAGTTATTATCTCTAGAACCATAATAAATATACTTATTACTCCCAATATTATCAATATAACATGCATTATTACCCATATAATGCAGTTATTATCGCTAGAACTGTAATAATTGTACTTATTACTTATATTGTTAGCAATATAACGTGCATTATTACCCATATAATGCAGTTATTATCGCTAGAACTGTAATAATTATACTTATTACTTATATTATTATCAATATAACATGCATTATTACCCACATTATGCAGTTATTATCGCTAGAACTATAATAAATATACGTATTACCTTTATTATCATCAACATAACATGCATTATTACCCATATTATGCAGTTATTATCGATAGAACTGTAATAAATATATTTATTACTTTTATTATTATCAATATAACATGCACTATTTGCCATATTTTACTATTATTATCGCTAGAACTATAATAATTATACTTATTACTCCCGATATTATCAATATAACATGCATTATTACCCATATTATGCAGTTATTATCGCTAGAACTATAATAAACATACGTATTACTTTCATTATCATCAATATAACATGCATTATTACCCATATAATGGAGGTATTATCGCTAGAACTGTAATAATTATACTTATTACTTATATCATTATCAATATAACATGCATTATTACCCATATAATGGAGGTATTATCGCTAGAAATGTAATAATTATACTTATTAAATACTATTAGCAATATAACGTGCATTATTACCCATATAATGCAGTTATTATCGCCAGAACTGTAATAACTATACTTATTACTTATATTATTATCAATATAACATGCATTATTACCCATATTATGCAGTTATTATCTCTAGAACCATAATAAATATACTTATTACTCCCAATATTATCAATATAACATGCATTATTACCCATATAATGCAGTTATTATCGTTAGAACTGTAATAATTGTACTTATTACTTATATTGTTAGCAATATAACGTGCATTATTACCCATATAATGCAGTTATTATCGCTAGAACTGTAATAATTATACTTATTACTTATATTATTATCAATATAACATGCATTATTACCCACATTATGCAGTTATTATCGCTAGAACTATAATAAATATACGTATTGCCTTTATTATCATCAATATAACATGCATTATTACCCATATTATGCAGTTATTATCGATAGAACTGTAATAAATATATTTATTACTTTTATTATTATCAATATAACATGCACTATTTGCCATATTTTACTATTATTATCGCTAGAACTATAATAATTATACTTATTACTCCCGATATTATCAATATAACATGCATTATTACCCATATTATGCAGTTATTATCGCTAGAACTGTAATAATTGTACTCATTACTTATATTATTAGCAATATAACGTGCATTATTACCCATATTATGCAGTTATTATCGCTAGAACTGTAATAATTATACTTATTACTTATATCATTATCAATATAACATGCATTATTACCCATATAATGGTGGTATTATCGCTAGAACTGTAATAATTATACTTATTAAATACTATTAGCAATATAACGTGCATTATTACCCATATAATGCAGTTATTATCGCCAGAACTGTAATAATTATACTTATTACTTATATTATTCTCAATATAACATGCATTATTACCCATATTATGCAGTTATTATCGCAAGAACTATAATAAATATACGTATTACTTTCATTATCATCAATATAACATGCATTATTACCCATATAATGGAGGTATTATCGCTGGAACTGTAATAATTATACTTATTACTTATATCATTATCAATATAACATGCATTATTACCCATATAATGGAGGTATTATCGCTAGAAATGTAATAATTATACTTATTAAATACTATTAGCAATATAACGTGCATTATTACCCATATTATGCAGTTATTATCTCTAGAACCATAATAAATATACTTATTACTCCCAATATTATCAATATAACATGCATTATTACCCATATAATGCAGTTATTATCGCTAGAACTGTAATAATTTTACTTATTACTTATATTGTTAGCAATATAACGTGCATTATTACACATATAATGCAGTTATTATCGCTAGAACTGTAATAATTATACTTATTACTTATATTATTATCAATATAACATGCATTATTACCCATATAATGCAGTTATTATCGCTAGAACTGTAGTAATTATACTTATTACTTATATTGTTAGCAATATAACGTGCATTATTACCCATATAATGCAGTTATTATCGCTAGAACTCTAATAATTATACTTATTACTTAGATTATTATCAATATAACATGCATTATTACCCATATTATGCAGTTATTATCGCTCGAAATATAATAAATATACGTATTACTTTTATTATCATCAATATAACATGCATTATTACCCATATTATGCAGTTATTATCGATAGAACTGTAATAAATATATTTATTACTTTTATTATTATCAATATAACATGCACTATTTGCCATATTTTACTATTATTATCGCTAGAACTATAATAATTATACTTATTACTCCCGATATTATCAATATAACATGCATTATTACCCATATTATGCAGTTATTATCGCTAGAACTGTAATAATTGTACTCATTACTTATATTATTAGCAATATAACGTGCATTATTACCCATATTATGCAGTTATTATCGCTAGAACTGTAATAATTATACTTATTACTTATATCATTATCAATATAACATGCGTTATTACCCATATAATGGAGGTATTATCGCTAGAACTGTAATAATTATACTTATTAAATACTATTAGCAATATAACGTGCATTATTACCCATATAATGCAGTTATTATCGCCAGAACTGTAATAATTATACTTATTACTTATATTATTATCAATATAACATGCATTATTACCCATATTATGCAGTTATTATCTCTAGAACCATAATAAATATACTTATTACTCCCAATATTATCAATATAACATGCATTATTACCCATATAATGCAGTTATTATCGCCAGAACTGTAATAATTATACTTATTACTTATATTATTCTCAATATAACATGCATTATTACCCATATTATGCAGTTATTATCGCAAGAACTATAATAAATATACGTATTACTTTCATTATCATCAATATAACATGCATTATTACCCATATAATGGAGGTATTATCGCTAGAACTGTAATAATTATACTTATTACTTATATCATTATCAATATAACATGCATTATTACCCATATAATGGAGATATTATCGCTAGAAATGTAATAATTATACTTATTAAATACTATTAGCAATATAACGTGCATTATTACCCATATAATGCAGTTATTATCGCCAGAACTGTAATAATTATACTTATTACTTATATTATTATTAATATAACATGCATTATTACCCATATTATGCAGTTATTATCTCTAGAACCATAATAAATATACTTATTACTCCCAATATTATCAATATAACATGCAATATTACCCATATAATGCAGTTATTATCGCTAGAACTGTAGTAATTATACTTATTACTTATATTGTTAGCAATATAACGTGCATTATTACCCATATAATGCAGTTATTATCGCTAGAACTCTAATAATTATACTTATTACTTAGATTATTATCAATATAACATGCATTATTACCCATATTATGCAGTTATTATCGCTCGAACTATAATAAATATACGTATTACTTTTATTATCATCAATATAACATGCATTATTACCCATATTATGCAGTTATTATCGATAGAACTGTAATAAATATATTTATTACTTTTATTATTATCAATATAACATGCACTATTTGCCATATTTTACTATTATTATCGCTAGAACTATAATAATTATACTTATTACTCCCGATATTATCAATATAACATGCATTATTACCCATATTATGCAGTTATTATCGCTAGAACTGTAATAATTGTACTCATTACTTATATTATTAGCAATATAACGTGCATTATTACCCATATTATGCAGTTATTATCGATAGAACTGTAATAAATATACTTATTACTTTTACTATTATCAATATATCATGCACTATTAGCCATATTTTACTATTATTATCGCTAGAACTGTAATAATTATACTTATTACTTATATTATTATCAATATAACATGCATTATTACCCATATTATGCAGTTATTATCGATAGAACTGTAATAAATATACTTATTACTTTTACTATTATCAATATATCATGCACTATTAGCCATATTTTACTATTATTATCGCTAGAACTGTAATAATTATACTTATTACTTATATTATTATCAATATAACATGCATTGTTACCCATATTATGCAGTTATTATTGCTAGAACTATAATAAATATACGTATTACTATTATTATCATCAATATAACATGCATTATTACCCATATTATGCAGTTATTATCGATAGAACTGTAATAAATATACTTATTACTTTAACTATTATCAATATATCATGCACTATTAGCCATATTTTACTATTATTATCGCTAGAACTGTAATAATTATACTTATTACTTATATTATTATCAATATAACATGCATTATTACCCATATTATGCAGTTATTATCGCTTGAACTGTAATAATTATACTTATTACTTATATTATTATCAATATAACATGCATTATTACCCATATTATGCAGTTATTATCGCTAGAACTATAATAAATATACGTATTACCTTTATTATCATCAATATAACATGCATTATTACCCATATTATGCAGTTATTATCGATAGAACTGTAATAAATATACTTATTACTTTTATTATTATCAATATAACATGCACTATTTGCCATATTTTACTATTATTATCGCTAGAACCATAATAAATATACTTATTACTCCCAATATTATCAATATAACATGCATTTTTACCCATATAATGCAGTTATTATCGCTAGAACTGTAATAATTATACTGATTACTTATATTATTATCAATATAACATGCATTATTACCCATATAATGCAGTTATTATCGCTAGAACTGTAATAATTGTACTCATTACTTATATTATTAGCAATATAACGTGCATTATTACCCATATAATGCAGTTATTATCGCTAGAACTGTAGTAATTATACTTATTACTTATATTGTTAGCAATATAACGTGCATTATTACCCATATAATGCAGTTATTATCGCTAGAACTCTAATAATTATACTTATTACTTAGATTATTATCAATATAACATGCATTATTACCCATATTATGCAGTTATTATCGCTCGAAATATAATAAATATACGTATTACTTTTATTATCATCAATATTACATGCATTATTACCCATATTATGCAGTTATTATCGATAGAACTGTAATAAATATATTTATTACTTTTATTATTATCAATATAACATGCACTATTTGCCATATTTTACTATTATTATCGCTAGAACTATAATAATTATACTTATTACTCCCGATATTATCAATATAACATGCATTATTACCCATATTATGCAGTTATTATCGCTAGAACTGTAATAATTGTACTCATTACTTATATTATTAGCAATATAACGTGCATTATTACCCATATTATGCAGTTATTATCGCTAGAACTGTAATAATTATACTTATTACTTATATCATTATCAATATAACATGCATTATTACCCATATAATGGAGATATTATCGCTAGAAATGTAATAATTATACTTATTAAATACTATTAGCAATATAACGTGCATTATTACCCATATAATGCAGTTATTATCGCCAGAACTGTAATAATTATACTTATTACTTATATTATTATTAATATAACATGCATTATTACCCATATTATGCAGTTATTATCTCTAGAACCATAATAAATATACTTATTACTCCCAATATTATCAATATAACATGCAATATTACCCATATAATGCAGTTATTATCGCTAGAACTGTAGTAATTATACTTATTACTTATATTGTTAGCAATATAACGTGCATTATTACCCATATAATGCAGTTATTATCGCTAGAACTCTAATAATTATACTTATTACTTAGATTATTATCAATATAACATGCATTATTACCCATATTATGCAGTTATTATCGCTCGAACTATAATAAATATACGTATTACTTTTATTATCATCAATATAACATGCATTATTACCCATATTATGCAGTTATTATCGATAGAACTGTAATAAATATATTTATTACTTTTATTATTATCAATATAACATGCACTATTTGCCATATTTTACTATTATTATCGCTAGAACTATAATAATTATACTTATTACTCCCGATATTATCAATATAACATGCATTATTACCCATATTATGCAGTTATTATCGCTAGAACTGTAATAATTGTACTCATTACTTATATTATTAGCAATATAACGTGCATTATTACCCATATTATGCAGTTATTATCGATAGAACTGTAATAAATATACTTATTACTTTTACTATTATCAATATATCATGCACTATTAGCCATATTTTACTATTATTATCGCTAGAACTGTAATAATTATACTTATTACTTATATTATTATCAATATAACATGCATTATTACCCATATTATGCAGTTATTATCGATAGAACTGTAATAAATATACTTATTACTTTTACTATTATCAATATATCATGCACTATTAGCCATATTTTACTATTATTATCGCTAGAACTGTAATAATTATACTTATTACTTATATTATTATCAATATAACATGCATTATTACCCATATTATGCAGTTATTATCGCTTGAACTGTAATAATTATACTTATTACTTATATTATTATCAATATAACATGCATTATTACCCATATTATGCAGTTATTATCGCTAGAACTATAATAAATATACGTATTACCTTTATTATCATCAATATAACATGCATTATTACCCATATTATGCAGTTATTATCGATAGAACTGTAATAAATATACTTATTACTTTTATTATTATCAATATAACATGCACTATTTGCCATATTTTACTATTATTATCGCTAGAACCATAATAAATATACTTATTACTCCCAATATTATCAATATAACATGCATTTTTACCCATATAATGCAGTTATTATCGCTAGAACTGTAATAATTATACTGATTACTTATATTATTATCAATATAACATGCATTATTACCCATATAATGCAGTTATTATCGCTAGAACTGTAATAATTGTACTCATTACTTATATTATTAGCAATATAACGTGCATTATTACCCATATAATGCAGTTATTATCGCTAGAACTGTAGTAATTATACTTATTACTTATATTGTTAGCAATATAACGTGCATTATTACCCATATAATGCAGTTATTATCGCTAGAACTCTAATAATTATACTTATTACTTAGATTATTATCAATATAACATGCATTATTACCCATATTATGCAGTTATTATCGCTCGAAATATAATAAATATACGTATTACTTTTATTATCATCAATATAACATGCATTATTACCCATATTATGCAGTTATTATCGATAGAACTGTAATAAATATATTTATTACTTTTATTATTATCAATATAACATGCACTATTTGCCATATTTTACTATTATTATCGCTAGAACTATAATAATTATACTTATTACTCCCGATATTATCAATATAACATGCATTATTACCCATATTATGCAGTTATTATCGCTAGAACTGTAATAATTGTACTCATTACTTATATTATTAGCAATATAACGTGCATTATTACCCATATTATGCAGTTATTATCGCTAGAACTGTAATAATTATACTTATTACTTATATCATTATCAATATAACATGCGTTATTACCCATATAATGGAGGTATTATCGCTAGAACTGTAATAATTATACTTATTAAATACTATTAGCAATATAACGTGCATTATTACCCATATAATGCAGTTATTATCGCCAGAACTGTAATAATTATACTTATTACTTATATTATTATCAATATAACATGCATTATTACCCATATTATGCAGTTATTATCTCTAGAACCATAATAAATATACTTATTACTCCCAATATTATCAATATAACATGCATTATTACCCATATAATGCAGTTATTATCGCTAGAACTGTAATAATTGTACTTATTACTTATATTGTTAGCAATATAACGTGCATTATTACCCATATAATGCAGTTATTATCGCTAGAACTGTAAAAATTATACTTATTACTTATATTATTATCAATATAACATGCATTATTACCCACATTATGCAGTTATTATCGCTAGAACTATAATAAATATACGTATTACCTTTATTATCATCAATATAACATGCATTATTACCCATATTATGCAGTTATTATCGATAGAACTGTAATAAATATATTTATTACTTTTATTATTATCAATATAACATGCACTATTTGCCATATTTTACTATTATTATCGCTAGAACTATAATAATTATACTTATTACTCCCGATATTATCAATATAACATGCATTATTCCCCATATTATGCAGTTATTATCGCTAGAACTGTAATAATTGTACTCATTACTTATATTATTAGCAATATAACGTGCATTATTACCCATATTATGCAGTTATTATCGCTAGAACTGTAATAATTATACTTATTACTTATATCATTATCAATATAACATGCATTATTACCCATATAATGGTGGTATTATCGCTAGAACTGTAATAATTATACTTATTAAATACTATTAGCAATATAACGTGCATTATTACCCATATAATGCAGTTATTATCGCCAGAACTGTAATAATTATACTTATTACTTATATTATTCTCAATATAACATGCATTATTACCCATATTATGCAGTTATTATCGCAAGAACTATAATAAATATACGTATTACTTTCATTATCATCAATATAACATGCATTATTACCCATATAATGGAGGTATTATCGCTAGAACTGTAATAATTATACTTATTACTTATATCATTATCAATATAACATGCATTATTACCCATATAATGGAGGTATTATCGCTAGAAATGTAATAATTATACTTATTAAATACTATTAGCAATATAACGTGCATTATTACCCATATAATGCAGTTATTATCGCCAGAACTGTAATAATTATACTTATTACTTCTATTATTATTAATATAACATGCATTATTACCCATATTATGCAGTTATTATCTCTAGAACCATAATAAATATACTTATTACTCCCAATATTATCAATATAACATGCATTATTACCCATATAATGCAGTTATTATCGCTAGAACTGTAATAATTGTACTTATTACTTACATTGTTAGCAATATAACGTGCATTATTACACATATAATGCAGTTATTATCGCTAGAACTGTAATAATTATACTTATTACTTATATTATTATCAATATAACATGCATTATTACCCACATTATGCAGTTATTATCGCTAGAACTATAATAAATATACGTATTACCTTTATTATCATCAATATAACATGCATTATTACCCATATTATGCAGTTATTATCGATAGAACTGTAATAAATATACTTATTACTTTTATTATTATCAATATAACATGCACTATTTGCCATATTTTACTATTATTATCGCTAGAACCATAATAAATATACTTATTACTCCCAATATTATCAATATAACATGCATTTTTACCCATATAATGCAGTTATTATCGCTAGAACTGTAATAATTATACTTATTACTTATATTATTATCAATATAACATGCATTATTACCCATATAATGCAGTTATTATCGCTAGAACTGTAATAATTGTACTCATTACTTATATTATTAGCAATATAACGTGCATTATTACCCATATAATGCAGTTATTATCGCTAGAACTGTAGTAATTATACTTATTACTTATATTGTTAGCAATATAACGTGCATTATTACCCATATAATGCAGTTATTATCGCTAGAACTCTAATAATTATACTTATTACTTAGATTATTATCAATATAACATGCATTATTACCCATATTATGCAGTTATTATCGCTCGAACTATAATAAATATACGTATTACTTTTATTATCATCAATATAACATGCATTATTACCAATATTATGCAGTTATTATCGATAGAACTGTAATAAATATATTTATTACTTTTATTATTATCAATATAACATGCACTATTTGCCATATTTTACTATTATTATCGCTAGAACTATAATAATTATACTTATTACTACCGATATTATCAATATAACATGCATTATTACCCATATTATGCAGTTATTATCGCTAGAACTGTAATAATTGTACTCATTACTTATATTATTAGCAATATAACGTGCATTATTACCCATATTATGCAGTTATTATCGCTAGAACTGTAATAATTATACTTATTACTTATATCATTATCAATATAACATGCGTTATTACCCATATAATGGAGGTATTATCGCTAGAACTGTAATAATTATACTTATTAAATACTATTAGCAATATAACGTGCATTATTACCCATATAATGCAGTTATTATCGCCAGAACTGTAATAATTATACTTATTACTTATATTATTATCAATATAACATGCATTATTACCCATATTATGCAGTTATTATCTCTAGAACCATAATAAATATACTTATTACTCCCAATATTATCAATATAACATGCATTATTACCCATATAATGCAGTTATTATAGCTAGAACTGTAATAATTGTACTTATTACTTATATTGTTAGCAATATAACGTGCATTATTACCCATATAATGCAGTTATTATCGCTAGAACTGTAATAATTATACTTATTACTTATATTATTATCAATATAACATGCATTATTACCCACATTATGCAGTTATTATCGCTAGAACTATAATAAATATACGTATTACCTTTATTATCATCAATATAACATGCATTATTACCCATATTATGCAGTTATTATCGATAGAACTGTAATAAATATATTTATTACTTTTATTATTATCAATATAACATGCACTATTTGCCATATTTTACTATTATTATTGCCAGAACTATAATAATTATACTTATTACACACGATATTATCAATATAACATGCATTATTACCCATATTATGCAGTTATTATCGCTAGAACTGTAATAATTGTACTCATTACTTATATTATTCTCAATATAACATGCATTATTACCCATATTATGCAGTTATTATCTCTAGAACCATAATAAATATACTTATTACTCCCAATATTATCAATATAACATGCATTATTACCCATATAATGCAGTTATTATCGCTAGAACTGTAATAATTGTACTTATTACTTATATTGTTAGCAATATAACGTGCATTATTACCCATATAATGCAGTTATTATCGCTAGAACTGTAATAATTATACTTATTACTTATATTATTATCAATATAACATGCATTATTACCCACATTATGCAGTTATTATCGCTAGAACTATAATAAATATACGTATTACCTTTATTATCATCAACATAACATGCATTATTACCCATATTATGCAGTTATTATCGATAGAACTGTAATAAATATATTTATTACTTTTATTATTATCAATATAACATGCACTATTTGCCATATTTTACTATTATTATCGCTAGAACTATAATAATTATACTTATTACTCCCGATATTATCAATATAACATGCATTATTACCCATATTATGCAGTTATTATCGCTAGAACTATAATAAACATACGTATTACTTTCATTATCATCAATATAACATGCATTATTACCCATATAATGGAGGTATTATCGCTAGAACTGTAATAATTATACTTATTACTTATATCATTATCAATATAACATGCATTATTACCCATATAATGGAGGTATTATCGCTAGAAATGTAATAATTATACTTATTAAATACTATTAGCAATATAACGTGCATTATTACCCATATAATGCAGTTATTATCGCCAGAACTGTAATAACTATACTTATTACTTATATTATTATCAATATAACATGCATTATTACCCATATTATGCAGTTATTATCTCTAGAACCATAATAAATATACTTATTACTCCCAATATTATCAATATAACATGCATTATTACCCATATAATGCAGTTATTATCGTTAGAACTGTAATAATTGTACTTATTACTTATATTGTTAGCAATATAACGTGCATTATTACCCATATAATGCAGTTATTATCGCTAGAACTGTAATAATTATACTTATTACTTATATTATTATCAATATAACATGCATTATTACCCACATTATGCAGTTATTATCGCTAGAACTATAATAAATATACGTATTGCCTTTATTATCATCAATATAACATGCATTATTACCCATATTATGCAGTTATTATCGATAGAACTGTAATAAATATATTTATTACTTTTATTATTATCAATATAACATGCACTATTTGCCATATTTTACTATTATTATCGCTAGAACTATAATAATTATACTTATTACTCCCGATATTATCAATATAACATGCATTATTACCCATATTATGCAGTTATTATCGCTAGAACTGTAATAATTGTACTCATTACTTATATTATTAGCAATATAACGTGCATTATTACCCATATTATGCAGTTATTATCGCTAGAACTGTAATAATTATACTTATTACTTATATCATTATCAATATAACATGCATTATTACCCATATAATGGTGGTATTATCGCTAGAACTGTAATAATTATACTTATTAAATACTATTAGCAATATAACGTGCATTATTACCCATATAATGCAGTTATTATCGCCAGAACTGTAATAATTATACTTATTACTTATATTATTCTCAATATAACATGCATTATTACCCATATTATGCAGTTATTATCGCAAGAACTATAATAAATATACGTATTACTTTCATTATCATCAATATAACATGCATTATTACCCATATAATGGAGGTATTATCGCTGGAACTGTAATAATTATACTTATTACTTATATCATTATCAATATAACATGCATTATTACCCATATAATGGAGGTATTATCGCTAGAAATGTAATAATTATACTTATTAAATACTATTAGCAATATAACGTGCATTATTACCCATATTATGCAGTTATTATCTCTAGAACCATAATAAATATACTTATTACTCCCAATATTATCAATATAACATGCATTATTACCCATATAATGCAGTTATTATCGCTAGAACTGTAATAATTTTACTTATTACTTATATTGTTAGCAATATAACGTGCATTATTACACATATAATGCAGTTATTATCGCTAGAACTGTAATAATTATACTTATTACTTATATTATTATCAATATAACATGCATTATTACCCACATTATGCAGTTATTATCGCTAGAACTATAATAAATATACGTATTACCTTTATTATTATCAATATAACATGCATTATTACCCATATTATGCAGTTATTATCTCTAGAACCATAATAAATATACTTATTACTCCCAATATTATCAATATAACATGCATTATTACCCATATAATGCAGTTATTATCGCTAGAACTGTAATAATTGTACTTATTACTTATATTGTTAGCAATATAACGTGCATTATTACCCATATAATGCAGTTATTATCGCTAGAACTGTAATAATTATACCTATTACTTATATTATTATCAATATAACATGAATTATTACCCACATTATGCAGTTATTATCGCTAGAACTATAATAAATATACGTATTACCTTTATTATCATCAACATAACATGCATTATTACCCATATTATGCAGTTATTATCGATAGAACTGTAATAAATATATTTATTACTTTCATTATTATCAATATAACATGCACTATTTGCCATATTTTACTATTATTATCGCTAGAACTATAATAATTATACTTATTACTCCCGATATTATCAATATAACATGCATTATTACCCATATTATGCAGTTATTATCGCTAGAACTGTAATAATTGTACTCATTACTTATATTATTAGCAATATAACGTGCATTATTACCCATATTATGCAGTTATTATCTCTAGAACCATAATAAATATACTTATTACTCCCAATATTATCAATATAACATGCATTATTACCCAAATTATGCAGTTATTATCGCTAGAACTGTAATAATTGTACTCATTACTTATATTATTAGCAATATAACGTGCATTATTACCCATATTATGCAGTTATTATCGCTAGAACTATAATAAACATACGTATTACTTTCATTATCATCAATATAACATGCATTATTACCCATATAATGGAGGTATTATCGCTAGAACTGTAATAATTATACTTATTAAATACTATTAGCAATATAACGTGCATTATTACCCATATAATGCAGTTATTATCGCCAGAACTGTAATAATTATACTTATTACTTATATTATTATCAATATAACATGCATTATTACCCATATTATGCAGTTATTATCTCTAGAACCATAATAAATATACTTATTACTCCCAATATTATCAATATAACATGCATTATTACCCATATAATGCAGTTATTATCGTTAGAACTGTAATAATTGTACTTATTACTTATATTGTTAGCAATATAACGTGCATTATTACCCATATAATGCAGTTATTATCGCTAGAACTGTAATAATTATACTTATTACTTATATTATTATCAATATAACATGCATTATTACCCACATTATGCAGTTATTATCGCTAGAACTATAATAAATATACGTATTACCTTTATTATCATCAATATAACATGCATTATTACCCATATTATGCAGTTATTATCGATAGAACTGTAATAAATATATTTATTACTTTTATTATTATCAATATAACATGCACTATTTGCCATAGTTTACTATTATTATCGCTAGAACTATAATAATTATACTTATTACTCCCGATATTATCAATATAACATGCATTATTACCCATATTATGCAGTTATTATCGCTAGAACTGTAATAATTGTACTCATTACTTATATTATTAGCAATATAACGTGCATTATTACCCATATTATGCAGTTATTATCGCTAGAACTGTAATAATTATACTTATTACTTATATCATTATCAATATAACATGCATTATTACCCATATAATGGTGGTATTATCGCTAGAACTGTAATAATTATACTTATTAAATACTATTAGCAATATAACGTGCATTATTACCCATATAATGCAGTTATTATCGCCAGAACTGTAATAATTATACTTATTACTTATATTATTCTCAATATAACATGCATTATTACCCATATTATGCAGTTATTATCGCAAGAACTATAATAAATATACGTATTACTTTCATTATCATCAATATAACATGCATTATTACCCATATAATGGAGGTATTATCGCTAGAACTGTAATAATTATACTTATTACTTATATCATTATCAATATAACATGCATTATTACCCATATAATGGAGGTATTATCGCTAGAAATGTAATAATTATACTTATTAAATACTATTAGCAATATAACGTGCATTATTACCCATATTATGCAGTTATTATCTCTAGAACCATAATAAATATACTTATTACTCCCAATATTATCAATATAACATGCATTATTACCCATATAATGCAGTTATTATCGCTAGAACTGTAATAATTTTACTTATTACTTATATTGTTAGCAATATAACGTGCATTATTACACATATAATGCAGTTATTATCGCTAGAACTGTAATAATTATACTTATTACTTATATTATTATCAATATAACATGCATTATTACCCACATTATGCAGTTATTATCGCTAGAACTATAATAAATATACGTATTACCTTTATTATCATCAATATAACATGCATTATTACCCATATTATGCAGTTATTATCGATAGAACTGTAATAAATATACTTATTACTTTTATTATTATCAATATAACATGCACTATTTGCCATATTTTACTATTATTATCGCTAGAACCATAATAAATATACTTATTACTCCCAATATTATCAATATAACATGCATTTTTACCCATATAATGCAGTTATTATCGCTAGAACTGTAATAATTATACTTATTACTTATATTATTATCAATATAACATGCATTATTACCCATATAATGCAGTTATTATCGCTAGAACTGTAATAATTATACTTATTACTTAGATTATTATCAATATAACATGCATTATTACCCATATTATGCAGTTATTATCGCTCGAACTATAATAAATATACGTATTACTTTTATTATCATCAATATAACATGCATTATTACCAATATTATGCAGTTATTATCGATAGAACTGTAATAAATATATTTATTACTTTTATTATTATCAATATAACATGCACTATTTGCCATATTTTACTATTATTATCGCTAGAACTATAATAATTATACTTATTACTACCGATATTATCAATATAACATGCATTATTACCCATATTATGCAGTTATTATCGCTAGAACTGTAATAATTGTAATCATTACTTATATTATTAGCAATATAACGTGCATTATTACCCATATTATGCAGTTATTATCGCTAGAACTGTAATAATTATACTTATTACTTATATCATTATCAATATAACATGCGTTATTACCCATATAATGGAGGTATTATCGCTAGAACTGTAATAATTATACTTATTAAATACTATTAGCAATATAACGTGCATTATTACCCATATAATGCAGTTATTATCGCCAGAACTGTAATAATTATACTTATTACTTATATTATTATCAATATAACATGCATTATTACCCATATTATGCAGTTATTATCTCTAGAACCATAATAAATATACTTATTACTCCCAATATTATCAATATAACATGCATTATTACCCATATAATGCAGTTATTATCGCTAGAACTGTAATAATTGTACTTATTACTTATATTGTTAGCAATATAACGTGCATTATTACCCATATAATGCAGTTATTATCGCTAGAACTGTAATAATTATACTTATTACTTATATTATTATCAATATAACATGCATTATTACCCACATTATGCAGTTATTATCGCTAGAACTATAATAAATATACGTATTACCTTTATTATCATCAACATAACATGCATTATTACCCATATTATGCAGTTATTATCGATAGAACTGTAATAAATATATTTATTACTTTTATTGTTATCAATATAACATGCACTATTTGCCATATTTTACTATTATTATCGCTAGAACTATAATAATTATACTTATTACTCCCGATATTATCAATATAACATGCATTATTACCCATATTATGCAGTTATTATCTCTAGAACCATAATAAATATACTTATTACTCCCAATATTATCAATATAACATGCATTATTACCCATATAATGCAGTTATTATCGCTAGAACTGTAATAATTGTACTTATTACTTATATTGTTAGCAATATAACGTGCATTATTACCCATATAATGCAGTTATTATCGCTAGAACTGTAATAATTATACTTATTACTTATATTATTATCAATATAACATGCATTATTACCCACATTATGCAGTTATTATCGCTAGAACTATAATAAATATACGTATTACCTTTATTATCATCAATATAACATGCATTATTACCCATATTATGCAGTTATTATCGATAGAACTGTAATAAATATATTTATTACTTTTATTATTATCAATATAACATGCACTATTTGCCATATTTTACTATTATTATTGCCAGAACTATAATAATTATACTTATTACACCCGATATTATCAATATAACATGCATTATTACCCATATTATGCAGTTATTATCGCTAGAACTGTAATAATTGTACTCATTACTTATATTATTCTCAATATAACATGCATTATTACCCATATAATGCAGTTATTATCGCTAGAACTGTAATAATTATACTTATTACTTATATTATTATCAATATAACATGCATTATTACCCACATTATGCAGTTATTATCGCTAGAACTATAATAAATATACGTATTACCTTTATTATCATCAATATAACATGCATTATTACCCATATTATGCAGTTATTATCGATAGAACTGTAATAAATATATTTATTACTTTTATTATTATCAATATAACATGCACTATTTGCCATATTTTACTATTATTATTGCCAGAACTATAATAATTATACTTATTACACCCGATATTATCAATATAACATGCATTATTACCCATATTATGCAGTTATTATCGCTAGAACTGTAATAATTGTACTCATTACTTATATTATTCTCAATATAACATGCATTATTACCCATATTATGCAGTTATTATCGCAAGAACTATAATAAATATACGTATTACTTTCATTATCATCAATATAACATGCATTATTACCCATATAATGGAGGTATTATCGCTAGAACTGTAATAATTATACTTATTACTTATATCATTATCAATATAACATGCATTATTACCCATATAATGGAGGTATTATCGCTAGAAATGTAATAATTATACTTATTAAATACTATTAGCAATATAACGTGCATTATTACCCATATAATGCAGTTATTATCGCCAGAACTGTAATAATTATACTTATTACTTATATTATTATTAATATAACATGCATTATTACCCATATTATGCAGTTATTATCTCTAGAACCATAATAAATATACTTATTACTCCCAATATTATCAATATAACATGCATTATTACCCATATAATGCAGTTATTATCGCTAGAACTGTAATAATTGTACTTATTACTTATATTGTTAGCAATATAACGTGCATTATTACCCATATAATGCAGTTATTATCGCTAGAACTGTAATAATTATACTTATTACTTTCATTATCATCAATATAACATGCATTATTACCCATATAATGGAGGTATTATCGCTAGAACTGTAATAATTATACTTATTACTTATATCATTATCAATATAACATGCATTATTACCCATATAATGGAGGTATTATCGCTAGAAATGTAATAATTATACTTATTAAATACTATTAGCAATATAACGTGCATTATTACCCATATAATGCAGTTATTATCGTCAGAACTGTAATAATTATACTTATTACTTATATTATTATTAATATAACATGCATTATTACCCATATTATGCAGTTATTATCTCTAGAACCATAATAAATATACTTATTACTCCCAATATTATCAATATAACATGCATTATTACCCATATTATGCAGTTATTATCGCTAGAACTGTAATAATTGTACTCATTACTTATATTATTAGCAATATAACGTGCATTATTACCCATATTATGCAGTTATTATCGCTAGAACTGTAATAATTATACTTATTACTTATACCATTATCAATATAACATGCATTATTAAACATATAATGGTGGTATTATCGCTAGAACTGTAATAATTATACTTATTAAATACTATTAGCAATATAACGTGCATTATTACCCATATAATGCAGTTATTATCGCCAGAACTGTAATAATTATACTTATTACTTATATTATTCTCAATATAACATGCATTATTACCCATATTATGCAGTTATTATCGCAAGAACTATAATAAATATACGTATGACTTTCATTATCATCAATATAACATGCATTATTACCCATATAATGGAGGTATTATCGCTAGAACTGTAATAATTATACTTATTACTTATATCATTATCAATATAACATGCATTATTACCCATATAATGGAGGTATTATCGCTAGAACTGTAATAATTATACTTATTAAATACTATTAGCAATATAACGTGCATTATTACCCATATAATGCAGTTATTATCGCCAGAACTGTAATAATTATACTTATTACTTATATTGTTAGCAATATAACGTGCATTATTACCCATATAATGCAGTTATTATCGCTAGAACTGTAATAATTATACTTATTACTTATATTATTATCAATATAACATGCATTATTACCCACATTATGCAGTTATTATCGCTAGAACTATAATAAATATACGTATTACCTTTATTATCATCAATATAACATGCATTATTACCCATATTATGCAGTTATTATCGATAGAACTGTAATAAATATATTTATTACATTTATTATTATCAATATAACATGCACTATTTGCCATATTTTACTATTATTATCGCTAGAACTATAATAATTATACTTATTACTCCCGATATTATCAATATAACATGCATTATTACCCATATTATGCAGTTATTATCGCTAGAACTGTAATAATTGTACTCATTACTTATATTATTAGCAATATAACGTGCATTATTACCCATATTATGCAGTTATTATCGCTAGAACTGTAATAATTATACTTATTACTTATATCATTATCAATATAACATGCATTATTACCCATATAATGGAGGTATTATCGCTAGAACTGTAATAATTATACTTATTACTTATATCATTATCAATATAACATGCATTATTACCCATATAATGGAGGTATTATCGCTAGAAATGTAATAATTATACTTATTAAATACTATTAGCAATATAACGTGCATTATTACCCATATAATGCAGTTATTATCGCCAGAACTGTAATAATTATACTTATTACTTATATTATTATTAATATAACATGCATTATTACCCATATTATGCAGTTATTATCTCTAGAACCATAATAAATATACTTATTACTCCCAATATTATCAATATAACATGCATTATTACCCATATAATGCAGTTATTATCGCTAGAACTGTAATAATTGTACTTATTACTTATATTGTTAGCAATATAACGTGCATTATTACCCATATAATGCAGTTATTATCGCTAGAACTGTAATAATTATACTTATTACTTTCATTATCATCAATATAACATGCATTATTACCCATATAATGGAGGTATTATCGCTAGAACTGTAATAATTATACTTATTACTTATATCATTATCAATATAACATGCATTATTACCCATATAATGGAGGTATTATCGCTAGAAATGTAATAATTATACTTATTAAATACTATTAGCAATATAACGTGCATTATTACCCATATAATGCAGTTATTATCGTCAGAACTGTAATAATTATACTTATTACTTATATTATTATTAATATAACATGCATTATTACCCATATTATGCAGTTATTATCTCTAGAACCATAATAAATATACTTATTACTCCCAATATTATCAATATAACATGCATTATTACCCATATTATGCAGTTATTATCGCTAGAACTGTAATAATTGTACTCATTACTTATATTATTAGCAATATAACGTGCATTATTACCCATATTATGCAGTTATTATCGCTAGAACTGTAATAATTATACTTATTACTTATACCATTATCAATATAACATGCATTATTAAACATATAATGGTGGTATTATCGCTAGAACTGTAATAATTATACTTATTAAATACTATTAGCAATATAACGTGCATTATTACCCATATAATGCAGTTATTATCGCCAGAACTGTAATAATTATACTTATTACTTATATTATTCTCAATATAACATGCATTATTACCCATATTATGCAGTTATTATCGCAAGAACTATAATAAATATACGTATGACTTTCATTATCATCAATATAACATGCATTATTACCCATATAATGGAGGTATTATCGCTAGAACTGTAATAATTATACTTATTACTTATATCATTATCAATATAACATGCATTATTACCCATATAATGGAGGTATTATCGCTAGAACTGTAATAATTATACTTATTAAATACTATTAGCAATATAACGTGCATTATTACCCATATAATGCAGTTATTATCGCCAGAACTGTAATAATTATACTTATTACTTATATTGTTAGCAATATAACGTGCATTATTACCCATATAATGCAGTTATTATCGCTAGAACTGTAATAATTATACTTATTACTTATATTATTATCAATATAACATGCATTATTACCCACATTATGCAGTTATTATCGCTAGGACTATAATAAATATACGTATTACCTTTATTATCATCAATATAACATGCATTATTACCCATATTATGCAGTTATTATCGATAGAACTGTAATAAATATATTTATTACTTTTATTATTATCAATATAACATGCACTATTTGCCATATTTTACTATTATTATCGCTAGAACTATAATAATTATACTTATTACTCCCGATATTATCAATATAACATGCATTATTACCCATATTATGCAGTTATTATCGCTAGAACTGTAATAATTGTACTCATTACTTATATTATTAGCAATATAACGTGCATTATTACCCATATTATGCAGTTATTATCGCTAGAACTGTAATAATTATACTTATTACTTATATCATTATCAATATAACATGCATTATTACCCATATAATGGAGGTATTATCGCTAGAACTGTAATAATTATACTTATTACTTATATTATTATCAATATAACATGCATTGTTACCCATATTATGCAGTTATTATTGCTAGAACTATAATAAATATACGTATTACTATTATTATCATCAATATAACATGCATTATTACCCATATTATGCAGTTATTATCGATAGAACTGTAATAAATATACTTATTACTTTTACTATTATCAATATATCATGCACTATTAGCCATATTTTACTATTATTATCGCTAGAACTGTAATAATTATACTTATTACTTATATTATTATCAATATAACATGCATTATTACCCATATTATGCAGTTATTATCGCTTGAACTGTAATAATTATACTTATTACTTATATTATTATCAATATAACATGCATTATTACCCATATTATGCAGTTATTATCGCTAGAACTATAATAAATATACGTATTACCTTTATTATCATCAATATAACATGCATTATTACCCATATTATGCAGTTATTATCGATAGAACTGTAATAAATATATTTATTACTTTTATTATTATCAATATAACATGCACTATTTGCCATATTTTACTATTATTATCGCTAGAACTATAATAATTATACTTATTACTCCCGATATTATCAATATAACATGCATTATTACCCATATTATGCAGTTATTATCGCTAGAACTGTAATAATTGTACTCATTACTTATATTATTAGCAATATAACGTGCATTATTACCCATATTATGCAGTTATTATCGCTAGAACTGTAATAATTATACTTATTACTTATACCATTATCAATATAACATGCATTATTACCCATATAATGGTGGTATTATCGCTAGAACTGTAATAATTATACTTATTAAATACTATTAGCAATATAACGTGCATTATTACCCATATAATGCAGTTATTATCGCCAGAACTGTAATAATTATACTTATTAAATACTATTAGCAATATAACGTGCATTATTACCCATATAATGCAGTTATTATCGCCAGAACTGTAATAATTATACTTATTACTTATATTGTTAGCAATATAACGTGCATTATTACCCATATAATGCAGTTATTATCGCTAGAACTGTAATAATTATACTTATTACTTATATTATTATCAATATAACATGCATTATTACCCACATTATGCAGTTATTATCGCTAGAACTATAATAAATATACGTATTACCTTTATTATCATCAATATAACATGCATTATTACCCATATTATGCAGTTATTATCGATAGAACTGTAATAAATATATTTATTACTTTTATTATTATCAATATAACATGCACTATTTGCCATATTTTACTATTATTATCGCTAGAACTATAATAATTATACTTATTACTCCCGATATTATCAATATAACATGCATTATTACCCATATTATGCAGTTATTATCGCTAGAACTGTAATAATTGTACTCATTACTTATATTATTAGCAATATAACGTGCATTATTACCCATATTATACAGTTATTATCGCTAGAACTGTAATAATTATACTTATTACTTATATCATTATCAATATAACATGCATTATTACCCATATAATGGAGGTATTATCGCTAGAACTGTAATAATTATACTTATTACTTATATTATTATCAATATAACATGCATTGTTACCCATATTATGCAGTTATTATTGCTAGAACTATAATAAATATACGTATTACTATTATTATCATCAATATAACATGCATTATTACCCATATTATGCAGTTATTATCGATAGAACTGTAATAAATATACTTATTACTTTTACTATTATCAATATATCATGCACTATTAGCCATATTTTACTATTATTATCGCAAGAACTGTAATAATTATACTTATTACTTATATTATTATCAATATAACATGCATTATTACCCATATTATGCAGTTATTATCGCTTGAACTGTAATAATTATACTTATTACTTATATTATTATCAATATAACATGCATTATTACCCATATTATGCAGTTATTATCGCTAGAACTATAATAAATATACGTATTACCTTTATTATCATCAATATAACATGCATTATTACCCATATTATGCAGTTATTATCGATAGAACTGTAATAAATATATTTATTACTTTTATTATTATCAATATAACATGCACTATTTGCCATATTTTACTATTATTATCGCTAGAACTATAATAATTATACTTATTACTCCCGATATTATCAATATAACATGCATTATTACCCATATTATGCAGTTATTATCGCTAGAACTGTAATAATTGTACTCATTACTTATATTATTAGCAATATAACGTGCATTATTACCCATATTATGCAGTTATTATCGCTAGAACTGTAATAATTATACTTATTACTTATACCATTATCAATATAACATGCATTATTACCCATATAATGGTGGTATTATCGCTAGAACTGTAATAATTATACTTATTAAATACTATTAGCAATATAACGTGCATTATTACCCATATAATGCAGTTATTATCGCCAGAACTGTAATAATTATACTTATTACTTATATTATTCTCAATATAACATGCATTATTACCCATATTATGCAGTTATTATCGCAAGAACTATAATAAATATACGTATGACTTTCATTATCATCAATATAACATGCATTATTACCCATATAATGGAGGTATTATCGCTAGAACTGTAATAATTATACTTATTACTTATATCATTATCAATATAACATGCATTATTACCCATATAATGGAGGTATTATCGCTAGAACTGTAATAATTATACTTATTAAATACTATTAGCAATATAACGTGCATTATTACCCATATAATGCAGTTATTATCGCCAGAACTGTAATAATTATACTTATTACTTATATTGTTAGCAATATAACGTGCATTATTACCCATATAATGCAGTTATTATCGCTAGAACTATAATAAATATACGTATTACCTTTATTATCATCAATATAACATGCATTATTACCCATATTATGCAGTTATTATCGATAGAACTGTAATAAATATATTTATTACTTTTATTATTATCAATATAACATGCACTATTTGCCATATTTTACTATTATTATCGCTAGAACTATAATAATTATACTTATTACTCCCGATATTATCAATATAACATGCATTATTACCCATATTATGCAGTTATTATCGCTAGAACTGTAATAATTGTACTCATTACTTATATTATTAGCAATATAACGTGCATTATTACCCATATTATGCAGTTATTATCGCTAGAACTGTAATAATTATACTTATTACTTATATCATTATCAATATAACATGCATTATTACCCATATAATGGAGGTATTATCGCTAGAACTGTAATAATTATACTTATTACTTATATTATTATCAATATAACATGCATTGTTACCCATATTATGCAGTTATTATCTCTAGAACCATAATAAATATACTTATTACTCCCAATATTATCAATATAACATGCATTATTACCCATATAATGCAGTTATTATCGCTAGAACTGTAATAATTATACTTATTACTTATATTATTATCAATATAACATGCATTATTACCCACATTATGCAGTTATTATCGCTAGAACTATAATAAATATACGTATTACCTTTATTATCATCAACATAACATGCATTATTACCCATATTATGGAGTTATTATCGATAGAACTGTAATAAATATATTTATTACTTTTATTATTATCAATATAACATGCACTATTTGCCATATTTTACTATTATTATCGCTAGAACTATAATAATTATACTTATTACTCCCGATATTATCAATATAACATGCATTATTACCCATATTATGCAGTTATTATCGCTAGAACTGTAATAATTATACTTATTACTTATATTATTATTAATATAACATACATTATTACCCATATTATGCAGTTATTATCTCTAGAACCATAATAAATATACTTATTACTCCCAATATTATCAATATAACATGCATTATTACCCATATTATGCAGTTATTATCGCTAGAGCTGTAATAATTGTACTCATTACTTATATTATTAGCAATATAACGTGCATTATTACCCATATTATGCAGTTATTATCGCTAGAACTATAATCAACATACGTATTACTTTCATTATCATCAATATAACATGCATTATTACCCATATAATGGAGGTATTATCGCTAGAACTGTAATAATTATACTTATTACTTATATCATTATCAATATAACATGCATTATTACCCATATAATGGAGGTATTATCGCTAGAAATGTAATAATTATACTTATTAAATACTATTAGCAATATAACGTGCATTATTACCCATATAATGCAGTTATTATCGCCAGAACTGTAATAATTATACTTATTACTTATATTATTATTAATATAACATGCATTATTACCCATATTATGCAGTTATTATCTCTAGAACCATAATAAATATACTTATTACTCCCAATATTATCAATATAACATGCATTATTACCCATATTATGCAGTTATTATCGCTAGAACTGTAATAATTGTACTCATTACTTATATTATTAGCAATATAACGTGCATTATTACCCATATTATGCAGTTATTATCGCTAGAACTGTAATAATTATACTTATTACTTATATCATTATCAATATAACATGCATTATTACCCATATAATGGAGGTATTATCGCTAGAACTGTAATAATTATACTTATTACTTATATTATTATCAATATAACATGCATTGTTACCCATATTATGCAGTTATTATTGCTAGAACTATAATAAATATACGTATTACTATTATTATCATCATATAACATGCATTATTACCCATATTATGCAGTTATTATCGATAGAACTGTAATAAATATACTTATTACTTTTACTATTATCAATATATCATGCACTATTAGCCATATTTTACTATTATTATCGCTAGAACTGTAATAATTATACTTATTACTTATATTATTATCAATATAACATGCATTATTACCCATATTATGCAGTTATTATCGCTTGAACTGTAATAATTATACTTATTACTTATATTATTATCAATATAACATGCATTATTACCCATATTATGCAGTTATTATCGCTAGAACTATAATAAATATACGTATTACCTTTATTATCATCAATATAACATGCATTATTACCCATATTATGCAGTTATTATCGATAGAACTGTAATAAATATATTTATTACTTTTATTATTATCAATATAACATGCACTATTTGCCATATTTTACTATTATTATCGCTAGAACTATAATAATTATACTTATTACTCCCGATATTATCAATATAACATGCATTATTACCCATATTATGCAGTTATTATCGCTAGAACTGTAATAATTGTACTCATTACTTATATTATTAGCAATATAACGTGCATTATTACCCATATTATGCAGTTATTATCGCTAGAACTGTAATAATTATACTTATTACTTATACCATTATCAATATAACATGCATTATTACCCATATAATGGTGGTATTATCGCTAGAACTGTAATAATTATACTTATTAAATACTATTAGCAATATAACGTGCATTATTACCCATATAATGCAGTTATTATCGCCAGAACTGTAATAATTATACTTATTACTTATATTATTCTCAATATAACATGCATTATTACCCATATTATGCAGTTATTATCGCCAGAACTATAATAAATATACGTATGACTTTCATTATCATCAATATAACATGCATTATTACCCATATAATGGAGGTATTATCGCTAGAACTGTAATAATTATACTTATTACTTATATCATTATCAATATAACATGCATTATTACCCATATAATGGAGGTATTATCGCTAGAACTGTAATAATTATACTTATTAAATACTATTAGCAATATAGCGTGCATTATTACCCATATAATGCAGTTATTATCGCCAGAACTGTAATAATTATACTTATTACTTATATTGTTAGCAATATAACGTGCATTATTACCCATATAATGCAGTTATTATCGCTAGAACTGTAATAATTATACTTATTACTTATATTATTATCAATATAACATGCATTATTACCCACATTATGCAGTTATTATCGCTAGAACTATAATAAATATACGTATTACCTTTATTATCATCAATATAACATGCATTATTACCCATATTATGCAGTTATTATCGATAGAACTGTAATAAATATATTTATTACTTTTATTATTATCAATATAACATGCACTATTTGCCATATTTTACTATTATTATCGCTAGAACTATAATAATTATACTTATTACTCCCGATATTATCAATATAACATGCATTATTACCCATATTATGCAGTTATTATCGCTAGAACTGTAATAATTGTACTCATTACTTATATTATTAGCAATATAACGTGCATTATTACCCATATTATGCAGTTATTATCGCTAGAACTGTAATAATTATACTTATTACTTATATCATTATCAATATAACATGCATTATTACCCATATAATGGAGGTATTATCGCTAGAACTGTAATAATTATACTTATTACTTATATTATTATCAATATAACATGCATTGTTACCCATATTATGCAGTTATTATTGCTAGAACTATAATAAATATACGTATTACTATTATTATCATCAATATAACATGCATTATTACCCATATTATGCAGTTATTATCGATAGAACTGTAATAAATATACTTATTACTTTTACTATTATCAATATATCATGCACTATTAGCCATATTTTACTATTATTATCGCTAGAACTGTAATAATTATACTTATTACTTATATTATTATCAATATAACATGCATTATTACCCATATTATGCAGTTATTATCGCTTGAACTGTAATAATTATACTTATTACTTATATTATTATCAATATAACATGCATTATTACCCATATTATGCAGTTATTATCGCTAGAACTATAATAAATATACGTATTACCTTTATTATCATCAATATAACATGCATTATTACCCATATTATGCAGTTATTATCGATAGAACTGTAATAAATATATTTATTACTTTTATTATTATCAATATAACATGCACTATTTGCCATATTATACTATTATTATCGCTAGAACTATAATAATTATACTTATTACTCCCGATATTATCAATATAACATGCATTATTACCCATATCATGCAGTTATTATCGCTAGAACTGTAATAATTGTACACATTACTTATATTATTAGCAATATAACGTGCATTATTACCCATATTATGCAGTTATTATCGCTAGAACTGTAATAATTATACTTATTACTTATATCATTATCAATATAACATGCATTATTACCCATATAATGGAGGTATTATCGCTAGAACTGTAATAATTATACTTATTACTTATATTATTATCAATATAACATGCATTGTTACCCATATTATGCAGTTATTATTGCTAGAACTATAATAAATATACGTATTACTATTATTATCATCAATATAACATGCATTATTACCCATATTATGCAGTTATTATCGATAGAACTGTAATAAATATACTTATTACTTTTACTATTATCAATATATCATGCACTATTAGCCATATTTTACTATTATTATCGCTAGAACTGTAATAATTATACTTATTACTTATATTATTATCAATATAACATGCATTATTACCCATATTATGCAGTTATTATCGCTTGAACTGTAATAATTATACTTATTACTTATATTATTATCAATATAACATGCATTATTACCCATATTATGCAGTTATTATTGCTAGAACTATAATAAATATACGTATTACCTTTATTATCATCAATATAACATGCATTATTACCCATATTATGCAGTTATTATCGATAGAACTGTAATAAATATATTTATTACTTTTATTATTATCAATATAACATGCACTATTTGCCATATTTTACTATTATTATCGCTAGAACTATAATAATTATACTTATTACTCCCGATATTATCAATATAACATGCATTATTACCCATATTATGCAGTTATTATCGCTAGAACTGTAATAATTGTACTCATTACTTATATTATTAGCAATATAACGTGCATTATTACCCATATTATGCAGTTATTATCGCTAGAACTGTAATAATTATACTTATTACTTATACCATTATCAATATAACATGCATTATTACCCATATAATGGTGGTATTATCGCTAGAACTGTAATAATTATACTTATTAAATACTATTAGCAATATAACGTGCATTATTACCCATATAATGCAGTTATTATCGCCAGAACTGTAATAATTATACTTATTACTTATATTATTCTCAATATAACATGCATTATTACCCATATTATGCAGTTATTATCGCAAGAACTATAATAAATATACGTATGACTTTCATTATCATCAATATAACATGCATTATTACCCATATAATGGAGGTATTATCGCTAGAACTGTAATAATTATACTTATTACTTATATCATTATCAATATAACATGCATTATTACCCATATAATGGAGGTATTATCGCTAGAACTGTAATAATTATACTTATTAAATACTATTAGCAATATAACGTGCATTATTACCCATATAATGCAGTTATTATCGCCAGAACTGTAATAATTATACTTATTACTTATATTGTTAGCAATATAACGTGCATTATTACCCATATAATGCAGTTATTATCGCTAGAACTGTAATAATTATACTTATTACTTATATTATTATCAATATAACGTGCATTATTACCCACATTATGCAGTTATTATCGCTAGAACTATAATAAATATACGTATTACCTTTATTATCATCAATATAACATGCATTATTACCCATATTATGCAGTTATTATCGATAGAACTGTAATAAATATATTTATTACTTTTATTATTATCAATATAACATGCACTATTTGCCATATTTTACTATTATTATCGCTAGAACTATAATAATTATACTTATTACTCCCGATATTATCAATATAACATGCATTATTACCCATATTATGCAGTTATTATCGCTAGAACTGTAATAATTGTACTCATTACTTATATTATTAGCAATATAACGTGCATTATTACCCATATTATGCAGTTATTATCGCTAGAACTGTAATAATTATACTTATTACTTATATCATTATCAATATAACATGCATTATTACCCATATAATGGAGGTATTATCGCTAGAACTGTAATAATTATACTTATTACTTATATTATTATCAATATAACATGCATTGTTACCCATATTATGCAGTTATTATTGCTAGAACTATAATAAATATACGTATTACTATTATTATCATCAATATAACATGCATTATTACCCATATTATGCAGTTATTATCGATAGAACTGTAATAAATATACTTATTACTTTTACTATTATCAATATATCATGCACTATTAGCCATATTTTACTATTATTATCGCTAGAACTGTAATAATTATACTTATTACTTATATTATTATCAATATAACATGCATTATTACCCATATTATGCAGTTATTATCGCTTGAACTGTAATAATTATACTTATTACTTATATTATTATCAATATAACATGCATTATTACCCATATTATGCAGTTATTATCGCTAGAACTATAATAAATATACGTATTACCTTTATTATCATCAATATAACATGCATTATTACCCATATTATGCAGTTATTATCGATAGAACTGTAATAAATATATTTATTACTTTTATTATTATCAATATAACATGCACTATTTGCCATATTATACTATTATTATCGCTAGAACTATAATAATTATACTTATTACTCCCGATATTATCAATATAACATGCATTATTACCCATATTATGCAGTTATTATCGCTAGAACTGTAATAATTGTACTCATTACTTATATTATTAGCAATATAACGTGCATTATTACCCATATTATGCAGTTATTATCGCTAGAACTGTAATAATTATACTTATTACTTATACCATTATCAATATAACATGCATTATTACCCATATAATGGTGGTATTATCGCTAGAACTGTAATAATTATACTTATTAAATACTATTAGCAATATAACGTGCATTATTACCCATATAATGCAGTTATTATCGCCAGAAATGTAATAATTATACTTATTACTTATATTATTCTCAATATAACATGCACTATTACCCATATTATGCAGTTATTATCGCAAGAACTATAATAAATATACGTATGACTTTCATTATCATCAATATAACATGCATTATTACCCATATAATGGAGGTATTATCGCTAGAACTGTAATAATTATACTTATTACTTATATCATTATCAATATAACATGCATTATTACCCATATAATGGAGGTATTATCGCTAGAACTGTAATAATTATACTTATTAAATACTATTAGCAATATAACGTGCATTATTACCCATATAATGCAGTTATTATCGCCAGAACTGTAATAATTATACTTATTACTTATATTGTTAGCAATATAACGTGCATTATTACCCATATAATGCAGTTATTATCGCTAGAACTGTAATAATTATACTTATTACTTATATTATTATCAATATAACATGCATTATTACCCACATTATGCAGTTATTATCGCTAGAACTATAATAAATATACGTATTACCTTTATTATCATCAATATAACATGCATTATTACCCATATTATGCAGTTATTATCGATAGAACTGTAATAAATATATTTATTACTTTTATTATTATCAATATAACATGCACTATTTGCCATATTTTACTATTATTATCGCTAGAACTATAATAATTATACTTATTACTCCCGATATTATCAATATAACATGCATTATTACCCATATTATGCAGTTATTATCGCTAGAACTGTAATAATTGTACTCATTACTTATATTATTAGCAATATAACGTGCATTATTACCCATATTATGCAGTTATTATCGCTAGAACTGTAATAATTATACTTATTACTTATATCATTATCAATATAACATGCATTATTACCCATATAATGGAGGTATTATCGCTAGAACTGTAATAATTATACTTATTACTTATATTATTATCAATATAACATGCATTGTTACCCATATTATGCAGTTATTATTGCTAGAACTATAATAAATATACGTATTACTATTATTATCATCAATATAACATGCATTATTACCCATATTATGCAGTTATTATCGATAGAACTGTAATAAATATACTTATTACTTTTACTATTATCAATATATCATGCACTATTAGCCATATTTTACTATTATTATCGCTAGAACTGTAATAATTATACTTATTACTTATATTATTATCAATATAACATGAATTATTACCCATATTATGCAGTTATTATCGCTTGAACTGTAATAATTATACTTATTACTTATATTATTATCAATATAACATGCATTATTACCCATATTATGCAGTTATTATCGCTAGAACTATAATAAATATACGTATTACCTTTATTATCATCAATATAACATGCATTATTACCCATATTATGCAGTTATTATCGATAGAACTGTAATAAATATACTTATTACTTTTAATATTATCAATATAACATGCACTGTTTGCCATATTTTACTATTATTATCGCTAGAACCATAATAAATATACTTATTACTCCCAATATTATCAATATAACTTGCATTTTTACCCATATAATGCAGTTATTATCGCTAGAACTGTAATAATTATACTTATTACTTATATTATTCTCAATATAACATGCATTATTACCCATATTATGCAGTTGTTATCGATAGAACTGTAATAATTATACTTATTACTTATATTATTATCAATATGACATGCATTATTACCCATATTATGCAGTTATTATCTCTAGAACCATAATAAATATACTTATTACTCCCAATATTATCAATATAACATGCATTACTACCCATATAATGCAGTTATTATCGCTAGAACTGTAATAATTATACTTATTACTTATATTATTATCAATATAACATGCATTATTACCCATATAATGCAGTTATTATCGCTAGAACTGTAATAATTGTACTCATTACTTATATTATTAGCAATATAACGTGCATTATTACCCATATAATGCAGTTATTATCGCTAGAACTGTAGTAATTATACTTATTACTTATATTGTTAGCAATATAACGTGCATTATTACCCATATAATGCAGTTATTATCGCTAGAACTCTAATAATTATACTTATTACGTAGATTATTATCAATATAACATGCATTATTACCCATATTATGCAGTTATTATCGCTCGAACTATAATAAATATACGTATTACTTTTATTATCATCAATATAACATGCATTATTACCCATATTATGCAGTTATTATCGATAGAACTGTAATAAATATATTTATTACTTTTATTATTATCAATATAACGTGCACTATTTGCCATATTTTACTATTATTATCGCTAGAACTATAATAATTATACTTATTACTCCCGATATTATCAATATAACATGCATTATTACCCATATTATGCAGTTATTATCGCTAGAACTGTAATAATTGTACTCATTACTTATGTTATTAGCAATATAACGTGCATTATTACCCATATTATGCAGTTATTATCGCTAGAACTGTAATAATTATACTTATTACTTATATCATTATCAATATAACATGCATTATTACCCATATAATGGTGGTATTATCGCTAGAACTGTAATAATTATACTTATTAAATACTATTAGCAATATAACATGCATTATTACCCACATTATGCAGTTATTATCGCTAGGACTATAATAAATATACGTATTACCTTTATTATCATCAATATAACATGCATTATTACCCATATTATGCAGTTATTATCGATAGAACTGTAATAAATATATTTATTACTTTTATTATTATCAATATAACATGCACTATTTGCCATATTTTACTATTATTATCGCTAGAACTATAATAATTATACTTATTACTCCCGATATTATCAATATAACATGCATTATTACCCATATTATGCAGTTATTATCGCTAGAACTGTAATAATTGTACTCATTACTTATATTATTAGCAATATAACGTGCATTATTACCCATATTATGCAGTTATTATCGCTAGAACTGTAATAATTATACTTATTACTTATATCATTATCAATATAACATGCATTATTACCCATATAATGGAGGTATTATCGCTAGAACTGTAATAATTATACTTATTACTTATATTATTATCAATATAACATGCATTGTTACCCATATTATGCAGTTATTATTGCTAGAACTATAATAAATATACGTATTACTATTATTATCATCAATATAACATGCATTATTACCCATATTATGCAGTTATTATCGATAGAACTGTAATAAATATACTTATTACTTTTACTATTATCAATATATCATGCACTATTAGCCATATTTTACTATTATTATCGCTAGAACTGTAATAATTATACTTATTACTTATATTATTATCAATATAACATGCATTATTACCCATATTATGCAGTTATTATCGCTTGAACTGTAATAATTATACTTATTACTTATATTATTATCAATATAACATGCATTATTACCCATATTATGCAGTTATTATCGCTAGAACTATAATAAATATACGTATTACCTTTATTATCATCAATATAACATGCATTATTACCCATATTATGCAGTTATTATCGATAGAACTGTAATAAATATATTTATTACTTTTATTATTATCAATATAACATGCACTATTTGCCATATTTTACTATTATTATCGCTAGAACTATAATAATTATACTTATTACTCCCGATATTATCAATATAACATGCATTATTACCCATATTATGCAGTTATTATCGCTAGAACTGTAATAATTGTACTCATTACTTATATTATTAGCAATATAACGTGCATTATTACCCATATTATGCAGTTATTATCGCTAGAACTGTAATAATTATACTTATTACTTATACCATTATCAATATAACATGCATTATTACCCATATAATGGTGGTATTATCGCTAGAACTGTAATAATTATACTTATTAAATACTATTAGCAATATAACGTGCATTATTACCCATATAATGCAGTTATTATCGCCAGAACTGTAATAATTATACTTATTAAATACTATTAGCAATATAACGTGCATTATTACCCATATAATGCAGTTATTATCGCCAGAACTGTAATAATTATACTTATTACTTATATTGTTAGCAATATAACGTGCATTATTACCCATATAATGCAGTTATTATCGCTAGAACTGTAATAATTATACTTATTACTTATATTATTATCAATATAACATGCATTATTACCCACATTATGCAGTTATTATCGCTAGAACTATAATAAATATACGTATTACCTTTATTATCATCAATATAACATGCATTATTACCCATATTATGCAGTTATTATCGATAGAACTGTAATAAATATATTTATTACTTTTATTATTATCAATATAACATGCACTATTTGCCATATTTTACTATTATTATCGCTACAACTATAATAATTATACTTATTACTCCTGATATTATCAATATAACATGCATTATTACCCATATTATGCAGTTATTATCGCTAGAACTGTAATAATTGTACTCATTACTTATATTATTAGCAATATAACGTGCATTATTACCCATATTATGCAGTTATTATCGCTAGAACTGTAATAATTATACTTATTACTTATATCATTATCAATATAACATGCATTATTACCCATATAATGGAGGTATTATCGCTAGAACTGTAATAATTATACTTATTACTTATATTATTATCAATATAACATGCATTGTTACCCATATTATGCAGTTATTATTGCTAGAACTATAATAAATATACGTATTACTATTATTATCATCAATATAACATGCATTATTACCCATATTATGCAGTTATTATCGATAGAACTGTAATAAATATACTTATTACTTTTACTATTATCAATATATCATGCACTATTAGCCATATTTTACTATTATTATCGCAAGAACTGTAATAATTATACTTATTACTTATATTATTATCAATATAACATGCATTATTACCCATATTATGCAGTTATTATCGCTTGAACTGTAATAATTATACTTATTACTTATATTATTATCAATATAACATGCATTATTACCCATATTATGCAGTTATTATCGCTAGAACTATAATAAATATACGTATTACCTTTATTATCATCAATATAACATGCATTATTACCCATATTATGCAGTTATTATCGATAGAACTGTAATAAATATATTTATTACTTTTATTATTATCAATATAACATGCACTATTTGCCATATTTTACTATTATTATCGCTAGAACTATAATAATTATACTTATTACTCCCGATATTATCAATATAACATGCATTATTACCCATATTATGCAGTTATTATCGCTAGAACTGTAATAATTGTACTCATTACTTATATTATTAGCAATATAACGTGCATTATTACCCATATTATGCAGTTATTATCGCTAGAACTGTAATAATTATACTTATTACTTATACCATTATCAATATAACATGCATTATTACCCATATAATGGTGGTATTATCGCTAGAACTGTAATAATTATACTTATTAAATACTATTAGCAATATAACGTGCATTATTACCCATATAATGCAGTTATTATCGCCAGAACTGTAATAATTATACTTATTACTTATATTATTCTCAATATAACATGCATTATTACCCATATTATGCAGTTATTATCGCAAGAACTATAATAAATATACGTATGACTTTCATTATCATCAATATAACATGCATTATTACCCATATAATGGAGGTATTATCGCTAGAACTGTAATAATTATACTTATTACTTATATCATTATCAATATAACATGCATTATTACCCATATAATGGAGGTATTATCGCTAGAACTGTAATAATTATACTTATTAAATACTATTAGCAATATAACGTGCATTATTACCCATATAATGCAGTTATTATCGCCAGAACTGTAATAATTATACTTATTACTTATATTGTTAGCAATATAACGTGCATTATTACCCATATAATGCAGTTATTATCGCTAGAACTATAATAAATATACGTATTACCTTTATTATCATCAATATAACATGCATTATTACCCATATTATGCAGTTATTATCGATAGAACTGTAATAAATATATTTATTACTTTTATTATTATCAATATAACATGCACTATTTGCCATATTTTACTATTATTATCGCTAGAACTATAATAATTATACTTATTACTCCCGATATTATCAATATAACATGCATTATTACCCATATTATGCAGTTATTATCGCTAGAACTGTAATAATTGTACTCATTACTTATATTATTAGCAATATAACGTGCATTATTACCCATATTATGCAGTTATTATCGCTAGAACTGTAATAATTATACTTATTACTTATATCATTATCAATATAACATGCATTATTACCCATATAATGGAGGTATTATCGCTAGAACTGTAATAATTATACTTATTACTTATATTATTATCAATATAACATGCATTGTTACCCATATTATGCAGTTATTATCTCTAGAACCATAATAAATATACTTATTACTCCCAATATTATCAATATAACATGCATTATTACCCATATAATGCAGTTATTATCGCTAGAACTGTAATAATTATACTTATTACTTATATTATTATCAATATAACATGCATTATTACCCACATTATGCAGTTATTATCGCTAGAACTATAATAAATATACGTATTACCTTTATTATCATCAACATAACATGCATTATTACCCATATTATGGAGTTATTATCGATAGAACTGTAATAAATATATTTATTACTTTTATTATTATCAATATAACATGCACTATTTGCCATATTTTACTATTATTATCGCTAGAACTATAATAATTATACTTATTACTCCCGATATTATCAATATAACATGCATTATTACCCATATTATGCAGTTATTATCGCTAGAACTGTAATAATTATACTTATTACTTATATTATTATTAATATAACATACATTATTACCCATATTATGCAGTTATTATCTCTAGAACCATAATAAATATACTTATTACTCCCAATATTATCAATATAACATGCATTATTACCCATATTATGCAGTTATTATCGCTAGAACTGTAATAATTGTACTCATTACTTATATTATTAGCAATATAACGTGCATTATTACCCATATTATGCAGTTATTATCGCTAGAACTATAATCAACATACGTATTACTTTCATTATCATCAATATAACATGCATTATTACCCATATAATGGAGGTATTATCGCTAGAACTGTAATAATTATACTTATTACTTATATCATTATCAATATAACATGCATTATTACCCATATAATGGAGGTATTATCGCTAGAACTGTAATAATTATACTTATTACTTATATTATTATCAATATAACATGCATTGTTACCCATATTATGCAGTTATTATTGCTAGAACTATAATAAATATACGTATTACTATTATTATCATCAATATAACATGCATTATTACCCATATTATGCAGTTATTATCGATAGAACTGTAATAAATATACTTATTACTTTTACTATTATCAATATATCATGCACTATTAGCCATATTTTACTATTATTATCGCTAGAACTGTAATAATTATACTTATTACTTATATTATTATCAATATAACATGCATTATTACCCATATTATGCAGTTATTATCGCTTGAACTGTAATAATTATACTTATTACTTATATTATTATCAATATAACATGCATTATTACCCATATTATGCAGTTATTATCGCTAGAACTATAATAAATATACGTATTACCTTTATTATCATCAATATAACATGCATTATTACCCATATTATGCAGTTATTATCGATAGAACTGTAATAAATATATTTATTACTTTTATTATTATCAATATAACATGCACTATTTGCCATATTTTACTATTATTATCGCTAGAACTATAATAATTATACTTATTACTCCCGATATTATCAATATAACATGCATTATTACCCATATTATGCAGTTATTATCGCTAGAACTGTAATAATTGTACTCATTACTTATATTATTAGCAATATAACGTGCATTATTACCCATATTATGCAGTTATTATCGCTAGAACTGTAATAATTATACTTATTACTTATACCATTATCAATATAACATGCATTATTACCCATATAATGGTGGTATTATCGCTAGAACTGTAATAATTATACTTATTAAATACTATTAGCAATATAACGTGCATTATTACCCATATAATGCAGTTATTATCGCCAGAACTGTAATAATTATACTTATTACTTATATTATTCTCAATATAACATGCATTATTACCCATATTATGCAGTTATTATCGCCAGAACTATAATAAATATACGTATGACTTTCATTATCATCAATATAACATGCATTATTACCCATATAATGGAGGTATTATCGCTAGAACTGTAATAATTATACTTATTACTTATATCATTATCAATATAACATGCATTATTACCCATATAATGGAGGTATTATCGCTAGAACTGTAATAATTATACTTATTAAATACTATTAGCAATATAGCGTGCATTATTACCCATATAATGCAGTTATTATCGCCAGAACTGTAATAATTATACTTATTACTTATATTGTTAGCAATATAACGTGCATTATTACCCATATAATGCAGTTATTATCGCTAGAACTGTAATAATTATACTTATTACTTATATTATTATCAATATAACATGCATTATTACCCACATTATGCAGTTATTATCGCTAGAACTATAATAAATATACGTATTACCTTTATTATCATCAATATAACATGCATTATTACCCATATTATGCAGTTATTATCGATAGAACTGTAATAAATATATTTATTACTTTTATTATTATCAATATAACATGCACTATTTGCCATATTTTACTATTATTATCGCTAGAACTATAATAATTATACTTATTACTCCCGATATTATCAATATAACATGCATTATTACCCATATTATGCAGTTATTATCGCTAGAACTGTAATAATTGTACTCATTACTTATATTATTAGCAATATAACGTGCATTATTACCCATATTATGCAGTTATTATCGCTAGAACTGTAATAATTATACTTATTACTTATATCATTATCAATATAACATGCATTATTACCCATATAATGGAGGTATTATCGCTAGAACTGTAATAATTATACTTATTACTTATATTATTATCAATATAACATGCATTGTTACCCATATTATGCAGTTATTATTGCTAGAACTATAATAAATATACGTATTACTATTATTATCATCAATATAACATGCATTATTACCCATATTATGCAGTTATTATCGATAGAACTGTAATAAATATACTTATTACTTTTACTATTATCAATATATCATGCACTATTAGCCATATTTTACTATTATTATCGCTAGAACTGTAATAATTATACTTATTACTTATATTATTATCAATATAACATGCATTATTACCCATATTATGCAGTTATTATCGCTTGAACTGTAATAATTATACTTATTACTTATATTATTATCAATATAACATGCATTATTACCCATATTATGCAGTTATTATCGCTAGAACTATAATAAATATACGTATTACCTTTATTATCATCAATATAACATGCATTATTACCCATATTATGCAGTTATTATCGATAGAACTGTAATAAATATATTTATTACTTTTATTATTATCAATATAACATGCACTATTTGCCATATTATACTATTATTATCGCTAGAACTATAATAATTATACTTATTACTCCCGATATTATCAATATAACATGCATTATTACCCATATCATGCAGTTATTATCGCTAGAACTGTAATAATTGTACACATTACTTATATTATTAGCAATATAACGTGCATTATTACCCATATTATGCAGTTATTATCGCTAGAACTGTAATAATTATACTTACTACTTATATCATTATCAATATAACATGCATTATTACCCATATAATGGAGGTATTATCGCTAGAACTGTAATAATTATACTTATTACTTATATTATTATCAATATAACATGCATTGTTACCCATATTATGCAGTTATTATTGCTAGAACTATAATAAATATACGTATTACTATTATTATCATCAATATAACATGCATTATTACCCATATTATGCAGTTATTATCGATAGAACTGTAATAAATATACTTATTACTTTTACTATTATCAATATATCATGCACTATTAGCCATATTTTACTATTATTATCGCTAGAACTGTAATAATTATACTTATTACTTATATTATTATCAATATAACATGCATTATTACCCATATTATGCAGTTATTATCGCTTGAACTGTAATAATTATACTTATTACTTATATTATTATCAATATAACATGCATTATTACCCATATTATGCAGTTATTATTGCTAGAACTATAATAAATATACGTATTACCTTTATTATCATCAATATAACATGCATTATTACCCATATTATGCAGTTATTATCGATAGAACTGTAATAAATATATTTATTACTTTTATTATTATCAATATAACATGCACTATTTGCCATATTTTACTATTATTATCGCTAGAACTATAATAATTATACTTATTACTCCCGATATTATCAATATAACATGCATTATTACCCATATTATGCAGTTATTATCGCTAGAACTGTAATAATTGTACTCATTACTTATATTATTAGCAATATAACGTGCATTATTACCCATATTATGCAGTTATTATCGCTAGAACTGTAATAATTATACTTATTACTTATACCATTATCAATATAACATGCATTATTACCCATATAATGGTGGTATTATCGCTAGAACTGTAATAATTATACTTATTAAATACTATTAGCAATATAACGTGCATTATTACCCATATAATGCAGTTATTATCGCCAGAACTGTAATAATTATACTTATTACTTATATTATTCTCAATATAACATGCATTATTACCCATATTATGCAGTTATTATCGCAAGAACTATAATAAATATACGTATGACTTTCATTATCATCAATATAACATGCATTATTACCCATATAATGGAGGTATTATCGCTAGAACTGTAATAATTATACTTATTACTTATATCATTATCAATATAACATGCATTATTACCCATATAATGGAGGTATTATCGCTAGAACTGTAATAATTATACTTATTAAATACTATTAGCAATATAACGTGCATTATTACCCATATAATGCAGTTATTATCGCCAGAACTGTAATAATTATACTTATTACTTATATTGTTAGCAATATAACGTGCATTATTACCCATATAATGCAGTTATTATCGCTAGAACTGTAATAATTATACTTATTACTTATATTATTATCAATATAACGTGCATTATTACCCACATTATGCAGTTATTATCGCTAGAACTATAATAAATATACGTATTACCTTTATTATCATCAATATAACATGCATTATTACCCATATTATGCAGTTATTATCGATAGAACTGTAATAAATATATTTATTACTTTTATTATTATCAATATAACATGCACTATTTGCCATATTTTACTATTATTATCGCTAGAACTATAATAATTATACTTATTACTCCCGATATTATCAATATAACATGCATTATTACCCATATTATGCAGTTATTATCGCTAGAACTGTAATAATTGTACTCATTACTTATATTATTAGCAATATAACGTGCATTATTACCCATATTATGCAGTTATTATCGCTAGAACTGTAATAATTATACTTATTACTTATATCATTATCAATATAACATGCATTATTACCCATATAATGGAGGTATTATCGCTAGAACTGTAATAATTATACTTATTACTTATATTATTATCAATATAACATGCATTGTTACCCATATTATGCAGTTATTATTGCTAGAACTATAATAAATATACGTATTACTATTATTATCATCAATATAACATGCATTATTACCCATATTATGCAGTTATTATCGATAGAACTGTAATAAATATACTTATTACTTTTACTATTATCAATATATCATGCACTATTAGCCATATTTTACTATTATTATCGCTAGAACTGTAATAATTATACTTATTACTTATATTATTATCAATATAACATGCATTATTACCCATATTATGCAGTTATTATCGCTTGAACTGTAATAATTATACTTATTACTTATATTATTATCAATATAACATGCATTATTACCCATATTATGCAGTTATTATCGCTAGAACTATAATAAATATACGTATTACCTTTATTATCATCAATATAACATGCATTATTACCCATATTATGCAGTTATTATCGATAGAACTGTAATAAATATATTTATTACTTTTATTATTATCAATATAACATGCACTATTTGCCATATTATACTATTATTATCGCTAGAACTATAATAATTATACTTATTACTCCCGATATTATCAATATAACATGCATTATTACCCATATTATGCAGTTATTATCGCTAGAACTGTAATAATTGTACTCATTACTTATATTATTAGCAATATAACGTGCATTATTACCCATATTATGCAGTTATTATCGCTAGAACTGTAATAATTATACTTATTACTTATACCATTATCAATATAACATGCATTATTACCCATATAATGGTGGTATTATCGCTAGAACTGTAATAATTATACTTATTAAATACTATTAGCAATATAACGTGCATTATTACCCATATAATGCAGTTATTATCGCCAGAACTGTAATAATTATACTTATTACTTATATTATTCTCAATATAACATGCACTATTACCCATATTATGCAGTTATTATCGCAAGAACTATAATAAATATACGTATGACTTTCATTATCATCAATATAACATGCATTATTACCCATATAATGGAGGTATTATCGCTAGAACTGTAATAATTATACTTATTAAATACTATTAGCAATATAACGTGCATTATTACCCATATAATGCAGTTATTATCGCCAGAACTGTAATAATTATACTTATTACTTATATTGTTAGCAATATAACGTGCATTATTACCCATATAATGCAGTTATTATCGCTAGAACTGTAATAATTATACTTATTACTTATATTATTATCAATATAACATGCATTATTACCCACATTATGCAGTTATTATCGCTAGAACTATAATAAATATACGTATTACCTTTATTATCATCAATATAACATGCATTATTACCCATATTATGCAGTTATTATCGATAGAACTGTAATAAATATATTTATTACTTTTATTATTATCAATATAACATGCACTATTTGCCATATTTTACTATTATTATCGCTAGAACTATAATAATTATACTTATTACTCCCGATATTATCAATATAACATGCATTATTACCCATATTATGCAGTTATTATCGCTAGAACTGTAATAATTGTACTCATTACTTATATTATTAGCAATATAACGTGCATTATTACCCATATTATGCAGTTATTATCGCTAGAACTGTAATAATTATACTTATTACTTATATCATTATCAATATAACATGCATTATTACCCATATAATGGAGGTATTATCGCTAGAACTGTAATAATTATACTTATTACTTATATTATTATCAATATAACATGCATTGTTACCCATATTATGCAGTTATTATTGCTAGAACTATAATAAATATACGTATTACTATTATTATCATCAATATAACATGCATTATTACCCATATTATGCAGTTATTATCGATAGAACTGTAATAAATATACTTATTACTTTTACTATTATCAATATATCATGCACTATTAGCCATATTTTACTATTATTATCGCTAGAACTGTAATAATTATACTTATTACTTATATTATTATCAATATAACATGAATTATTGCCCATATTATGCAGTTATTATCGCTTGAACTGTAATAATTATACTTATTACTTATATTATTATCAATATAACATGCATTATTACCCATATTATGCAGTTATTATCGCTAGAACTATAATAAATATACGTATTACCTTTATTATCATCAATATAACATGCATTATTACCCATATTATGCAGTTATTATCGATAGAACTGTAATAAATATACTTATTACTTTTAATATTATCAATATAACATGCACTGTTTGCCATATTTTACTATTATTATCGCTAGAACCATAATAAATATACTTATTACTCCCAATATTATCAATATAACTTGCATTTTTACCCATATAATGCAGTTATTATCGCTAGAACTGTAATAATTATACTTATTACTTATATTATTCTCAATATAACATGCATTATTACCCATATTATGCAGTTGTTATCGATAGAACTGTAATAATTATACTTATTACTTATATTATTATCAATATGACATGCATTATTACCCATATTATGCAGTTATTATCTCTAGAACCATAATAAATATACTTATTACTCCCAATATTATCAATATAACATGCATTACTACCCATATAATGCAGTTATTATCGCTAGAACTGTAATAATTATACTTATTACTTATATTATTATCAATATAACATGCATTATTACCCATATTATGCAGTTATTATCGATAGAACTGTAATAAATATACTTATTACTTTTATTATTATCAATATAACATGCACTATTTGCCATATTTTACTATTATTATCGCTAGAACCATAATAAATATACTTATTACTCCCAATATTATCAATATAACATGCATTTTTACCCATATAATGCAGTTATTATCGCTAGAACTGTAATAATTATACTTATTACTTATATTATTATCAATATAACATGCATTATTACCCATATAATGCAGTTATTATCGCTAGAACTGTAATAATTGTACTCATTACTTATATTATTAGCAATATAACGTGCATTATTACCCATATAATGCAGTTATTATCGCTAGAACTGTAGTAATTATACTTATTACTTATATTGTTAGCAATATAACGTGCATTATTACCCATATAATGCAGTTATTATCGCTAGAACTCTAATAATTATACTTATTACGTAGATTATTATCAATATAACATGCATTATTACCCATATTATGCAGTTATTATCGCTCGAACTATAATAAATATACGTATTACTTTTATTATCATCAATATAACATGCATTATTACCCATATTATGCAGTTATTATCGATAGAACTGTAATAAATATATTTATTACTTTTATTATTATCAATATAACGTGCACTATTTGCCATATTTTACTATTATTATCGCTAGAACTATAATAATTATACTTATTACTCCCGATATTATCAATATAACATGCATTATTACCCATATTATGCAGTTATTATCGCTAGAACTGTAATAATTGTACTCATTACTTATATTATTAGCAATATAACGTGCATTATTACCCATATTATGCAGTTATTATCGCTAGAACTGTAATAATTATACTTATTACTTATATCATTATCAATATAACATGCATTATTACCCATATAATGGTGGTATTATCGCTAGAACTGTAATAATTATACTTATTAAATACTATTAGCAATATAACATGCATTATTACCCATATAATGCAGTTATTATCGCTAGAACTGTAATAATTGTACTTACTACTTATATTGTTAGCAATATAACATGCATTATTACCCATATAATGCAGTTATTATCGCTAGAACCTTAATAAATATACTTATTACTCCCAATATTATCAATATAACATGCATTATTACCCATATTATGCAGTTATTATCGCTAGAACTATAATAAATATACGTATTACCTTTATTATCATCAATATAACATGCATTATTACCCATATTATGCAGTTATTATCGATAGAACTGTAATAAATATACTTATTACTTTTAATATTATCAATATAACATGCACTGTTTGCCATATTTTACTATTATTATCGCTAGAACCATAATAAATATACTTATTACTCCCAATATTATCAATATAACTTGCATTTTTACCCATATAATGTAGTTATTATCGCTAGAACTGTAATAATTATACTTATTACTTATATTATTCTCAATATAACATGCATTATTACCCATATTATGCAGTTGTTATCGATAGAACTGTAATAATTATACTTATTACTTATATTATTATCAATATGACATGCATTATTACCCATATTATGCAGTTATTATCTCTAGAACCATAATAAATATACTTATTACTCCCAATATTATCAATATAACATGCATTACTACCCATATAATGCAGTTATTATCGCTAGAACTGTAATAATTATACTTATTACTTATATTATTATCAATATAACATGCATTATTACCCATATTATGCAGTTATTATCGATAGAACTGTAATAAATATACTTATTACTTTTATTATTATCAATATAACATGCACTATTTGCCATATTTTACTATTATTATCGCTAGAACCATAATAAATATACTTATTACTCCCAATATTATCAATATAACATGCATTTTTACCCATATAATGCAGTTATTATCGCTAGAACTGTAATAATTATACTTATTACTTATATTATTATCAATATAACATGCACTATTTGCCATATTTTACTATTATTATCGCTAGAACTATAATAATTATACTTATTACTCCCGATATTATCAATATAACATGCATTATTACCCATATTATGCAGTTATTATCGCTAGAACTGTAATAATTGTACTCATTACTTATATTATTAGCAATATAACGTGCATTATTACCCATATTATGCAGTTATTATCGCTAGAACTGTAATAATTATACTTATTACTTATATCATTATCAATATAACATGCATTATTACCCATATAATGGTGGTATTATCGCTAGAACTGTAATAATTATACTTATTAAATACTATTAGCAATATAACATGCATTATTACCCATATAATGCAGTTATTATCGCTAGAACTGTAATAATTGTACTTACTACTTATATTGTTAGCAATATAACATGCATTATTACCCATATAATGCAGTTATTATCGCTAGAACCTTAATAAATATACTTATTACTCCCAATATTATCAATATAACATGCATTATTACCCATATTATGCAGTTATTATCGCTAGAACTATAATAAATATACGTATTACCTTTATTATCATCAATATAACATGCATTATTACCCATATTATGCAGTTATTATCGATAGAACTGTAATAAATATACTTATTACTTTTAATATTATCAATATAACATGCACTGTTTGCCATATTTTACTATTATTATCGCTAGAACCATAATAAATATACTTATTACTCCCAATATTATCAATATAACTTGCATTTTTACCCATATAATGTAGTTATTATCGCTAGAACTGTAATAATTATACTTATTACTTATATTATTCTCAATATAACATGCATTATTACCCATATTATGCAGTTGTTATCGATAGAACTGTAATAATTATACTTATTACTTATATTATTATCAATATGACATGCATTATTACCCATATTATGCAGTTATTATCTCTAGAACCATAATAAATATACTTATTACTCCCAATATTATCAATATAACATGCATTACTACCCATATAATGCAGTTATTATCGCTAGAACTGTAATAATTATACTTATTACTTATATTATTATCAATATAACATGCATTATTACCCATATTATGCAGTTATTATCGATAGAACTGTAATAAATATACTTATTACTTTTATTATTATCAATATAACATGCACTATTTGCCATATTTTACTATTATTATCGCTAGAACCATAATAAATATACTTATTACTCCCAATATTATCAATATAACATGCATTTTTACCCATATAATGCAGTTATTATCGCTAGAACTGTAATAATTATACTTATTACTTATATTATTATCAATATAACATGCATTATTACCCATATAATGCAGTTATTATCGCTAGAACTGTAATAATTGTACTCATTACTTATATTATTAGCAATATAACGTGCATTATTACCCATATAATGCAGTTATTATCGCTAGAACTGTAGTAATTATACTTATTACTTATATTGTTAGCAATATAACGTGCATTATTACCCATATAATGCAGTTATTATCGCTAGAACTCTAATAATTATACTTATTACGTAGATTATTATCAATATAACATGCATTATTACCCATATTATGCAGTTATTATCGCTCGAACTATAATAAATATACGTATTACTTTTATTATCATCAATATAACATGCATTATTACCCATATTATGCAGTTATTATCGATAGAACTGTAATAAATATATTTATTACTTTTATTATTATCAATATAACGTGCACTATTTGCCATATTTTACTATTATTATCGCTAGAACTATAATAATTATACTTATTACTCCCGATATTATCAATATAACATGCATTATTACCCATATTATGCAGTTATTATCGCTAGAACTGTAATAATTGTACTCATTACTTATATTATTAGCAATATAACGTGCATTATTACCCATATTATGCAGTTATTATCGCTAGAACTGTAATAATTATACTTATTACTTATATCATTATCAATATAACATGCATTATTACCCATATAATGGTGGTATTATCGCTAGAACTGTAATAATTATACTTATTAAATACTATTAGCAATATAACATGCATTATTACCCATATAATGCAGTTATTATCGCTAGAACTGTAATAATTATACTTATTACTTATATTATTATCAGTATAACATGCATTATTACCCATATTATGCAGTTATTATCTCTAGAACCATAATAAATATACTTATTACTCCCAATATTATCAATATAACATGCATTATTACCCATATAATGCAGTTATTATCGCTAGAACTGTAATAATTGTACTTATTACTTATATTGTTAGCAATATAACGTGCATTATTACCCATATAATGCAGTTATTATCGCTAGAACTGTAATAATTATACTTATTACTTATATTATTATCAATATAACATGCATTATTACCCACATTATGCAGTTATTATCGCTAGAACTATAATAAATATACGTATTACCTTTATTATCATCAATATAACATGCATTATTACCCATATTATGCAGTTATTATCGATAGAACTGTAATAAATATATTTATTACTTTTATTATTATCAATATAACATGCACTATTTGCCATATTTTACTATTATTATCGCTAGAACTATAATAATTATACTTATTACTCCCGATATTATCAATATAACATGCATTATTACCCATATTATGCAGTTATTATCGCTAGAACTGTAATAATTGTACTCATTACTTATATTATTAGCAATATAACGTGCATTATTACCCATATTATGCAGTTATTATCGCTAGAACTGTAATAATTATACTTATTACTTATATCATTATCAATATAACATGCATTATTACCCATATAATGGTGGTATTATCGCTAGAACTGTAATAATTATACTTATTAAATACTATTAGCAATATAACGTGCATTATTACCCATATAATGCAGTTATTATCGCCAGAACTGTAATAATTATACTTATTACTTATATTATTCTCAATATAACATGCATTATTACCCATATTATGCAGTTATTATCGCAAGAACTATAATAAATATACGTATTACTTTCATTATCATCAATATAACATGCATTATTACCCATATAATGGAGGTATTATCGCTAGAACTGTAATAATTATACTTATTACTTATATCATTATCAATATAACATGCATTATTACCCATATAATGGAGGTATTATCGCTAGAAATGTAATAATTATACTTATTAAATACTATTAGCAATATAACGTGCATTATTACCCATATAATGCAGTTATTATCGCCAGAACTGTAATAATTATACTTATTACTTATATTATTATTAATATAACATGCATTATTACCCATATTATGCAGTTATTATCTCTAGAACCATAATAAATATACTTATTACTCCCAATATTATCAATATAACATGCATTACTACCCATATAATGCAGTTATTATCGCTAGAACTGTAATAATTATACTTATTACTTTTACTATTATCAATATATCATGCACTATTAGCCATATTTTACTATTATTATCGCAAGAACTGTAATAATTATACTTATTACTTATATTATTAGCAATATAACGTGCATTATTACCCATATTATGCAGTTATTATCGCTAGAACTGTAATAATTATACTTATTACTTATATCATTATCAATATAACATGCATTATTACCCATATAATGGTGGTATTATCGCTAGAACTGTAATAATTATACTTATTAAATACTATTAGCAATATAACGTGCATTATTACCCATATAATGCAGTTATTATCGCCAGAACTGTAATAATTATACTTATTACTTATATTATTCTCAATATAACATGCATTATTACCCATATTATGCAGTTATTATCGCAAGAACTATAATAAATATACGTATTACTTTCATTATCATCAATATAACATGCATTATTACCCATATAATGGAGGTATTATCGCTAGAACTGTAATAATTATACTTATTACTTATATCATTATCAATATAACATGCATTATTACCCATATAATGGAGGTATTATCGCTAGAAATGTAATAATTATACTTATTAAATACTATTAGCAATATAACGTGCATTATTACCCATATAATGCAGTTATTATCGCCAGAACTGTAATAATTATACTTATTACTTATATTATTATTAATATAACATGCATTATTACCCATATTATGCAGTTATTATCTCTAGAACCATAATAAATATACTTATTACTCCCAATATTATCAATATAACATGCATTACTACCCATATAATGCAGTTATTATCGCTAGAACTGTAATAATTATACTTATTACTTATATTATTATCAATATAACATGCATTATTACCCATATTATGCAGTTATTATCGATAGAACTGTAATAAATATACTTATTACTTTTATTATTATCAATATAACATGCACTATTTGCCATATTTTACTATTATTATCGCTAGAACCATAATAAATATACTTATTACTCCCAATATTATCAATATAACTTGCATTTTTGCCCATATAATGCAGTTATTATCGCTAGAACTGTAATAATTATACTTATTACTTATATTATTATCAATATAACATGCATTATTACCCATATAATGCAGTTATTATCGCTAGAACTGTAATAATTGTACTCATTACTTATATTATTAGCAATATAACGTGCATTATTACCCATATAATGCAGTTATTATCGCTAGAACTGTAGTAATTATACTTATTACTTACATTGTTAGCAATATAACGTGCATTATTACCCATATAATGCAGTTATTATCGCTAGAACTCTAATAATTATACTTATTACGTAGATTATTATCAATATAACATGCATTATTACCCATATTATGCAGTTATTATCGCTCGAACTATAATAAATATACGTATTACTTTTATTATCATCAATATAACATGCATTATTACCCATATTATGCAGTTATTATCGATAGAACTGTAATAAATATATTTATTACTTTTATTATTATCAATATAACGTGCACTATTTGCCATATTTTACTATTATTATCGCTAGAACTATAATAATTATACTTATTACTCCCGATATTATCAATATAACATGCATTATTACCCATATTATGCAGTTATTATCGCTAGAACTGTAATAATTGTACTCATTACTTATATTATTAGCAATATAACGTGCATTATTACCCATATTATGCAGTTATTATCGCTAGAACTGTAATAATTATACTTATTACTTATATCATTATCAATATAACATGCATTATTACCCATATAATGGTGGTATTATCGATAGAACTGTAATAATTATACTTATTAAATACTATTAGCAATATAACATGCATTATTACCCATATAATGCAGTTATTATCGCTAGAACTGTAATAATTGTACTTACTACTTATATTGTTAGCAATATAACATGCATTATTACCCATATAATGCAGTTATTATCGCTAGAACCTTAATAAATATACTTATTACTCCCAATATTATCAATATAACATGCATTATTACCCATATTATGCAGTTATTATCGCTAGAACTATAATAAATATACGTATTACCTTTATTATCATCAATATAACATGCATTATTACCCATATTATGCAGTTATTATCGATAGAACTGTAATAAATATACTTATTACTTTTAATATTATCAATATAACATGCACTGTTTGCCATATTTTACTATTATTATCGCTAGAACCATAATAAATATACTTATTACTCCCAATATTATCAATATAACTTGCATTTTTACCCATATAATGTAGTTATTATCGCTAGAACTGTAATAATTATACTTATTACTTATATTATTCTCAATATAACATGCATTATTACCCATATTATGCAGTTGTTATCGATAGAACTGTAATAATTATACTTATTACTTATATTATTATCAATATGACATGCATTATTACCCATATTATGCAGTTATTATCTCTAGAACCATAATAAATATACTTATTACTCCCAATATTATCAATATAACATGCATTACTACCCATATAATGCAGTTATTATCGCTAGAACTGTAATAATTATACTTATTACTTATATTATTATCAATATAACATGCATTATTACCCATATTATGCAGTTATTATCGATAGAACTGTAATAAATATACTTATTACTTTTATTATTATCAATATAACATGCACTATTTGCCATATTTTACTATTATTATCGCTAGAACCATAATAAATATACTTATTACTCCCAATATTATCAATATAACATGCATTTTTACCCATATAATGCAGTTATTATCGCTAGAACTGTAATAATTATACTTATTACTTATATTATTATCAATATAACATGCATTATTACCCATATAATGCAGTTATTATCGCTAGAACTGTAATAATTGTACTCATTACTTATATTATTAGCAATATAACGTGCATTATTACCCATATAATGCAGTTATTATCGCTAGAACTGTAGTAATTATACTTATTACTTATATTGTTAGCAATATAACGTGCATTATTACCCATATAATGCAGTTATTATCGCTAGAACTCTAATAATTATACTTATTACGTAGATTATTATCAATATAACATGCATTATTACCCATATTATGCAGTTATTATCGCTCGAACTATAATAAATATACGTATTACTTTTATTATCATCAATATAACATGCATTATTACCCATATTATGCAGTTATTATCGATAGAACTGTAATAAATATATTTATTACTTTTATTATTATCAATATAACGTGCACTATTTGCCATATTTTACTATTATTATCGCTAGAACTATAATAATTATACTTATTACTCCCGATATTATCAATATAACATGCATTATTACCCATATTATGCAGTTATTATCGCTAGAACTGTAATAATTGTACTCATTACTTATATTATTAGCAATATAACGTGCATTATTACCCATATTATGCAGTTATTATCGCTAGAACTGTAATAATTATACTTATTACTTATATCATTATCAATATAACATGCGTTATTACCCATATAATGGAGGTATTATCGCTAGAACTGTAATAATTATACTTATTAAATACTATTAGCAATATAACGTGCATTATTACCCATATAATGCAGTTATTATCGCCAGAACTGTAATAATTATACTTATTACTTATATTATTATCAGTATAACATGCATTATTACCCATATTATGCAGTTATTATCTCTAGAACCATAATAAATATACTTATTACTCCCAATATTATCAATATAACATGCATTATTACCCATATAATGCAGTTATTATCGCTAGAACTGTAATAATTGTACTTATTACTTATATTGTTAGCAATATAACGTGCATTATTACCCATATAATGCAGTTATTATCGCTAGAACTGTAATAATTATACTTATTACTTATATTATTATCAATATAACATGCATTATTACCCACATTATGCAGTTATTATCGCTAGAACTATAATAAATATACGTATTACCTTTATTATCATCAATATAACATGCATTATTACCCATATTATGCAGTTATTATCGATAGAACTGTAATAAATATATTTATTACTTTTATTATTATCAATATAACATGCACTATTTGCCATATTTTACTATTATTATCGCTAGAACTATAATAATTATACTTATTACTCCCGATATTATCAATATAACATGCATTATTACCCATATTATGCAGTTATTATCGCTAGAACTGTAATAATTGTACTCATTACTTATATTATTAGCAATATAACGTGCATTATTACCCATATTATGCAGTTATTATCGCTAGAACTGTAATAATTATACTTATTACTTATATCATTATCAATATAACATGCATTATTACCCATATAATGGTGGTATTATCGCTAGAACTGTAATAATTATACTTATTAAATACTATTAGCAATATAACGTGCATTATTACCCATATAATGCAGTTATTATCGCCAGAACTGTAATAATTATACTTATTACTTATATTATTCTCAATATAACATGCATTATTACCCATATTATGCAGTTATTATCGCAAGAACTATAATAAATATACGTATTACTTTCATTATCATCAATATAACATGCATTATTACCCATATAATGGAGGTATTATCGCTAGAACTGTAATAATTATACTTATTACTTATATCATTATCAATATAACATGCATTATTACCCATATAATGGAGGTATTATCGCTAGAAATGTAATAATTATACTTATTAAATACTATTAGCAGTATAACGTGCATTATTACCCATATAATGCAGTTATTATCGCCAGAACTGTAATAATTATACTTATTACTTATATTATTATTAATATAACATGCATTATTACCCATATTATGCAGTTATTATCTCTAGAACCATAATAAATATACTTATTACTCCCAATATTATCAATATAACATGCATTATTACCCATATAATGCAGTTATTATCGCTAGAACTGTAATAATTGTACTTATTACTTATATTGTTAGCAATATAACGTGCATTATTACCCATATAATGCAGTTATTATCGCTAGAACTGTAATAATTATACTTATTACTTATATTATTATCAATATAACATGCATTATTACCCACATTATGCAGTTATTATCGCTAGAACTATAATAAATATACGTATTACCTTTATTATCATCAATATAACATGCATTATTACCCATATTATGCAGTTATTATCGATAGAACTGTAATAAATATATTTATTACTTTTATTATTATCAATATAACATGCACTATTTGCCATATTTTACTATTATTATCGCTAGAACTATAATAATTATACTTATTGCTCCCGATATTATCAATATAACATGCATTATTACCCATATTATGCAGTTATTATCGCTAGAACTGTAATAATTGTACTCATTACTTATATTATTAGCAATATAACGTGCATTATTACCCATATTATGCAGTTATTATCGCTAGAACTGTAATAATTATACTTATTACTTATATCATTATCAATATAACATGCATTATTACCCATATAATGGAGGTATTATCGCTAGAACTGTAATAATTATACTTATTAAATACTATTAGCAATATAACGTGCATTATTACCCATATAATGCAGTTATTATCGCCAGAACTGTAATAATTATACTTATTACTTATATTATTCTCAATATAACATGCATTATTACCCATATTATGCAGTTATTATCGCAAGAACTATAATAAATATACGTATTACTTTCATTATCATCAATATAACATGCATTATTACCCATATAATGGAGGTATTATCGCTAGAACTGTAATAATTATACTTATTACTTATATTATTATCAATATAACATGCATTATTACCCATATAATGGAGGTATTATCGCTAGAACTGTAATAATTATACTTATTAAATACTATTAGCAATATAACATGCATTATTACCAATATAATGCAGTTATTATCGCTAGAACTGTAATAATTATACTTATTACTTATATTGTTAGCAATATAACGTGCATTATTATCCATATAATGCAGTTATTATCGCTAGAACTGTAATAATTATACTTATTACTTATATTATTATCAATATAACATGCATTATTACCCATATTATGCAGTTATTATCGATAGAACAGTAATAAATATATTTATTACTTTTATTATTATCAATATAACATGCATTATTACCCATATAATGCAGTTATTATCTCTAGAACCTTAATAAATATACTTATTACTCCCAATATTATCAATATAACATGCATTATTACCCATATAATGCAGTTATTATCGCTAGAACTGAAATAATTATACTTATTACTTATATTGTTAGCAATATAACGTGCATTATTACCCATACAATGCAGTTATTATCGCTAGAACTGTAATAATTATACTAATTACTTATATTATTATCAATATAACATGCATTATTACCCATATTATGCAGTTATTATCGCCAGAACTGTAATAATTATACTTGTTACTTATATTATTCTCAATATAACATGCATTATTACCCATATTATGCAGTTATTATCGCAAGAACTATAATAAATATACGTATTACTTTCACTATCATCAATATAACATGCATTATTACCCATATAATGGAGGTATTATCGCTAGAACTGTAATAATTATACTTATTACTTATATTATTATCAATATAACATGCATTATTACCTATATTATGCAGTTATTATCTCCAGAACCATAATAAATATACTTATTACTCCCAATATTATCAATATAACATGCATTATTACCCATATAATGCAGTTATTATCGCTAGAACTGTAATAATTATACTTATTACTTATATTATTATCAATATAACATGCATTATTAACCACATTATGCAGTTATTATCGCTAGAACTATAATAAATATACGTATTACCTTTATTATCATCAATATAACATGCATTATTACCCATATTATGCAGTTATTATCGATAGAACTGTAATAAATATACTTATTACTTTTATTATTATCAATATAACATGCACTATTTGCCATATTTTACTATTATTATCGCTAGAACCATAATAAATATACTTATTACTCCCAATATTATCAATATAACATGCATTACTACCCATATAATGCAGTTATTATCGCTAGAACTGTAATAATTATACTTATTACTTATATTGTTAGCAATATAACGTGCATTATTACCCATATAATGCAGTTATTATCGCCAGAACTGTAATAATTATACTTATTACTAATATTATTATCAATATAACATGCATTATTACCCACATTATGCAGTTATTATCGCTAGAACTATAATAAATATACGTATCACCTTTATTATCATCAATATAACATGCATTATTACCCATATTATGCAGTTATTATCGCTAGAACTGTAATAATTATACTTATTACTTATATTATTATCAATATAACATGCATTATTACCCATATAATGCAGTTATTATCGCTGGAACTGTAATAATTGTACTCATTACTTATATTATTAGCAATATAACGTGCATTGTTACCCATATAATGCAGTTATTATCGCTAGAACTGTAATAATTATACTTATTACTTATATTATTATCAATATAACATGCACTATTACCCATATTATGCAGTTATTATCGATAGAACTCTAATAAATATACTTATTACTTTTACTATTATCAATATATCATGCACTATTAGCCATATTTTACTATTATTACCGCTAGAACTATAATAATTATACTTATTATCCCCGATATTATCAATATAACATGCCTTATTACCCATATAATGCAGTTATTATCGCTAGAACTGTAATAATTATACTTATTACTTATATTATTATCAATATAACATGCATTATTACCCACATTATGCAGTTATTATCGCTAGAACTATAATAAATATACGTATTACCTTTATTATCATCAATATAACATGCAATATTACCCATATTATGCAGTTGTTATCGATAGAACTGTAATAAATATATTTAATACTTTTATTATTATCAATATAACATGCACTATTTGCCATATTTTACTATTATTATCGCTAGAACTATAATAATTATACTTATTACTCCCGATATTATCAATATAACATGCATTATTACCCATATTATGCAGTTATTATCGCTAGAACTGTAATAATTGTACTCATTACTTATATTATTAGCAATATAACGTGCATTATTACCCATATTATGCAGTTATTATCGCTAGAACTGTAATAATTATACTTATTACTTATATCATTATCAACATAACATGCATTATTACCCATATAATAGAGCTATTATCGCTAGAACTGTAATAATTATACTTATTAAATACTATTAGCAATATAACGTGCATTATTACCCATATTATGCAGTTATTATCGCTAGAACTGTAATAATTATACTTATTACTTATATCATTATCAATATAACATGCATTATTACCCATATTATGCAGTTATTATCGCAAGAACTATAATAAATATACGTATTACTTTCATTATCATCAATATAACATGCATTATTACCCATATAATGGAGGTATTATCGCTAGAACTGTAATAATTATACTTATTACTTATATTATTATCAATATAACATGCATTATTACCCATATAATGGAGGTATTATCGCTAGAACTGTAATAATTATACTTATTAAATACTATTAGCAATATAACATGCATTATTACCAATATAATGCAGTTATTATCGGTAGAACTGTAATAATTATACTTATTACTTATATTGTTAGCAATATAACGTGCATTATTATCCATATAATGCAGTTATTATCGCTAGAACTGTAATAATTATACTTATTACTTATATTATTATCAATATAACATGCATTATTACCCATATTATGCAGTTATTATCGATAGAACAGTAATAAATATATTTATTACTTTTATTATTATCAATATAACATGCATTATTACCCATATAATGCAGTTATTATCTCTAGAACCTTAATAAATATACTTATTACTCCCAATATTATCAATATAACATGCATTATTACCCATATAATGCAGTTATTATCGCTAGAACTGAAATAATTATACTTATTACTTATATTGTTAGCAATATAACGTGCATTATTACCCATACAATGCAGTTATTATCGCTAGAACTGTAATAATTATACTAATTACTTATATTATTATCAATATAACATGCATTATTACCCATATTATGCAGTTATTATCGCCAGAACTGTAATAATTATACTTGTTACTTATATTATTCTCAATATAACATGCATTATTACCCATATTATGCAGTTATTATCGCAAGAACTATAATAAATATACGTATTACTTTCACTATCATCAATATAACATGCATTATTACCCATATAATGGAGGTATTATCGCTAGAACTGTAATAATTATACTTATTACTTATATTATTATCAATATAACATGCATTATTACCTATATTATGCAGTTATTATCTCCAGAACCATAATAAATATACTTATTACTCCCAATATTATCAATATAACATGCATTATTACCCATATAATGCAGTTATTATCGCTAGAACTGTAATAATTATACTTATTACTTATATTATTATCAATATAACATGCATTATTAACCACATTATGCAGTTATTATCGCTAGAACTATAATAAATATACGTATTACCTTTATTATCATCAATATAACATGCATTATTACCCATATTATGCAGTTATTATCGATAGAACTGTAATAAATATACTTATTACTTTTATTATTATCAATATAACATGCACTATTTGCCATATTTTACTATTATTATCGCTAGAACCATAATAAATATACTTATTACTCCCAATATTATCAATATAACATGCATTACTACCCATATAATGCAGTTATTATCGCTAGAACTGTAATAATTATACTTATTACTTATATTGTTAGCAATATAACGTGCATTATTACCCATATAATGCAGTTATTATCGCCAGAACTGTAATAATTATACTTATTACTAATATTATTATCAATATAACATGCATTATTACCCACATTATGCAGTTATTATCGCTAGAACTATAATAAATATACGTATCACCTTTATTATCATCAATATAACATGCATTATTACCCATATTATGCAGTTATTATCGCTAGAACTGTAATAATTATACTTATTACTTATATTATTATCAATATAACATGCATTATTACCCATATAATGCAGTTATTATCGCTGGAACTGTAATAATTGTACTCATTACTTATATTATTAGCAATATAACGTGCATTATTACCCATATAATGCAGTTATTATCGCTAGAACTGTAATAATTATACTTATTACTTATATTATTATCAATATAACATGCACTATTACCCATATTATGCAGTTATTATCGATAGAACTCTAATAAATATACTTATTACTTTTACTATTATCAATATATCATGCACTATTAGCCATATTTTACTATTATTACCGCTAGAACTATAATAATTATACTTATTATCCCCGATATTATCAATATAACATGCCTTATTACCCATATAATGCAGTTATTATCGCTAGAACTGTAATAATTATACTTATTACTTATATTATTATCAATATAACATGCATTATTACCCACATTATGCAGTTATTATCGCTAGAACTATAATAAATATACGTATTACCTTTATTATCATCAATATAACATGCAATATTACCCATATTATGCAGTTGTTATCGATAGAACTGTAATAAATATATTTAATACTTTTATTATTATCAATATAACATGCACTATTTGCCATATTTTACTATTATTATCGCTAGAACTATAATAATTATACTTATTACTCCCGATATTATCAATATAACATGCATTATTACCCATATTATGCAGTTATTATCGCTAGAACTGTAATAATTGTACTCATTACTTATATTATTAGCAATATAACGTGCATTATTACCCATATTATGCAGTTATTATCGCTAGAACTGTAATAATTATACTTATTACTTATATCATTATCAACATAACATGCATTATTACCCATATAATAGAGCTATTATCGCTAGAACTGTAATAATTATACTTATTAAATACTATTAGCAATATAACGTGCATTATTACCCATATAATGCAGTTATTATCGCTAGAACTGTAATAATTGTCCTTATTACTTATATTATTAGCAATATAACGCGCATTATTACCCATATAATGCAGTTATTATCGCTAGAACTGTAATAGTTATACTAATTACTTATATTATTATCAATATAACATGCATTATTACCCATATTATGCAGTTATTATCGCCAGAACTGTAATAATTATACTTGTTACTTATATTATTCTCAATATAACATGCATTATTACCCATATTATGCAGTTATTATCGCAAGAACTATAATAAATATACGTATTACTTTCATTATCATCAATATAACATGCATTATTACCCATATAATGGAGGTATTATCGCTAGAACTGTAATAATTATACTTATTACTTATATTATTATCAATATAACATGCATTATTACCCATATAATGGAGGTATTATCGCTAGAACTGTAATAATTATACTTATTAAATACTATTAGCAATATAACATGCATTATTACCAATATAATGCAGTTATTATCGCTAGAACTGTAATAATTATACTTATTACTTATATTGTTAGCAATATAACGTGCATTATTACCCATATAATGCAGTTATTATCGCTAGAACTGAAATAATTATACTTATTACTTATATTGTTAGCAATATAACGTGCATTATTACCCATACAATGCAGTTATTATCGCTAGAACTGTAATAATTATACTAATTACTTATATTATTATCAATATAACATGCATTATTACCCATATTATGCAGTTATTATCGCCCGAACTGTAATAATTATACTTGTTACTTATATTATTCTCAATATAACATGCATTATTACCCATATTATGCAGTTATTATCGCAAGAACTATAATAAATATACGTATTACTTTCACTATCATCAATATAACATGCATTATTACCCATATAATGGAGGTATTATCGCTAGAACTGTAATAATTATACTTATTACTTATATTATTATCAATATAACATGCATTATTACCTATATTATGCAGTTATTATCTCCAGAACCATAATAAATATACTTATTACTCCCAATATTATCAATATAACATGCATTATTACCCATATAATGCAGTTATTATCGCTAGAACTGTAATAATTATACTTATTACTTATATTATTATCAATATAACATGCATTATTAACCACATTATGCAGTTATTATCGCTAGAACTATAATAAATATACGTATTACCTTTATTATCATCAATATAACATGCATTATTACCCATATTATGCAGTTATTATCGATAGAACTGTAATAAATATACTTATTACTTTTATTATTATCAATATAACATGCACTATTTGCCATATTTTACTATTATTATCGCTAGAACCATAATAAATATACTTATTACTCCCAATATTATCAATATAACATGCATTATTTCCCATATAATGCAGTTACTACCGCTAGAACTGTAATAATTATACTTATTACTTATATTGTTAGCAATATAACGTGCATTATTACCCATATAATGCAGTTATTATCGCTAGAACTGTAATAATTATACTTATTACTTATATTATTATCAATATAACATGCATTATTATCCATATTATGCAGTTATTATTGCTAGAACTATAATAAATATACGTATTACTATTATTATCATCAATATAACATGCATTATTACCCATATTATGCAGTTATTATCGATAGAACTGTAATAATTATACTTATTACTTATATTATTAGCAATATAACGTGCATTATTACCCATATAATGCAGTTATTATCGCTAGAACTGTAATAATTATACTTATTATTTATATTATTATCAATATAACATGCATTATTACCCACATTATGCAGTTATTATCGCTAGAACTATAATAAATATACGTATTACCTTTATTATCATCAATATAACATGCATTATTACCCATATTATGCAGTTATTATCGATAGAACTGTAATAAATATACTTATTACTTTTATTATTATCAATATAACATGCACTATTTGCCATATTTTACTATTATTATCGCTAGAACCATAATAAATATACTTATTACTCCCAATATTATCAATATAACATGCATTACTACCCATATAATGCAGTTATTATCGCTAGAACTGTAATAATTATACTTATTACTTATATTGTTAGCAATATAACGTGCATTATTACCCATATAATGCAGTTATTATCGCTAGAACTGTAATAATTATACTTATTACTTATATTATTATCAATATAACATGCATTATTACCCACATTATGCAGTTATTATCGCTAGAACTATAATAAATATACGTATTACCTTTATTATCATCAATATAACATGCATTATTACCCATATTATGCAGTTATTATCGATAGAACTGTAATAAATATACTTATTACTTTTATTATTATCAATATAACATGCACTATTTGCCATATTTTACTATTATTATCGCTAGAACCATAATAAATATACTTATTACTCCCAATATTATCAATATAACATGCATTTTTACCCATATAATGCAGTTATTATCGCTAGAACTGTAATAATTATACTTATTACTTATATTATTATCAATATAACATGCATTATTACCCATATAATGCAGTTATTATCGCTAGAACTGTAATAATTATACTTATTACTTATATTATTATCAATATAACATGCACTATTACCCATATTATGCAGTTATTATCGATAGAACTGTAATAAATATACTTATTACTTTTACTATTATCAATATATCATGCACTATTAGCCATATTTTACTATTATTACCGCTAGAACTATAATAATTATACTTATTACCCCCGATATTATCAATATAACATGCCTTATTACCCACATAATGCAGTTATTATCGCTAGAACTGTAATAATTATACTTATTACTTATATTATTATCAATATAACATGCATTATTACCCACATTATGCAGTTATTATCGCTAGAACTATAATAAATATACGTATTACCTTTATTATCATCAATATAACATGCATTATTACCCATATTATGCAGTTGTTATCGATAGAACTGTAATAAATATATTTATTACTTTTATTATTATCAATATAACATGCACTATTTGCCATATTTTACTATTATTATCGCTAGAACTATAATAATTATACTTATTACTCCCGATATTATCAATATAACATGCCTTATTACCCACATAATGCAGTTATTATCGCTAGAACTGTAATAATTATACTTATTACTTATATTATTATCAATATAACATGCATTATTACCCACATTATGCAGTTATTATCGCTAGAACTATAATAAATATACGTATTACCTTTATTATCATCAATATAACATGCATTATTACCCATATTATGCAGTTGTTATCGATAGAACTGTAATAAATATATTTATTACTTTTATTATTATCAATATAACATGCACTATTTGCCATATTTTACTATTATTATCGCTAGAACTATAATAATTATACTTATTACTCCCGATATTATCAATATAACATGCATTATTACCCATATTATGCAGTTATTATCGCTAGAACTGTAATAATTGTACTCATTACTTATATTATTAGCAATATAACGTGCATTATTACCCATATTATGCAGTTATTATCGCTAGAACTGTAATAATTATACTTATTACTTATATCATTATCAATATAACATGCATTATTACCCATATAATGGAGCTATTATCGCTAGAACTGTAATAATTATACTTATTAAATACTATTAGCAATATAACGTGCATTATTACCCATATAATGCAGTTATTATCGCTAGAACTGTAATAATTGTACTCATTACTTATATTATTAGCAATATAACGTGCATTATTACCCACATAATGCAGTTATTATCGCTAGAACTGTAATAATTATACTTATTACTTATATTATTATCAATATAACATGCATTATTACCCACATTATGCAGTTATTATCGCTAGAACTATAATAAATATACGTATTACCTTTATTATCATCAATATAACATGCATTATTACCCATATTATGCAGTTGTTATCGATAGAACTGTAATAAATATACTTATTACTTTTAATATTATCAATATAACATGCACTACTTGCCATATTTTACTATTATTATCGCTAGAACCATAATAAATATACTTATTACTCCCAATATTATCAATATAACTTGCATTTTTACCCATATAATGCAGTTATTATCGCTAGAACTGTAATAATTATACTTATTACTTATATTATTCTCAATATAACATGCATTATTACCCATATTATGCAGTTGTTATCGATAGAACTGTAATAATTATACTTATTACTTATATTATTATCAATATAACATGCATTATTACCCATATTATGCAGTTATTATCTCTAGAACCATAATAAATATACTTATTACTCCCAATATTATCAATATAACATGCATTACTACCCATATAATGCAGTTATTATCGCTAGAACTGTAATAATTATACTTATTACTTATATTGTTAGCAATATAACGTGCATTATTACCCATATAATGCAGTTATTATCGCTAGAACTGTAATAATTATACTTATTACTTATATTATTATCAATATAACATGCATTATTACCCACATTATGCAGTTATTATCGCTAGAACTGTAATAGTTATACTTATTACTTAGATTATTATCAATATAACATGCATTATTACCCATATTATGCAGTTATTATCGATAGAACTGTAATAAATATATTTATTACTTTTATTATTATCAATATAACATGCACTATTTGCCATATTTTACTAATATTATCGCTAGAACTATAATAATTATACTTATTACTCGCGATATTATCAATATAACATGCATTATTACCCATATAATGCAGTTATTATCGCTAGAACTGTAATAATTATACTTATTATTTATATTATTCTCAATATAACATGCATTATTACCCATATTATGCAGTTATTATCGCTAGAACTATAATAAATATACGCATTACTTTCATTATCATCAATATAACATGCATTATTACCCATATAATGGAGGTATTATCGCTAGAACTGTAATAATTATACTTATTACTTATATTATTATCAATACAACATGCATTATTACCCATATTATGCAGTTATTATCTCTAGAACCATAATAGATATACTTATTACTCCCAATATTATCAATATAACATGCATTTTTACCCACATAATGCAGTTATTATCGCTAGAGCTGTAATAATTATACTTATTACTTATATTGTTAGCAATATAACGCGCATTATTACCCATATAATGCAGTTATTATCGCTAGAACTGTAATAATTATACTTATTACTTATATTATTCTCAATATAACGTGCATTATTACCCATATTATGCAGTTATTATCGCTAGAACTATAATAAATATACGTATTACTTTCATTATCATCAATATAACATGCATTATTACCCATATAATGCAGTTATTATCGCTAGAACTGTAATAATTATACTTATTACTTATATTGTTAGCAATATAACGTGCATTATTACCCATATAATGCAGTTATTATCGCTAGAACTGTAATAATTATACTTATTACTTATATTATTATCAATATAACATGCATTATTACCTATATTATGCAGTTATTATCGCTAGAACTATAATAAATATATTTATTACTCCCAATATTATCAATGTAACATGCATTATTACCCATATAATGCAGTTACTATCGCTAGAACTGTAATAATTATACTTATTACTTATATTATTAGCAATATAACGTGCATTATTACCCATATAATGCAGTTATTATCGCCAGAACTGTAATAATTATACTTATTACTTATATTATTCTCAATATAACATGCATTATTACCCATATTATGCATTTATTATCGCAAGAACTATAATAAATATACGTATTACTTTCATTATCATCAACATAACATGCATTATTACCCATATAATGCAGTTATTATCGCTAGAACTGTAATAATTATACTTATTACTTATATTATTATCAATATAACATGCATTATTACCTATATTATGCAGTTATTATCGCTAGAACTATAATAAATATATTTATTACTCCCAATATTATCAATGTAACATGCATTATTACCCATATAATGCAGTTATTATCGCTAGAACTGTAATAATTGTACTCATTACTTATATTATTAGCAATATAACGTGCATTATTACCCATATTATGCAGTTATTATCGCTAGAACTGTAATAATTATACTTATTACTTATACTACTAGCAATATAACGTGCATTATTACCCATATAATGCAGTTATTATCGCCAGAACTGTAATAATTATACTTATTACTTATATTATTCTCAATATAACATGCATTATTACCCATATTATGCATTTATTATCGCAAGAACAATAATAAATATACGTATTACTTTCATTATCATCAATATAACATGCATTATTACCCATATTATGCAGTTATTATCGCTAGAACTATAATAAATATACGTATTACTTTTATTATCATCAATATAACATGCATTATTACCCATATTATGCAGTTATTATCGCTAGAACTATAATAAATATACTTATTACACCCAATATTATCAATATAACATGCATTATTACCCATATAATGGAGGTATTATTGCTAGAACTGTAATAATTATACTTATTGCTTATACTATTAGCAATATAACGTGCATTGTTACCCATATAAAGCAGTTATTATCGCCAGAACTGTAATAATTATACTTATTACTTATATTATTCTCAATATAACATGCATTATTACCCATATTATGCAGTTATTATCGCTAAAACTATTATAAATATACGTATTACTTTCATTATCATCAATATAACATGCATTATTACCCATATAATGGAGGTATTATCGCTAGGACTGTAATAATTATACTTATTACTTATACTATTAGCAATATAACGTGCATTATTACCCATATAATGGAGGTATTATTGCTAGAACTGTAATAATTATACTTATTGCTTATACTATTAGCAATATAACGTGCATTGTTACCCATATAATGCAGTTATTATCGCCAGAACTGTAATAATTATACTTATTACTTATATTATTCTCAATATAACATGCATTATTACCCATATTATGCATTTATTATCGCAAGAACTATAATAAATATACGTATTACTTTCATTATCATCAATATAACATGCATTATTACCCATATTATGCAGTTATTATCGCTAGAACTATAATAAATATACTTATTACTCCCAATATTATCAATATAACATGCATTATTACCCATATAATGGAGGTATTATTGCTAGAACTGTAATAATTATACTTATTGCTTATACTATTAGCAATATAACGTGCATTGTTACCCATATAAAGCAGTTATTATCGCCAGAAATGTAATAATTATACTTATTACTTATATTATTCTCAATATAACGTGCATTATTACCCATATAATGCAGTTATTATCGCTAGAACTGTAATAATTATACTTATTACTTATATTGTTATCAATATAACATGCACTATTACCCATATTATGCAGTTATTATCGATAGAACTCTAATAAATATACTTATTACTTTTACTATTATCAATATATCATGCACTATTAGCCATATTTTACTATTATTACCGCTAGAACTATAATAATTATACTTATTACCCCCGATATTATCAATATAACATGCCTTATTACCCATATAATGCAGTTATTATCGCTAGAACTGTAATAATTATACTTATTACTTATATTATTATCAATATAACATGCATTATTACCCACATTATGCAGTTATTATCGCTAGAACTATAATAAATATACGTATTACCTTTATTATCATCAATATAACATGCATTATTACCCATATTATGCAGTTGTTATCGATAGAACTGTAATAAATATATTTAATACTTTTATTATTATCAATATAACATGCACTATTTGCCATATTTTACTATTATTATCGCTAGAACTATAATAATTATACTTATTACTCCCGATATTATCAATATAACATGCATTATTACCCATATTATGCAGTTATTATCGCTAGAACTGTAATAATTGTACTCATTACTTATATTATTAGCAATATAACGTGCATTATTACCCATATTATGCAGTTATTATCGCTAGAACTGTAATAATTATACTTATTACTTATATCATTATCAATATAACATGCATTATTACCCATATAATAGAGCTATTATCGCTAGAACTGTAATAATTATACTTATTAAATACTATTAGCAATATAACGTGCATTATTACCCATATAATGCAGTTATTATCGCTAGAACTGTAATAATTGTCCTTATTACTTATATTATTAGCAATATAACGCGCATTATTACCCATATAATGCAGTTATTATCGCTAGAACTGTAATAGTTATACTAATTACTTATATTATTATCAATATAACATGCATTATTACCCATATTATGCAGTTATTATCGCCAGAACTGTAATAATTATACTTGTTACTTATATTATTCTCAATATAACATGCATTATTACCCATATTATGCAGTTATTATCGCAAGAACTATAATAAATATACGTATTACTTTCATTATCATCAATATAACATGCATTATTACCCATATTAAGAAGTTATTATCGATAGAACTGTAATAATTATACTTATTACTTATATTGTTAGCAATATAACGTGCATTATTACCCATATCATGCAGTTATTATCGCTAGAACTGTAATAATTATACTTATTACTTAGATTATTATCAATATAACATGCATTATTACCCATATTATGCAGTTATTATCGCTAGAACTATAATAAATATACGTATTACTTTTATTATCATCAATATAACATGCATTATTACCCATATTATGCGGTTATTATCGATAGAACTGTAATAAATATACTTATTACTTTTACTATTATCAATATATGATGCACTATTAGCCATATTTTACTATTATTACCGCTAGAACTATAATAATTGTACTTATTACCCCCGATATTATCAATATAACATGCCTTATTACGCATATAATGCAGTTATTATCGCTAGAACTGTAATAAATATACTTACTACTTTCATTATCATCAATATAACATGCATTATTACCCATATAATGGAGGTATTATCGCTAGAACTGTAATAATTATACTTATTACTTATATTATTATCAATATAACATGCATTATTACCTATATTATGCAGTTATTATCTCCAGAACCATAATAAATATACTTATTACTCCCAATATTATCAATATAACATGCATTATTACCCATATAATGCAGTTATTACCGCTAGAACTGTAATAATTATACTTATTACTTATATTGTTAGCAATATAACGTGCATTATTACCCATATAATGCAGTTATTATCGCTAGAACTGTAATAATTATACTTATTACTTATATTATTATCAATATAACATGCATTATTATCCATATTATGCAGTTATTATTGCTAGAACTATAATAAATATACGTATTACTATTATTATCATCAATATAACATGCATTATTACCCATATTATGCAGTTATTATCGATAGAACTGTAATAATTATACTTATTACTTATATTATTAGCAATATAACATGCATTATTACCCATATAATGCAGTTATTATCGCTAGAACTGTAATAATTATACTTATTATTTATATTATTATCAATATAACATGCATTATTACCCACATTATGCAGTTATTATCGCTAGAACTATAATAAATATACGTATTACCTTTATTATCATCAATATAACATGCATTATTACCCATATTAAGAAGTTATTATCGATAGAACTGTAATAATTATACTTATTACTTATATTGTTAGCAATATAACGTGCATTATTACCCATATCATGCAGTTATTATCGCTAGAACTGTAATAATTATACTTATTACTTAGATTATTATCAATATAACATGCATTATTACCCATATTATGCAGTTATTATCGCTAGAACTATAATAAATATACGTATTACTTTTATTATCATCAATATAACATGCATTGTTACCCATATTATGCGGTTATTATCGATAGAACTGTAATAAATATACTTATTACTTTTACTATTATCAATATATGATGCACTATTAGCCATATTTTACTATTATTACCGCTAGAACTATAATAATTGTACTTATTACCCCCGATATTATCAATATAACATGCCTTATTACGCATATAATGCAGTTATTATCGCTAGAACTGTAATAAATATACTTACTACTTTCATTATCATCAATATAACATGCATTATTACCCATATAATGGAGGTATTATCGCTAGAACTGTAATAATTATACTTATTACTTATATTATTATCAATATAACATGCATTATTACCTATATTATGCAGTTATTATCTCCAGAACCATAATAAATATACTTATTACTCCCAATATTATCAATATAACATGCATTATTACCCATATAATGCAGTTATTACCGCTAGAACTGTAATAATTATACTTATTACTTATATTGTTAGCAATATAACGTGCATTATTACCCATATAATGCAGTTATTATCGCTAGAACTGTAATAATTATACTTATTACTTATATTATTATCAATATAACATGCATTATTATCCATATTATGCAGTTATTATTGCTAGAACTATAATAAATATACGTATTACTATTATTATCATCAATATAACATGCATTATTACCCATATTATGCAGTTATTATCGATAGAACTGTAATAATTATACTTATTACTTATATTATTAGCAATATAACGCGCATTATTACCCATATAATGCAGTTATTATCGCTAGAACTGTAATAGTTATACTAATTACTTATATTATTATCAATATAACATGCATTATTACCCATATTATGCAGTTATTATCGCTAGAACTGTAATAATTATACTTATTATTTATATTATTATCAATATAACATGCATTATTACCCACATTATGCAGTTATTATCGCTAGAACTATAATAAATATACGTATTACCTTTATTATCATCAATATAACATGCATTATTACCCATATTATGCAGTTATTATCGATAGAACTGTAATAAATATACTTATTACTTTTATTATTATCAATATAACATGCACTATTTGCCATATTTTACTATTATTATCGCTAGAACCATAATAAATATACTTATTACTCCCAATATTATCAATATAACATGCATTACTACCCATATAATGCAGTTATTATCGCTAGAACTGTAATAATTATACTTATTACTTATATTGTTAGCAATATAACGTGCATTATTACCCATATAATGCAGTTATTATCGCTAGAACTGTAATAATTATACTTATTACTTATATTATTATCAATATAACATGCATTATTACCCACATTATGCAGTTATTATCGCTAGAACTATAATAAATATACGTATTACCTTTATTATCATCAATATAACATGCATTATTACTCATATTATGCAGTTATTATCGATAGAACTGTAATAAATATACTTATTACTTTTATTATTATCAATATAACATGCACTATTTGCCATATTTTACTATTATTATCGCTAGAACCATAATAAATATACTTATTACTCCCAATATTATCAATATAACATGCATTTTTACCCATATAATGCAGTTATTATCGCTAGAACTGTAATAATTATACTTATTACTTATATTATTATCAATATAACATGCATTATTACCCATATAATGCAGTTATTATCGCTAGAACTGTAATAATTGTACTCATTACTTATATTATTAGCAATATAACGTGCATTATTACCCATATAATGCAGTTATTATCGCTAGAACTGTAATAATTATACTTATTACTTATATTATTATCAATATAACATGCACTATTACCCATATTATGCAGTTATTATCGATAGAACTGTAATAAATATACTTATTACTTTTACTATTATCAATATATCATGCACTATTAGCCATATTTTACTATTATTACCGCTAGAACTATAATAATTATACTTATTACCCCCGATATTATCAATATAACATGCCTTATTACCCATATAATGCAGTTATTATCGCTAGAACTGTAATAATTATACTTATTACTTATATTATTATCAATATAACATGCATTATTACCCACATTATGCAGTTATTATCGCTAGAACTATAATAAATATACGTATTACCTTTATTATCATCAATATAACATGCATTATTACCCATATTATGCAGTTGTTATCGATAGAACTGTAATAAATATATTTATTACTTTTATTATTATCAATATAACATGCACTATTTGCCATATTTTACTATTATTATCGCTAGAACTATAATAATGATACTTATTACTCCCGATATTATCAATATAACATGCATTATTACCCATATTATGCAGTTATTATCGCTAGAACTGTAATAATTGTACTCATTACTTATATTATTAGCAATATAACGTGCATTATTAGCCATATTATGCAGTTATTATCGCTAGAACTGTAATAATTATACTTATTACTTATATCATTATCAATATAACATGCACTATTACCCATATAATGGAGCTATTATCGCTAGAACTGTAATAATTATACTTATTACTTATATTGTTAGCAATATAACGTGCATTATTACCCATATAATGCAGTTATTATCGCTAGAACTGTAATAATTATACTTATTACTTATATTATTATCAATATAACATGCATTATTACCTATATTATGCAGTTATTATCGCTAGAACTATAATAAATATATTTATTACTCCCAATATTATCAATGTAACATGCATTATTACCCATATAATGCAGTTACTATCGCTAGAACTGTAATAATTATACTTATTACTTATATTATTAGCAATATAACGTGCATTATTACCCATATAATGCAGTTATTATCGCTAGAACTGTAATAATTGTACTCATTACTTATATTATTAGCAATATAACGTGCATTATTACCCATATTATGCAGTTATTATCGCTAGAACTGTAATAATTATACTTATTACTTATACTACTAGCAATATAACGTGCATTATTACCCATATAATGCAGTTATTATCGCCAGAACTGTAATAATTATACTTATTACTTATATTATTCTCAATATAACATGCATTATTACCCATATTATGCATTTATTATCGCAAGAACTATAATAAATATACGTATTACTTTCATTATCATCAATATAACATGCATTATTACCCATATAATTCAGTTATTATCGCTAGAACTGTAATAATTATACTTATTACTTATATTATTATCAATATAACATGCATTATTACCTATATTATGCAGTTATTATCGCTAGAACTATAATAAATATATTTATTACTCCCAATATTATCAATGTAACATGCATTATTACCCATATAATGCAGTTATTATCGCTAGAACTGTAATAATTATACTTATTACTTATACTATTAGCAATATAACGTGCATTATTACCCATATAATGGAGGTATTATTGCTAGAACTGTAATAATTATACTTATTGCTTATACTATTAGCAATATAACGTGCATTGTTACCCATATAATGCAGTTATTATCGCCAGAACTGTAATAATTATACTTATTACTTATATTATTCTCAATATAACATGCATTATTACCCATATTATGCATTTATTATCGCAAGAACTATAATAAATATACGTATTACTTTCATTATCATCAATATAACATGCATTATTACCCATATTATGCAGTTATTATCGCTAGAACTATAATAAATATACTTATTACTCCCAATATTATCAATATAACATGCATTATTACCCATATAATGGAGGTATTATTGCTAGAACTGTAATAATTATACTTATTGCTTATACTATTAGCAATATGACGTGCATTGTTACCCATATAAAGCAGTTATTATCGCCAGAAATGTAATAATTATACTTATTACTTATATTATTCTCAATATAACATGCATTATTACCCATATTATGCAGTTATTAATGCTAGAACTATAATAAATATACGTATTACTTTCATTATCATCAATATAACATGCATTATTACCCATATAATGCAGTTATTATCGCTAGAACTGTAATAATTATACTTATTACTTATATTGTTAGCAATATAACGTGCATTATTACCCATATAATGCAGTTATTATCGCTAGAACTGTAATAATTATACTTATTACTTATATTATTATCAATATAACATGCATTATTACCCATATAATGCAGTTATTATCGCTAGAACTGTAATAATTATACTTATTACTTATATTGTTAGCAATATAACGTGCATTATTACCCATATAATGCAGTTATTATCGCTAGAACTGTAATAATTATACTTATTACTTATATTATTATCAATATAACATGCATTATTACCTATATTATGCAGCTATTATCGCTAGAACTATAATAAATATATTTATTACTCCCAATATTATCAATGTAACATGCATTATTACCCATATAATGCAGTTATTATCGCTAGAACTGTAATAATTGTACTCATTACTTATATTATTAGCAATATAACGTGCATTATTAGCCATATTATGCAGTTATTATCGCTAGAACTGTAATAATTATACTTATTACTTATACTACTAGCAATATAACGTGCATTATTACCCATATAATGCAGTTATTATCGCCAGAACTGTAATAATTATACTTATTACTTATATTATTCTCAATATAACATGCATTATTACCCATATTATGCATTTATTATCGCAAGAACTATAATAAATATACGTATTACTTTCATTATCATCAATATAACATGCATTATTACCCATATTATGCAGTTATTATCGCTAGAACTATAATAAATATACTTATTACTCCCAATATTATCAATATAACATGCATTATTACCCATATAATGGAGGTATTATTGCTAGAACTGTAATAATTATACTTATTGCTTATACTATTAGCAATATAACGTGCATTGTTACCCATATAAAGCAGTTATTATCGCCAGAAATGTAATAATTATACTTATTACTTATATTATTCTCAATATAACATGCATTATTACCCATATTATGCAGTTATTATCGCTAGAACTATAATAAATATACGTATTACTTTCATTATCATCAATATAACATGCATTATTACCCATATAATGGAGGTATTATCGCTAGAACTGTAATAACTATACTTATTACTTATATTATTATCAATATAACATGCATTATTACCTATATTATGCAGTTATTATCGCTAGAACTATAATAAATATATTTATTACTCCCAATATTATCAATGTAACATGCATTATTACCCATATAATGCAGTTATTATCGCTAGAACTGTAATAATTATACTTATTACTTATATTATTAGCAATATAACGTGCATTATTACCCATATAATGCAGTTATTATCGCTAGAACTGTAATAATTGTACTCATTACTTATATTATTAGCAATATAACGTGCATTATTACACATATTATGCAGTTATTATCGCTAGAACTGTAATAATTATACTTATTACTTATACTACTAGCAATATAACGTGCATTATTACCCATATAATGCAGTTATTATCGCCAGAACTGTAATAATTATACTTATTACTTATATTATTCTCAATATAACATGCATTATTACCCATATTATGCATTTATTATCGCAAGAACTATAATAAATATACGTATTACTTTCATTATCATCAATATAACATGCATTATTACCCATATTATGCAGTTATTATCGCTAGAACTATAATAAATATACGTATTACTTTTATTATCATCAATATAACATGCATTATTACCCATATTATGCAGTTATTATCGCTAGAACTATAATAAATATACGTATTACTTTCATTATCATCAATATAACATGCATTATTACCCATATAATGGAGGTATTATCGCTAGAACTGTAATAATTATACTTATTTCTTATATTATTATCAATATAACATGCATTATTACCCATATTATGCAGTTATTATCTCTAGAACCATAATAGATATACTTATTACTCCCAATATTATCAATATAACATGCATTTTTACCCACATAATGCAGTTATTATCGCTAGAGCTGTAATAATTATACTTATTACTTATATTGTTAGCAATATAACGCGCATTATTACCCATATAATGCAGTTATTATCGCTAGAACTGTAATAATTATACTTATTACTTATATTATTCTCAATATAACGTGCATTATTACCCATATTATGCAGTTATTATCGCTAGAACTATAATAAATATACGTATTACTTTCATTATCATCAATATAACATGCATTATTACCCATATAATGCAGTTATTATCGCTAGAACTGTAATAATTATACTTATTACTTATATTGTTAGCAATATAACGTGCATTATTACCCATATAATGCAGTTATTATCGCTAGAACTGTAATAATTATACTTATTACTTATATTATTATCAATATAACATGCATTATTACCTATATTATGCAGTTATTATCGCTAGAACTATAATAAATATATTTATTACTCCCAATATTATCAATGTAACATGCATTATTACCCATATAATGCAGTTACTATCGCCAGAACTGTAATAATTATACTTATTACTTATATTATTCTCAATATAACATGCATTATTACCCATATTATGCATTTATTATCGCAAGAACTATAATAAATATACGTATTACTTTCATTATCATCAACATAACATGCATTATTACCCATATAATGCAGTTATTATCGCTAGAACTGTAATAATTATACTTATTACTTATATTATTATCAATATAACATGCATTATTACCTATATTATGCAGTTATTATCGCTAGAACTATAATAAATATATTTATTACTCCCAATATTATCAATGTAACATGCATTATTACCCATATAATGCAGTTATTATCGCTAGAACTGTAATAATTGTACTCATTACTTATATTATTAGCAATATAACGTGCATTATTACCCATATTATGCAGTTATTATCGCTAGAACTGTAATAATTATACTTATTACTTATACTACTAGCAATATAACGTGCATTATTACCCATATAATGCAGTTATTATCGCCAGAACTGTAATAATTATACTTATTACTTATATTATTCTCAATATAACATGCATTATTACCCATATTATGCATTTATTATCGCAAGAACAATAATAAATATACGTATTACTTTCATTATCATCAATATAACATGCATTATTACCCATATTATGCAGTTATTATCGCTAGAACTATAATAAATATACGTATTACTTTTATTATCATCAATATAACATGCATTATTACCCATATTATGCAGTTATTATCGCTAGAACTATAATAAATATACTTATTACACCCAATATTATCAATATAACATGCATTATTACCCATATAATGGAGGTATTATTGCTAGAACTGTAATAATTATACTTATTGCTTATACTATTAGCAATATAACGTGCATTGTTACCCATATAAAGCAGTTATTATCGCCAGAACTGTAATAATTATACTTATTACTTATATTATTCTCAATATAACATGCATTATTACCCATATTATGCAGTTATTATCGCTAGAACTATTATAAATATACGTATTACTTTCATTATCATCAATATAACATGCATTATTACCCATATAATGGAGGTATTATCGCTAGGACTGTAATAATTATACTTATTACTTATACTATTAGCAATATAACGTGCATTATTACCCATATAATGGAGGTATTATTGCTAGAACTGTAATAATTATACTTATTGCTTATACTATTAGCAATATAACGTGCATTGTTACCCATATAATGCAGTTATTATCGCCAGAACTGTAATAATTATACTTATTACTTATATTATTCTCAATATAACATGCATTATTACCCATATTATGCATTTATTATCGCAAGAACTATAATAAATATACGTATTACTTTCATTATCATCAATATAACATGCATTATTACCCATATTATGCAGTTATTATCGCTAGAACTATAATAAATATACTTATTACTCCCAATATTATCAATATAACATGCATTATTACCCATATAATGGAGGTATTATTGCTAGAGCTGTAATAATTATACTTATTACTTATATTGTTAGCAATATAACGCGCATTATTACCCATATAATGCAGTTATTATCGCTAGAACTGTAATAATTATACTTATTACTTATATTATTCTCAATATAACGTGCATTATTACCCATATTATGCAGTTATTATCGCTAGAACTATAATAAATATACGTATTACTTTCATTATCATCAATATAACATGCATTATTACCCATATAATGCAGTTATTATCGCTAGAACTGTAATAATTATACTTATTACTTATATTGTTAGCAATATAACGTGCATTATTACCCATATAATGCAGTTATTATCGCTAGAACTGTAATAATTATACTTATTACTTATATTATTATCAATATAACATGCATTATTACCTATATTATGCAGTTATTATCGCTAGAACTATAATAAATATATTTATTACTCCCAATATTATCAATGTAACATGCATTATTACCCATATAATGCAGTTACTATCGCTAGAACTGTAATAATTGTACTCATTACTTATATTATTAGCAATATAACGTGCATTATTACCCATATTATGCAGTTATTATCGCTAGAACTGTAATAATTATACTTATTACTTATACTACTAGCAATATAACGTGCATTATTACCCATATAATGCAGTTATTATCGCCAGAACTGTAATAATTATACTTATTACTTATATTATTCTCAATATAACATGCATTATTACCCATATTATGCATTTATTATCGCAAGAACAATAATAAATATACGTATTACTTTCATTATCATCAATATAACATGCATTATTACCCATATTATGCAGTTATTATCGCTAGAACTATAATAAATATACGTATTACTTTTATTATCATCAATATAACATGCATTATTACCCATATTATGCAGTTATTATCGCTAGAACTATAATAAATATACTTATTACACCCAATATTATCAATATAACATGCATTATTACCCATATAATGGAGGTATTATTGCTAGAACTGTAATAATTATACTTATTGCTTATACTATTAGCAATATAACGTGCATTGTTACCCATATAAAGCAGTTATTATCGCCAGAACTGTAATAATTATACTTATTACTTATATTATTCTCAATATAACATGCATTATTACCCATATTATGCAGTTATTATCGCTAGAACTATTATAAATATACGTATTACTTTCATTATCATCAATATAACATGCATTATTACCCATATAATGGAGGTATTATCGCTAGGACTGTAATAATTATACTTATTACTTATACTATTAGCAATATAACGTGCATTATTACCCATATAATGGAGGTATTATTGCTAGAACTGTAATAATTATACTTATTGCTTATACTATTAGCAATATAACGTGCATTGTTACCCATATAATGCAGTTATTATCGCCAGAACTGTAATAATTATACTTATTACTTATATTATTCTCAATATAACATGCATTATTACCCATATTATGCATTTATTATCGCAAGAACTATAATAAATATACGTATTACTTTCATTATCATCAATATAACATGCATTATTACCCATATTATGCAGTTATTATCGCTAGAACTATAATAAATATACTTATTACTCCCAATATTATCAATATAACATGCATTATTACCCATATAATGGAGGTATTATTGCTAGAACTGTAATAATTATACTTATTGCTTATACTATTAGCAATATAACGTGCATTGTTACCCATATAAAGCAGTTATTATCGCCAGAAATGTAATAATTATACTTATTACTTATATTATTCTCAATATAACGTGCATTATTACCCATATAATGCAGTTATTATCGCTAGAACTGTAATAATTATACTTATTACTTATATTGTTATCAATATAACATGCACTATTACCCATATTATGCAGTTATTATCGATAGAACTCTAATAAATATACTTATTACTTTTACTATTATCAATATATCATGCACTATTAGCCATATTTTACTATTATTACCGCTAGAACTATAATAATTATACTTATTACCCCCGATATTATCAATATAACATGCCTTATTACCCATATAATGCAGTTATTATCGCTAGAACTGTAATAATTATACTTATTACTTATATTATTATCAATATAACATGCATTATTACCCACATTATGCAGTTATTATCGCTAGAACTATAATAAATATACGTATTACCTTTATTATCATCAATATAACATGCATTATTACCCATATTATGCAGTTGTTATCGATAGAACTGTAATAAATATATTTAATACTTTTATTATTATCAATATAACATGCACTATTTGCCATATTTTACTATTATTATCGCTAGAACTATAATAATTATACTTATTACTCCCGATATTATCAATATAACATGCATTATTACCCATATTATGCAGTTATTATCGCTAGAACTGTAATAATTGTACTCATTACTTATATTATTAGCAATATAACGTGCATTATTACCCATATTATGCAGTTATTATCGCTAGAACTGTAATAATTATACTTATTACTTATATCATTATCAATATAACATGCATTATTACCCATTTAATAGAGCTATTATCGCTAGAACTGTAATAATTATACTTATTAAATACTATTAGCAATATAACGTGCATTATTACCCATATAATGCAGTTATTATCGCTAGAACTGTAATAATTGTCCTTATTACTTATATTATTAGCAATATAACGCGCATTATTACCCATATAATGCAGTTATTATCGCTAGAACTGTAATAGTTATACTAATTACTTATATTATTATCAATATAACATGCATTATTACCCATATTATGCAGTTATTATCGCCAGAACTGTAATAATTATACTTGTTACTTATATTATTCTCAATATAACATGCATTATTACCCATATAATGGAGGTATTATCGCTAGAACTGTAATAATTATACTTATTACTTATATTATTATCAATATAACATGCATTATTACCTATATTATGCAGTTATTATCTCCAGAACCATAATAAATATACTTATTACTCCCAATATTATCAATATAACATGCATTATTACCCATATAATGCAGTTATTACCGCTAGAACTGTAATAATTATACTTATTACTTATATTGTTAGCAATATAACGTGCATTATTACCCATATAATGCAGTTATTAACGCTAGAACTGTAATAATTATACTTATTACTTATATTATTATCAATATAACATGCATTATTATCCATATTATGCAGTTATTATTGCTAGAACTATAATAAATATACGTATTACTATTATTATCATCAATATAACATGCATTATTACCCATATTATGCAGTTATTATCGATAGAACTGTAATAATTATACTTATTACTTATATTATTAGCAATATAACATGCATTATTACCCATATAATGCAGTTATTATCGCTAGAACTGTAATAATTATACTTATTATTTATATTATTATCAATATAACATGCATTATTACCCACATTATGCAGTTATTATCGCTAGAACTATAATAAATATACGTATTACCTTTATTATCATCAATATAACATGCATTATTACCCATATTATGCAGTTATTATCGATAGAACTGTAATAAATATACTTATTACTTTTATTATTATCAATATAACATGCACTATTTGCCATATTTTACTATTATTATCGCTAGAACCATAATAAATATACTTATTACTCCCAATATTATCAATATAACATGCATTACTACCCATATAATGCAGTTATTATCGCTAGAACTGTAATAATTATACTTATTACTTATATTGTTAGCAATATAACGTGCATTATTACCCATATAATGCAGTTATTATCGCTAGAACTGTAATAATTATACTTATTACTTATATTATTATCAATATAACATGCATTATTACCCACATTATGCAGTTATTATCGCTAGAACTATAATAAATATACGTATTACCTTTATTATCATCAATATAACATGCATTATTACCCATATTATGCAGTTATTATCGATAGAACTGTAATAAATATACTTATTACTTTTATTATTATCAATATAACATGCACTATTTGCCATATTTTACTATTATTATCGCTAGAACCATAATAAATATACTTATTACTCCCAATATTATCAATATAACATGCATTTTTACCCATATAATGCAGTTATTATCGCTAGAACTGTAATAATTATACTTATTACTTATATTATTATCAATATAACATGCATTATTACCCATATAATGCAGTTATTATCGCTAGAACTGTAATAATTGTACTCATTACTTATATTATTAGCAATATAACGTGCATTATTACCCATATAATGCAGTTATTATCGCTAGAACTGTAATAATTATACTTATTACTTATATTATTATCAATATAACATGCACTATTACCCATATTATGCAGTTATTATCGATAGAACTGTAATAAATATACTTATTACTTTTACTATTATCAATATATCATGCACTATTAGCCATATTTTACTATTATTACCGCTAGAACTATAATAATTATACTTATTACCCCCGATATTATCAATATAACATGCATTATTACCCATATAATGCAGTTATTATCGCTAGAACTGTAATAATTATACTTATTACTTATATTGTTAGCAATATAACGTGCATTATTACCCATATAATGCAGTTATTATCGCTAGAACTGTAATAATTATACTTATTACTTATATTATTATCAATATAACATGCATTATTACCTATATTATGCAGCTATTATCGCTAGAACTATAATAAATATATTTATTACTCCCAATATTATCAATGTAACATGCATTATTACCCATATAATGCAGTTATTATCGCTAGAACTGTAATAATTGTACTCATTACTTATATTATTAGCAATATAACGTGCATTATTAGCCATATTATGCAGTTATTATCGCTAGAACTGTAATAATTATACTTATTACTTATACTACTAGCAATATAACGTGCATTATTACCCATATAATGCAGTTATTATCGCCAGAACTGTAATAATTATACTTATTACTTATATTATTCTCAATATAACATGCATTATTACCCATATTATGCATTTATTATCGCAAGAACTATAATAAATATACGTATTACTTTCATTATCATCAATATAACATGCATTATTACCCATATTATGCAGTTATTATCGCTAGAACTATAATAAATATACTTATTACTCCCAATATTATCAATATAACATGCATTATTACCCATATAATGGAGGTATTATTGCTAGAACTGTAATAATTATACTTATTGCTTATACTATTAGCAATATAACGTGCATTGTTACCCATATAAAGCAGTTATTATCGCCAGAAATGTAATAATTATACTTATTACTTATATTATTCTCAATATAACATGCATTATTACCCATATTATGCAGTTATTATCGCTAGAACTATAATAAATATACGTATTACTTTCATTATCATCAATATAACATGCATTATTACCCATATAATGGAGGTATTATCGCTAGAACTGTAATAACTATACTTATTACTTATATTATTATCAATATAACATGCATTATTACCTATATTATGCAGTTATTATCGCTAGAACTATAATAAATATATTTATTACTCCCAATATTATCAATGTAACATGCATTATTACCCATATAATGCAGTTATTATCGCTAGAACTGTAATAATTATACTTATTACTTATATTATTAGCAATATAACGTGCATTATTACCCATATAATGCAGTTATTATCGCTAGAACTGTAATAATTGTACTCATTACTTATATTATTAGCAATATAACGTGCATTATTACACATATTATGCAGTTATTATCGCTAGAACTGTAATAATTATACTTATTACTTATACTACTAGCAATATAACGTGCATTATTACCCATATAATGCAGTTATTATCGCCAGAACTGTAATAATTATACTTATTACTTATATTATTCTCAATATAACATGCATTATTACCCATATTATGCATTTATTATCGCAAGAACTATAATAAATATACGTATTACTTTCATTATCATCAATATAACATGCATTATTACCCATATTATGCAGTTATTATCGCTAGAACTATAATAAATATACGTATTACTTTTATTATCATCAATATAACATGCATTATTACCCATATTATGCAGTTATTATCGCTAGAACTATAATAAATATACGTATTACTTTCATTATCATCAATATAACATGCATTATTACCCATATAATGGAGGTATTATCGCTAGAACTGTAATAATTATACTTATTTCTTATATTATTATCAATATAACATGCATTATTACCCATATTATGCAGTTATTATCTGTAGAACCATAATAAATATACTTATTACTCCCAATATTATCAATATAACATGCATTATTACCCATATAATGCAGTTATTATCGCTAGGACTGTAATAATTATACTTATTACTTATATTGTTAGCAATATAACGTGCATTATTACCCATATAATGCAGTTATTATCGCTAGAACTGTAATAATTATACTTATTACTTATATTATTATCAATATAACATGCATTATTACCTATATTATGCAGTTATTATCGCTAGAACTATAATAAATATATTTATTACTCCCAATATTATCAATGTAACATGCATTATTACCCATATAATGCAGTTATTATCGCTAGAACTGTAATAATTGTACTCATTACTTATATTATTAGCAATATAACGTGCATTATTACCCATATTATGCAGTTATTATCGCTAGAACTGTAATAATTATACTTATTACTTATACTACTAGCAATATAACGTGCATTATTACCCATATAATGCAGCTATTATCGCCAGAACTGTAATAATTATACTTATTACTTATATTATTCTCAATATAACATGCATTATTACCCATATTATGCAGTTATTATCGCTAGAACTATAATAAATATACGTATTACTTTCATTATCATCAATATAACATGCATTATTACCCATATAATGGAGGTATTATCGCTAGAACTGTAATAATTATACTTATTTCTTATATTATTATCAATATAACATGCATTATTACCCATATTATGCAGTTATTATCTGTAGAACCATAATAAATATACTTATTACTCCCAATATTATCAATATAACATGCATTATTACCCATATAATGCAGTTATTATCGCTAGGACTGTAATAATTATACTTATTACTTATATTGTTAGCAATATAACGTGCATTATTACCCATATAATGCAGTTATTATCGCTAGAACTGTAATAATTATACTTATTACTTATATTATTATAAATATAACATGCATTATTACCTATATTATGCAGTTATTATCGCTAGAACTATAATAAATATATTTATTACTCATAATATTATCAATGTAACATGCATTATTACCCATATAATGCAGTTATTATCGCTAGAACTGTAATAATTGTACTCATTACTTATATTATTAGCAATATAACGTGCATTATTACCCATATTATGCAGTTATTATCGCTAGAACTGTAATAATTATACTTATTACTTATACTACTAGCAATATAACGTGCATTATTACCCATATAATGCAGTAATTATCGCCAGAACTGTAATAATTATACTTATTACTTATATTATTCTCAATATAACATGCATTATTACCCATATTATGCATTTATTATCGCAAGAACTATAATAAATATACGTATTACTTTCATTATCATCAATATAACATGCATTATTACCCATATTATGCAGTTATTATCGCTAGAACTGTAATAATTATACTTATTGCTTATATTATTATCAATATAACATGCATTATTACCCAAATTATGCAGTTATTATCTCTAGAACCATAATAAATATACTTATTACTCCCAATATTATCAATATAACATGCATTATTACCCATATAATGCAGTTATTATCGCTAGAACTGTAATAATTATACTTATTACTTATTTTGTTAGCAATATAACGTGCATTATTACCCATATAATGCAGTTATTATCGCTAGAACTGTAATAATTATACTTATTACTTATATTATTATCAATATAACATGCATTATTACCTATATTATGCAGCTATTATCGCTAGAACTATAATAAATATATTTATTACTCCCAATATTATCAATGTAACATGCATTATTACCCATATAATGCAGTTATTATCGCTAGAACTGTAATAATTGTACTCATTACTTATATTATTAGCAATATAACGTGCATTATTACCCATATTATGCAGTTATTATCGCTAGAACTGTAATAATTATACTTATTACTTATACTACTAGCAATATAACGTGCATTATTACCCATATAATGCAGTTATTATCGCCAGAACTGTAATAATTATACTTATTACTTATATTATTCTCAATATAACATGCATTATTACCCATATTATGCATTTATTATCGCAAGAACTATAATAAATATACGTATTACTTTCATTATCATCAATATAACATGCATTATTACCCATATTATGCAGTTATTATCGCTAGAACTATAATAAATATACGTATTACTTTCATTATCATCAATATAACATGCATTATTACCCATATAATGGAGGTATTATCGCTAGAACTGTAATAATTATACTTATTTCTTATATTATTATCAATATAACATGCATTATTACCCATATTATGCAGTTATTATCTGTAGAACCATAATAAATATACTTATTACTCCCAATATTATCAATATAACATGCATTATTACCCATATAATGCAGTTATTATCGCTAGGACTGTAATAATTATACTTATTACTTATATTGTTAGCAATATAACGTGCATTATTACCCATATAATGCAGTTATTATCGCTAGAACTGTAATAATTATACTTATTACTTATATTATTATCAATATAACATGCATTATTACCTATATTATGCAGTTATTATCGCTAGAACTATAATAAATATATTTATTACTCCCAATATTATCAATGTAACATGCATTATTACCCATATAATGCAGTTATTATCGCTAGAACTGTAATAATTGTACTCATTACTTATATTATTAGCAATATAACGTGCATTATTACCCATATTATGCAGTTATTATCGCTAGAACTGTAATAATTATACTTATTACTTATACTACTAGCAATATAACGTGCATTATTACCCATATAATGCAGTTATTATCGCCAGAACTGTAATAATTATACTTATTACTTATATTATTCTCAATATAACATGCATTATTACCCATATTATGCAGTTATTATCGCTAGAACTATAATAAATATACGTATTACTTTCATTATCATCAATATAACATGCATTATTACCCATATAATGGAGGTATTATCGCTAGAACTGTAATAATTATACTTATTTCTTATATTATTATCAATATAACATGCATTATTACCCATATTATGCAGTTATTATCTGTAGAACCATAATAAATATACTTATTACTCCCAATATTATCAATATAACATGCATTATTACCCATATAATGCAGTTATTATCGCTAGGACTGTAATAATTATACTTATTACTTATATTGTTAGCAATATAACGTGCATTATTACCCATATAATGCAGTTATTATCGCTAGAACTGTAATAATTATACTTATTACTTATATTATTATCAATATAACATGCATTATTACCTATATTATGCAGTTATTATCGCTAGAACTATAATAAATATATTTATTACTCATAATATTATCAATGTAACATGCATTATTACCCATATAATGCAGTTATTATCGCTAGAACTGTAATAATTGTACTCATTACTTATATTATTAGCAATATAACGTGCATTATTACCCATATTATGCAGTTATTATCGCTAGAACTGTAATAATTATACTTATTACTTATACTACTAGCAATATAACGTGCATTATTACCCATATAATGCAGTTATTATCGCCAGAACTGTAATAATTATACTTATTACTTATATTATTCTCAATATAACATGCATTATTACCCATATTATGCATTTATTATCGCAAGAACTATAATAAATATACGTATTACTTTCATTATCATCAATATAACATGCATTATTACCCATATTATGCAGTTATTATCGCTAGAACTGTAATAATTATACTTATTGCTTATATTATTATCAATATAACATGCATTATTACCCAAATTATGCAGTTATTATCTCTAGAACCATAATAAATATACTTATTACTCCCAATATTATCAATATAACATGCACTTTTACCCATATAATACAGTTATTATTGCTAGAACTGTAATAATTATACTTATTACTTATATTGTTAGCAATATAACGTGCATTATTACCCATATAATGCAGTTATTATCGCTAGAACTGTAATAATTATACTTATTACTTATATTATTCTCAATATAACATGCATTATTACCCATATTATGCAGTTATTATCGCTAGAACTATAATAAGTATACGTATTACTTTCATTATCATCAATATAACATGCATTATTACCCATATAATGCAGTTATTATCGCCAGAACTGTAACAATTATACTTATTACTTATATTGTTAGCAATATAACGTGCATTATTACCCATATAATGCAGTTATTACCGCCAGAACTGTAATAATTATACTTATTACTTATATTATTATCAATAAAACATGCATTATTACCCATATAATGCAGTTATTATCGCTAGAACTGTAATAATTGTACTCATTACTTATATTATTAGCAATATAACGTGCATTATTACCCATATTATGCAGTTATTATCGCTAGAACTGTAATAATTATACTTATTACTTATACTATTAGCAATATAACGTGCATTATTACCCATATAATGCAGTTATTATCGGCAGAACTGTAATAATTATACTTATTACTTATATTATTCTCAATATAACATGCATTATTACCCATATTATGCAGTTATTATCGCTAGAACTATAATAAATATACGTATTACTTTCATTATCATCAATATAACATGCATTATTACCCATATTACGCAGTTATTATCGCTAGAACTGTAATAATTATACTTATTGCTTATATTATTATCAATATAACATGCATTATTACCCAAATTATGCAGTTATTATCTCTAGAACCATAATAAATATACTTATTACTCCCAATATTATCAATATAACATGCACTTTTACCCATATAATGCAGTTATTATCGCTAGAACTGTAATAATTATACTTATTACTTAGATTATTATCAATATAACATGCATTATTACCCATATTATGCAGTTATTATCGCTAGAACTATAATAAATATACGTATTACTTTTATTATCATCAATATAACATGCATTATTACCCATATTATGCAGTTATTATCGATAGAACGGTAATAAATATACTTATTACTCCCAATATTATCAATATAACGTGCATTATTACCCATATAATGCAGTTATTATCGCTAGAACTGTAATAATTATACTTATTACTTATATTATTATCAATATAACATGCATTATTACCTATATTATGCAGTTATTATCGCTAGAACTATAATAAATATATTTATTACTCCCAATATTATCAATGTAACATGCATTATTACCCATATAATGCAGTTATTATCGCTAGAACTGTAATAATTGTACTCATTACTTATATTATTAGCAATATAACGTGCATTATTACCCATATTATGCAGTTATTATCGCTGGAACTGTAATAATTATACTTATTACTTATACTACTAGCAATATAACGTGCATTATTACCCATATAATGCAGTTATTATCGCCAGAACTGTAATAATTATACTTATTACTTATATTATTCTCAATATAACATGCATTATTACCCATATTATGCATTTATTATCGCAAGAACTATAATAAATATACGTATTACTTTCATTATCATCAATATAACATGCATTATTACCCATATTATGCAGTTATTATCGCTAGAACTGTTATAATTATACTTATTGCTTATATTATTATCAATATAACATGCATTATTACCCAAATTATGCAGTTATTATCTCTAGAACCATAATAAATATACTTATTACTCCCAATATTATCAATATAACATGCACTTTTACCCATATAATGCAGTTATTATTGCTAGAACTGTAATAATTATACTTATTACTTATATTGTTAGCAATATAACGTGCATTATTACCCATATAATGCAGTTATTATCGCTAGAACTGTAATAATTATACTTATTACTTATATTATTCTCAATATAACATGCATTATTACCCATATTATGCAGTTATTATCGCTAGAACTATAATAAATATACGTATTACTTTCATTATCATCAATATAACATGCATTATTACCCATATAATGCAGTTATTATCGCCAGAACTGTAACAATTATACTTATTACTTATATTGTTAGCAATATAACGTGCATTATTACCCATATAATGCAGTTATTACCGCCAGAACTGTAATAATTATACTTATTACTTATATTATTATCAATAAAACATGCATTATTACCCATATAATGCAGTTATTATCGCTAGAACTGTAATAATTGTACTCATTACTTATATTATTAGCAATATAACGTGCATTATTACCCATATTATGCAGTTATTATCGCTAGAACTGTAATAATTATACTTATTACTTATACTATTAGCAATATAACGTGCATTATTACCCATATAATGCAGTTATTATCGGCAGAACTGTAATAATTATACTTATTACTTATATTATTCTCAATATAACATGCATTATTACCCATATTATGCAGTTATTATCGCTAGAACTATAATAAATATACGTATTACTTTCATTATCATCAATATAACATGCATTATTACCCATATTACGCAGTTATTATCGCTAGAACTGTAATAATTATACTTATTGCTTATATTATTATCAATATAACATGCATTATTACCCAAATTATGCAGTTATTATCTCTAGAACCATAATAAATATACTTATTACTCCCAATATTATCAATATAACATGCACTTTTACCCATATAATGCAGTTATTATCGCTAGAACTGTAATAATTATACTTATTACTTAGATTATTATCAATATAACATGCATTATTACCCATATTATGCAGTTATTATCGCTAGAACTATAATAAATATACGTATTACTTTTATTATCATCAATATAACATGCATTATTACCCATATTATGCAGTTATTATCGATAGAACGGTAATAAATATACTTATTACTCCCAATATTATCAATATAACATTCATTTTTACCCATATAATGCAGTTATTATCGCCAGAACTGTAATAATTATACTTATTACTTATATTATTCTCAATATAACATGCATTATTACCCATATTATGCAGTTATTATCGCTAGAACTATAATAAATATACGTATTACTTTCATTATCATCAATATAACATGCATTATTACCCATATAATGCAGTTATTATCGCTAGAACTGTAATAATTATACTTATTACTTATATTATTCTCAATATAACATGCATTATTACCCATATTATGCAGTTATTATCGCTAGAACTATAATAAATATACGTATTACTTTCATTATCATCAATATAACATGCATTATTACCCATATAATGCAGTTATTATCGCTAGAACTGTAACAATTATACTTATTTCTTATATTGTTAGCAATATAACGTACATTATTACCCATATAATGCAGTTATTACCGCCAGAACTGTAATAATTATACTTATTACTTATATTATTATCAATAAAACATGCATTATTACCCATATAATGCAGTTATTATCGCTAGAACTGTAATAATTGTACTCATTACTTATATTATTAGCAATATAACGTGCATTATTACCCATATTATGCAGTTATTATCGCTAGAACTGTAATAATTATACTTATTACTTATACTATTAGCAATATAACGTGCATTATTACCCATATAATGCAGTTATTATCGGCAGAACTGTAATAATTATACTTATTACTTATATTATTCTCAATATAACATGCATTATTACCCATATTATGCAGTTATTATCGCTAGAACTATAATAAATATACGTATTACTTTCATTATCATCAATATAACATGCATTATTACCCATATAATGCAGTTATTATCGCTAGAACTGTAATAAATATACTTATTACTTATATTGTTAGCAATATAACGTGCATTATTACCCATATAATGCAGTTATTATCGCTACAACTGTAATAATTATACTTATTACTTATATTATTCTCAATATAACATGCATTATTACCCATATTATGCAGTTATTATCGCTAGAACTATAATAAATATACGTATTACTTTCATTATCATCAATATAACATGCATTATTACCCATATAATGCAGTTATTATCGCTAGAACTGTAACAATTATACTTATTACTTATATTGTTAGAAATATAACGTGCATTATTACCCATATAATGCAGTTATTATCGCTAGAACTGTAATAATTGTACTCACTACTTATATTATTAGCAATATAACGTGCATTATTACCCATATTATGCAGTTATTATCGCTAGAACTGTAATAATTATACTTATTACTTATACTACTAGCAATATAACGTGCATTATTACCCATATAATGCAGTTATTATCGCCAGAACTGTAATAATTATACTTATTACTTATATTATTCTCAATATAACATGCATTATTACCCATATTATGCATTTATTATCGCAAGAACTATAATAAATATACGTATTACTTTCATTATCATCAATATAACATGCATTATTACCCATATTATGCAGTTATTATCGCTAGAACTGTAATAATTATACTTATTGCTTATATTATTATCAATATAACATGCATTATTACCCAAATTATGCAGTTATTATCTCTAGAACCATAATAAATATACTTATTACTCCCAATATTATCAATATAACATGCACTTTTACCCATATAATGCAGTTATTATTGCTAGAACTGTAATAATTATACTTATTACTTATATTGTTAGCAATATAACGTGCATTATTACCCATATAATGCAGTTATTATCGCCAGAACTGTAATAATTATACTTATTACTTATATTATTCTCAATATAACATGCATTATTACCCATATTATGCATTTATTATCGCAAGAACTATAATAAATATACGTATTACTTTCATTATCATCAATATAACATGCATTATTACCCATATTATGCAGTTATTATCGCTAGAACTGTAATAATTATACTTATTGCTTATATTATTATCAATATAACATGCATTATTACCCAAATTATGCAGTTATTATCTCTAGAACCATAATAAATATACTTATTACTCCCAATATTATCAATATAACATGCACTTTTACCCATATAATACAGTTATTATTGCTAGAACTGTAATAATTATACTTATTACTTATATTGTTAGCAATATAACGTGCATTATTACCCATATAATGCAGTTATTATCGCTAGAACTGTAATAATTATACTTATTACTTATATTATTCTCAATATAACATGCATTATTACCCATATTATGCAGTTATTATCGCTAGAACTATAATAAGTATACGTATTACTTTCATTATCATCAATATAACATGCATTATTACCCATATAATGCAGTTATTATCGCCAGAACTGTAACAATTATACTTATTACTTATATTGTTAGCAATATAACGTGCATTATTACCCATATAATGCAGTTATTACCGCCAGAACTGTAATAATTATACTTATTACTTATATTATTATCAATAAAACATGCATTATTACCCATATAATGCAGTTATTATCGCTAGAACTGTAATAATTGTACTCATTACTTATATTATTAGCAATATAACGTGCATTATTACCCATATTATGCAGTTATTATCGCTAGAACTGTAATAATTATACTTATTACTTATACTATTAGCAATATAACGTGCATTATTACCCATATAATGCAGTTATTATCGGCAGAACTGTAATAATTATACTTATTACTTATATTATTCTCAATATAACATGCATTATTACCCATATTATGCAGTTATTATCGCTAGAACTATAATAAATATACGTATTACTTTCATTATCATCAATATAACATGCATTATTACCCATATTATGCAGTTATTATCGCTAGAACTGTAATAATTATACTTATTGCTTATATTATTATCAATATAACATGCATTATTACCCAAATTATGCAGTTATTATCTCTAGAACCATAATAAATATACTTATTACTCCCAATATTATCAATATAACATGCACTTTTACCCATATAATGCAGTTATTATCGCTAGAACTGTAATAATTATACTTATTACTTAGATTATTATCAATATAACATGCATTATTACCCATATTATGCAGTTATTATCGCTAGAACTATAATAAATATACGTATTACTTTTATTATCATCAATATAACATGCATTATTACCCATATTATGCAGTTATTATCGATAGAACGGTAATAAATATACTTATTACTCCCAATATTATCAATATAACATTCAGTTTTACCCATATAATGCAGTTATTATCGCCAGAACTGTAATAATTATACTTATTACTTATATTATTGTCAATATAACATGCATTATTACCCATATTATGCAGTTATTATCGCTAGAACTATAATAAATATACGTATTACTTTCATTATCATCAATATAACATGCATTATTACCCATATAATGCAGTTATTATCACTAGAACTGTAATAAATATACTTATTACTTATATTGTTAGCAATATAACGTGCATTATTACCCATAGTGCAGTTATTATCGCTAGAACTGTAATAATTATACTTATTACTTAGATTATTATCAATATAACATGCATTATTACCCATATTATGCGGATATTATCGCTAGAACTATAATAAATATACGTATTACTTTTATTATCATCAATATAACATGCATTATTACCCATATTATGCAGTTATTATCGATAGAACGCTAATAAATATACTTATTACTCCCAATATTATCAATATAACATTCATTTTTAACCATATAATGCAGTTATTATCGCCAGAACTGTAATAATTATACTTATTACTTATATTATTCTCAATATAACATGCATTATTACCCATATTATGCAGTTATTATCGCTAGAACTATAATAAATATACGTATTACTTTCATTGTCATCAATATAACATGCATTATTACCCATATAATGCAGTTATTATCGCTAGAACTGTAACAATTATACTTATTACTTATATTGTTAGAAATATAACGTGCATTATTACCCATATAATGCAGTTATTATCGCTAGAACTGTAATAATTATGCTTATTACTTAAATTATTATCAATATAACATGCATTATTACCCATATTATGCAGTTATTATCGATAGAACTGTAATAAATATATTTATTACTTTTATTATTATCAATATAACATGCACTGTTTGCCATATTTTACTATTATTATCGCTAGAACTATAATAATTATACTTATTACTCCCGATATTATCAATATAACATGCATTATTACCCATATAATGCAGTTATTATCGCCAGAACTGTAATAATTATACTTATTACTTATATTATTCTCAATATAACATGCATTATTACCCATATTATGCATTTATTATCGCAAGAACTATAATAAATATACGTATTACTTTCATTATCATCAATATAACATGCATTATTACCCATATTATGCAGTTATTATCGCTAGAACTGTAATAATTATACTTATTGCTTATATTATTATCAATATAACATGCATTATTACCCAAATTATGCAGTTATTATCTCTAGAACCATAATAAATATACTTATTACTCCCAATATTATCAATATAACATGCACTTTTACCCATATAATACAGTTATTATTGCTAGAACTGTAATAATTATACTTATTACTTATATTGTTAGCAATATAACGTGCATTATTACCCATATAATGCAGTTATTATCGCTAGAACTGTAATAATTATACTTATTACTTATATTATTCTCAATATAACATGCATTATTACCCATATTATGCAGTTATTATCGCTAGAACTATAATAAGTATACGTATTACTTTCATTATCATCAATATAACATGCATTATTACCCATATAATGCAGTTATTATCGCCAGAACTGTAACAATTATACTTATTACTTATATTGTTAGCAATATAACGTGCATTATTACCCATATAATGCAGTTATTACCGCCAGAACTGTAATAATTATACTTATTACTTATATTATTATCAATAAAACATGCATTATTACCCATATAATGCAGTTATTATCGCTAGAACTGTAATAATTGTACTCATTACTTATATTATTAGCAATATAACGTGCATTATTACCCATATTATGCAGTTATTATCGCTAGAACTGTAATAATTATACTTATTACTTATACTATTAGCAATATAACGTGCATTATTACCCATATAATGCAGTTATTATCGGCAGAACTGTAATAATTATACTTATTACTTATATTATTCTCAATATAACATGCATTATTACCCATATTATGCAGTTATTATCGCTAGAACTATAATAAATATACGTATTACTTTTATTATCATCAATATAACATGCATTATTACCCATATTATGCAGTTATTATCGATAGAACGGTAATAAATATACTTATTACTCCCAATATTATCAATATAACGTGCATTATTACCCATATAATGCAGTTATTATCGCTAGAACTGTAATAATTATACTTATTACTTATATTATTATCAATATAACATGCATTATTACCTATATTATGCAGTTATTATCGCTAGAACTATAATAAATATATTTATTACTCCCAATATTATCAATGTAACATGCATTATTACCCATATAATGCAGTTATTATCGCTAGAACTGTAATAATTGTACTCATTACTTATATTATTAGCAATATAACGTGCATTATTACCCATATTATGCAGTTATTATCGCTGGAACTGTAATAATTATACTTATTACTTATACTACTAGCAATATAACGTGCATTATTACCCATATAATGCAGTTATTATCGCCAGAACTGTAATAATTATACTTATTACTTATATTATTCTCAATATAACATGCATTATTACCCATATTATGCATTTATTATCGCAAGAACTATAATAAATATACGTATTACTCTCATTATCATCAATATAACATGCATTATTACCCATATTATGCAGTTATTATCGCTAGAACTGTAATAATTATACTTATTGCTTATATTATTATCAATATAACATGCATTATTACCCAAATTATGCAGTTATTATCTCTAGAACCATAATAAATATACTTATTACTCCCAATATTATCAATATAACATGCACTTTTACCCATATAATGCAGTTATTATTGCTAGAACTGTAATAATTATACTTATTACTTATATTGTTAGCAATATAACGTGCATTATTACCCATATAATGCAGTTATTATCGCTAGAACTGTAATAATTATACTTATTACTTATATTATTCTCAATATAACATGCATTATTACCCATATTATGCAGTTATTATCGCTAGAACTATAATAAATATACGTATTACTTTCATTATCATCAATATAACATGCATTATTACCCATATAATGCAGTTATTATCGCCAGAACTGTAACAATTATACTTATTACTTATATTGTTAGCAATATAACGTGCATTATTACCCATATAATGCAGTTATTACCGCCAGAACTGTAATAATTATACTTATTACTTATATTATTATCAATAAAACATGCATTATTACCCATATAATGCAGTTATTATCGCTAGAACTGTAATAATTGTACTCATTACTTATATTATTAGCAATATAACGTGCATTATTACCCATATTATGCAGTTATTATCGCTAGAACTGTAATAATTATACTTATTACTTATACTATTAGCAATATAACGTGCATTATTACCCATATAATGCAGTTATTATCGGCAGAACTGTAATAATTATACTTATTACTTATATTATTCTCAATATAACATGCATTATTACCCATATTATGCAGTTATTATCGCTAGAACTATAATAAATATACGTATTACTTTCATTATCATCAATATAACATGCATTATTACCCATATTACGCAGTTATTATCGCTAGAACTGTAATAATTATACTTATTGCTTATATTATTATCAATATAACATGCATTATTACCCAAATTATGCAGTTATTATCTCTAGAACCATAATAAATATACTTATTACTCCCAATATTATCAATATAACATGCACTTTTACCCATATAATGCAGTCATTATCGCTAGAACTATAATAAATATACGTATTACTTTCATTATCATCAATATAACATGCATTATTACCCATATAATGCAGTTATTATCGCTAGAACTGTAACAATTATACTTATTTCTTATATTGTTAGCAATATAACGTACATTATTACCCATATAATGCAGTTATTACCGCCAGAACTGTAATAATTATACTTATTACTTATATTATTATCAATAAAACATGCATTATTACCCATATAATGCAGTTATTATCGCTAGAACTGTAATAATTGTACTCATTACTTATATTATTAGCAATATAACGTGCATTATTACCCATATTATGCAGTTATTATCGCTAGAACTGTAATAATTATACTTATTACTTATACTATTAGCAATATAACGTGCATTATTACCCATATAATGCAGTTATTATCGGCAGAACTGTAATAATTATACTTATTACTTATATTATTCTCAATATAACATGCATTATTACCCATATTATGCAGTTATTATCGCTAGAACTATAATAAATATACGTATTACTTTCATTATCATCAATATAACATGCATTATTACCCATATAATGCAGTTATTATCGCTAGAACTGTAATAAATATACTTATTACTTATATTGTTAGCAATATAACGTGCATTATTACCCATATAATGCAGTTATTATCGCTAGAACTGTAATAATTATACTTATTACTTAGATTATTATCAATATAACATGCATTATTACCCATATTATGCAGTTATTATCGCTAGAACTATAATAAATATACTTATTACTCCCAATATTATCAATATAACATTCATTTTTAACCATATAATGCAGTTATTATCGCCAGAACTGTAATAATTATACTTATTACTTATATTATTCTCAATATAACATGCATTATTACCCATATTATGCAGTTATTATCGCTAGAACTATAATAAATATACGTATTACTTTCATTATCATCAATATAACATGCATTATTACCCATATAATGCAGTTATTATCGCTAGAACTGTAACAATTATACTTATTACTTATATTGTTAGAAATATAACGTGCATTATTACCCATATAATGCAGTTATTATCGCTAGAACTGTAATAATTGTACTCACTACTTATATTATTAGCAATATAACGTGCATTATTACCCATATTATGCAGTTATTATCGCTAGAACTGTAATAATTATACTTATTACTTATACTACTAGCAATATAACGTGCATTATTACCCATATAATGCAGTTATTATCGCCAGAACTGTAATAATTATACTTATTACTTATATTATTCTCAATATAACATGCATTATTACCCATATTATGCATTTATTATCGCAAGAACTATAATAAATATACGTATTACTTTCATTATCATCAATATAACATGCATTATTACCCATATTATGCAGTTATTATCGCTAGAACTGTAATAATTATACTTATTGCTTATATTATTATCAATATAACATGCATTATTACCCAAATTATGCAGTTATTATCTCTAGAACCATAATAAATATACTTATTACTCCCAATATTATCAATATAACATGCACTTTTACCCATATAATGCAGTTATTATTGCTAGAACTGTAATAATTATACTTATTACTTATATTGTTAGCAATATAACGTGCATTATTACCCATATAATGCAGTTATTATCGCTAGAACTGTAATAATTATACTTATTACTTATATTATTCTCAATATAACATGCATTATTACCCATATTATGCAGTTATTATCGCTAGAACTATAATAAATATACGTATTACTTTCATTATCATCAATATAACATGCATTATTACCCATATAATGCAGTTATTATCGCCAGAACTGTAACAATTATACTTATTACTTATATTGTTAGCAATATAACGTGCATTATTACCCATATAATGCAGTTATTACCGCCAGAACTGTAATAATTATACTTATTACTTATATTATTATCAATAAAACATGCATTATTACCCATATAATGCAGTTATTATCGCTAGAACTGTAATAATTGTACTCATTACTTATATTATTAGCAATATAACATGCATTATTACCCATATTATGCAGTTATTATCGATAGAACGGTAATAAATATACTTATTACTCCCAATATTATCAATATAACATTCAGTTTTACCCATATAATGCAGTTATTATCGCCAGAACTGTAATAATTATACTTATTACTTATATTATTCTCAATATAACATGCATTATTACCCATATTATGCAGTTATTATCGCTAGAACTATAATAAATATACGTATTACTTTCATTATCATCAATATAACATGCATTATTACCCATATAATGCAGTTATTATCGCTAGAACTGTAATAATTATACTTATTACTTATATTATTCTCAATGTAACATGCATTATTACCCATATTATGCAGTTATTATCGCTAGAACTATAATAAATATACGTATTACTTTCATTATCATCAATATAACATGCATTATTACCCATATAATGGAGGTATTATCGCTAGAACTGTAATAATTATACTTATTACTTATATTATTATCAATATAACATGCATTATTACCCATATAATGCAGTTATTATCGCTAGAACTGTAACAATTCTACTTATTTCTTATATTGTTAGCAATATAACGTGCATTATTACCCATATAATGCAGTTATTACCGCCAGAACTGTAATAATTAAACTTATTACTTATATTATTATCAATATAACATGCATTATTACCCATATTATGCAGTTATTATCGCTAGAACTATAATAAATATACGTATTACTTTCATTGTCATCAATATAACATGCATTATTACCCATATAATGCAGTTATTATCGCTAGAACTGTAACAATTATACTTATTACTTATATTGTTAGAAATATAACGTGCATTATTACCCATATAATGCAGTTATTATCGCTAGAACTGTAATAATTATGCTTATTACTTAAATTATTATCAATATAACATGCATTATTACCCATATTATGCAGTTATTATCGATAGAACTGTAATAAATATATTTATTACTTTTATTATTATCAATATAACATGCACTGTTTGCCATATTTTACTATTATTATCGCTAGAACTATAATAATTATACTTATTACTCCCGATATTATCAATGTAACATGCATTATTACCCATATAATGCAGTTATTATCGCTAGAACTGTAATAATTATACTTATTACTTATATTGTTAGCAATATAACGTGAATTATTACCCATATAATGCAGTTATTATCGCCAGAACTGTAATAATTATACTTATTACTTATATTATTCTCAATATAACATGCATTATTACCCATATTATGCAGTTATTATCGCTAGAACTATAATAAATATACGTATTACTTTCATTATCATCAATATAACATGCATTATTACCCATATAATGGAGGTATTATCGCTAGAACTCTAATAATTATACTTATTACTTATATTATTATCAATATAACATGCATTATTACCCATATTATGCAGTTATTATCTCTAGAACCATAATAAATATACTTATTACTCCCAATATTATCAATATAACATGAATTTTTAACCATATAATGCAGTTATTATCGCTAGAACTGTAATAATTATACTTATTCCTTATATTGTTAGCAATATAACGTGCATTATTACCCATATAATGCAGTTATTATCGCTAGAACTGTAATAATTATACTTATTACTTATATTATTCTCAATATAACATGCATTATTACCCATATTATGCAGTTATTATCGCTAGAACTATAATAAATATACGTATTACTTTCATTATCATCAATATAACATGCATTATTACCCATATTATGCAGTTATTATCGCTAGAACTGTAATAATTATACTTATTACTTATACTATTAGCAATATAACGAGCATTATTACCCATATTATGCATTTATTATCGCAAGAACTATAATAAATATACGTATTACTTTCATTATCATCAATATAACATGCATTATTACCCATATTATGCAGTTATTATCGCTAGAACTGTAATAATTATACTTATTGCTTATATTATTATCAATATAACATGCATTATTACCCAAATTATGCAGTTATTATCTCTAGAACCATAATAAATATACTTATTACTCCCAATATTATCAATATAACATGCACTTTTACCCATATAATGCAGTTATTATCACTAGAACTGTAATAATTATACTTATTACTTATATTGTTAGCAATATAACGTGCATTATTACCCATATAATGCAGTTATTATCGCCAGAACTGTAATAATTATACTTATTACTTATATTATTCTCAATATAACATGCATTATTACCCATATTATGCAGTTATTATCGCTAGAACTATAATAAATATACGTATTACTTTCATTATCATCAATATAACATGCATTATTACCCATATAATGCAGTTATTATCGCTAGAACTGTAATAATTATACTTATTACTTATATTATTCTCAATATAACATGCATTATTACCCATATTATGCAGTTATTATCGCTAGAACTATAATAAATATACGTATTACTTTCATTATCATCAATATAACATGCATTATTACCCATATAATGGAGGTATTATCGCTAGAACTGTAATAATTATACTTATTACTTATATTATTATCAATATAACATGCATTATTACCCATATTATGCAGTTATTATCTCTAGAACTGTAATAATTATACTTATTACTTATACTATTAGCAATATAACGTGCATTATTACCCGTATTATGCAGTTATTATCGCTAGAACTATAATAAATATACGTATTACTTTCATTATCATCAATATAACATGCATTATTACCCATATAATGGAGGTATTATCGCTAGAACTGTAATAATTATACTTATTACTTATATTATTATCAATATAACATGCATTATTACCCATATTATGCAGTTATTATCTCTAGAACCATAATAAATATACTTATTACTCCCAATATTATCAATATAACATGCACTTTTACCCATATAATGCAGTTATTATCGCTAGAACTGTAATAATTATACTTATTACTTATATTGTTAGCAATATAACGTGCATTATTACCCATATAATGCAGTTATTATCGCTAGAACTGTAATAATTATACTTATTACTTATATTATTCTCAATATAACATGCATTATTACCCATATTATGCAGTCATTATCGCTAGAACTATAATAAATATACGTATTACTTTCATTATCATCAATATAACATGCATTATTACCCATATAATGGAGGTATTATCGCTAGAACTGTAATAATTATACTTATTACTTATATTATTATCAATATAACATGCATTATTACCCATATTATGCAGTTATTATCTCTAGAACCATAATAAATATACTTATTACTCCCAATATTATCAATATAACATGCACTTTTACCCATATAATGCAGTTATTATCGCTAGAACTGTAATAATTATACTTATTACTTATATTGTTAGCAATATAACGTGCATTATTACCCATATAATGCAGTTATTATCGCTAGAACTGTAATAATTATACTTATTACTTATATTATTCTCAATATAACATGCATTATTACCCATATTATGCAGTCATTATCGCTAGAACTATAATAAATATACGTATTACTTTCATTAGCATCAATATAACATGCATTATTACCCATATAATGCAGTTATTATCGCTAGAACTGTAACAATTATACTTATTTCTTATATTGTTAGCAATATAACGTGCATTATTACCCATATAATGCAGTTATTACCGCCAGAACTGTAATAATTATACTTATTACTTATATTATTATCAATAAAACATGCATTATTACCCATATAATGCAGTTATTATCGCTAGAACTGTAATAATTGTACTCATTACTTATATTGTTAGCAATATAACGTGCATTATTACCCATATTATGCAGTTATTATCGCTAGAACTGTAATAATTATACTTATTACTTATACTATTAGCAATATAACGTGCATTATTACCCATATAATGCAGTTATTATCGGCAGAACTGTAATAATTATACATATTACTTATATTATTCTCAATATAACATGCATTATTACCCATATTATGCAGTTATTATCGCTAGAACTATAATAAATATACGTATTACTTTCATTATCATCAATATAACATGCATTATTACCCATATAATGCAGTTATTATCGCTAGAACTGTAATAAATATACTTATTACTTATATTGTTAGCAATATAACATTCATTTTTAACCATATAATGCAGTTATTATCGCCAGAACTGTAATAATTATACTTATTACTTATATTATTCTCAATATAACATGCATTATTACCCATATTATGCAGTTATTATCGCTAGAGCTATAATAAATATACGTATTACTTTCATTATCATCAATATAACATGCATTATTACCCATATAATGCAGTTATTATCGCTAGAACTGTAACAATTATACTTATTATTTATATTGTTAGAAATATAACGTGCATTATTACCCATATAATGCAGTTATTATCGCTAGAACTGTAATAATTATACTTATTACTTAAATTATTATCAATATAACATGTATTATTACCCATATTATGCACTTATTATCGATAGAACTGTAATAAATATATTTATTACTTTTATTATTATCAATATAACATGCACTGTTTGCCATATTTTACTATTATTATCGCTAGAACTATAATAATTATACTTATTACTCCCGATATTATCAATATAACATGCATTATTACCCATATAATGCAGTTATTATCGCTAGAACTGTAATAATTATACTTATTACTTATATTGTTAGCAATATAACGTGCATTATTACCCATATAATGCAGTTATTATCGCTAGAACTGTAATAATTATACTTATTACTTATATTATTCTCAATATAACATGCATTATTACCCATATTATGCAGTTATTATCGCTAGAACTGTAATAATTATACTTATTACTTATATTATTCTCAATATAACATGCATTATTACCCATATTATGCAGTTATTATCGCTAGAACTATAATAAATATACGTATTACTTTCATTATCATCAATATAACATGCATTATTACCCATATTATGCAGTTATTATCGCTAGAACTGTAATAATTATACTTATTACTTATACTATTAGCAATATAACGAGCATTATTACCCATATTATGCATTTATTATCGCAAGAACTATAATAAATATACGTATTACTTTCATTATCATCAATATAACATGCATTATTACCCATATTATGCAGTTATTATCGCTAGAACTGTAATAATTATACTTATTGCTTATATTATTATCAATATAACATGCATTATTACCCAAATTATGCAGTTATTATCTCTAGAACCATAATAAATATACTTATTACTCCCAATATTATCAATATAACATGCACTTTTACCCATATAATGCAGTTATTATCACTAGAACTGTAATAATTATACTTATTACTTATATTGTTAGCAATATAACGTGCATTATTACCCATATAATGCAGTTATTATCGCCAGAACTGTAATAATTATACTTATTACTTATATTATTCTCAATATAACATGCATTATTACCCATATTATGCAGTTATTATCGCTAGAACTATAATAAATATACGTATTACTTTCATTATCATCAATATAACATGCATTATTACCCATATAATGCAGTTATTATCGCTAGAACTGTAATAATTATACTTATTACTTATATTATTCTCAATATAACATGCATTATTACCCATATTATGCAGTTATTATCGCTAGAACTATAATAAATATACGTATTACTTTCATTATCATCAATATAACATGCATTATTACCCATATAATGGAGGTATTATCGCTAGAACTGTAATAATTATACTTATTACTTATATTATTATCAATATAACATGCATTATTACCCATATTATGCAGTTATTATCTCTAGAACTGTAATAATTATACTTATTACTTATACTATTAGCAATATAACGTGCATTATTACCCGTATTATGCAGTTATTATCGCTAGAACTATAATAAATATACGTATTACTTTCATTATCATCAATATAACATGCATTATTACCCATATAATGGAGGTATTATCGCTAGAACTGTAATAATTATACTTATTACTTATATTATTATCAATATAACATGCATTATTACCCATATTATGCAGTTATTATCTCTAGAACCATAATAAATATACTTATTACTCCCAATATTATCAATATAACATGCACTTTTACCCATATAATGCAGTTATTATCGCTAGAACTGTAATAATTATACTTATTACTTATATTGTTAGCAATATAACGTGCATTATTACCCATATAATGCAGTTATTATCGCTAGAACTGTAATAATTATACTTATTACTTATATTATTCTCAATATAACATGCATTATTACCCATATTATGCAGTCATTATCGCTAGAACTATAATAAATATACGTATTACTTTCATTATCATCAATATAACATGCATTATTACCCATATAATGGAGGTATTATCGCTAGAACTGTAATAATTATACTTATTACTTATATTATTATCAATATAACATGCATTATTACCCATATTATGCAGTTATTATCTCTAGAACCATAATAAATATACTTATTACTCCCAATATTATCAATATAACATGCACTTTTACCCATATAATGCAGTTATTATCGCTAGAACTGTAATAATTATACTTATTACTTATATTGTTAGCAATATAACGTGCATTATTACCCATATAATGCAGTTATTATCGCTAGAACTGTAATAATTATACTTATTACTTATATTATTCTCAATATAACATGCATTATTACCCATATTATGCAGTCATTATCGCTAGAACTATAATAAATATACGTATTACTTTCATTAGCATCAATATAACATGCATTATTACCCATATAATGCAGTTATTATCGCTAGAACTGTAACAATTATACTTATTTCTTATATTGTTAGCAATATAACGTGCATTATTACCCATATAATGCAGTTATTACCGCCAGAACTGTAATAATTATACTTATTACTTATATTATTATCAATAAAACATGCATTATTACCCATATAATGCAGTTATTATCGCTAGAACTGTAATAATTGTACTCATTACTTATATTGTTAGCAATATAACGTGCATTATTACCCATATTATGCAGTTATTATCGCTAGAACTGTAATAATTATACTTATTACTTATACTATTAGCAATATAACGTGCATTATTACCCATATAATGCAGTTATTATCGGCAGAACTGTAATAATTATACATATTACTTATATTATTCTCAATATAACATGCATTATTACCCATATTATGCAGTTATTATCGCTAGAACTATAATAAATATACGTATTACTTTCATTATCATCAATATAACATGCATTATTACCCATATAATGCAGTTATTATCGCTAGAACTGTAATAAATATACTTATTACTTATATTGTTAGCAATATAACATTCATTTTTAACCATATAATGCAGTTATTATCGCCAGAACTGTAATAATTATACTTATTACTTATATTATTCTCAATATAACATGCATTATTACCCATATTATGCAGTTATTATCGCTAGAGCTATAATAAATATACGTATTACTTTCATTATCATCAATATAACATGCATTATTACCCATATAATGCAGTTATTATCGCTAGAACTGTAACAATTATACTTATTATTTATATTGTTAGAAATATAACGTGCATTATTACCCATATAATGCAGTTATTATCGCTAGAACTGTAATAATTATACTTATTACTTAAATTATTATCAATATAACATGTATTATTACCCATATTATGCACTTATTATCGATAGAACTGTAATAAATATATTTATTACTTTTATTATTATCAATATAACATGCACTGTTTGCCATATTTTACTATTATTATCGCTAGAACTATAATAATTATACTTATTACTCCCGATATTATCAATATAACATGCATTATTACCCATATAATGCAGTTATTATCGCTAGAACTGTAATAATTATACTTATTACTTATATTGTTAGCAATATAACGTGCATTATTACCCATATAATGCAGTTATTATCGCTAGAACTGTAATAATTATACATATTACTTATATTATTCTCAATATAACATGCATTATTACCCATATTATGCAGTTATTATCGCTAGAACTATAATAAATATACGTATTACTTTCATTATCATCAATATAACATGCATTATTACCCATATAATGGAGGTATTATCGCTAGAACTCTAATAATTATACTTATTACTTATATTATTATCAATATAACATGCATTATTACCCATATTATGCAGTTATTATCTCTAGAACCATAATAAATATACTTATTACTCCCAATATTATCAATATAACATGAATTTTTAACCATATAATGCAGTTATTATCGCTAGAAGTGTAATAATTATACTTATTCCTTATATTGTTAGCAATATAACGTGCATTATTACCCATATAATGCAGTTATTATCGCTAGAACTGTAATAATTATACTTATTACTTATATTATTCTCAATATAACATGCATTATTACCCATATTATGCAGTTATTATCGCTAGAACTATAATAAATATACGTATTACTTTCATTATCATCAATATAACATGCATTATTACCCATATTATGCAGTTATTATCGCTAGAACTGTAATAATTATACTTATTACTTATACTATTAGCAATATAACGAGCATTATTACCCATATTATGCATTTATTATCGCAAGAACTATAATAAATATACGTATTACTTTCATTATCATCAATATAACATGCATTATTACCCATATTATGCAGTTATTATCGCTAGAACTGTAATAATTATACTTATTGCTTATATTATTATCAATATAACATGCATTATTACCCAAATTATGCAGTTATTATCTCTAGAACCATAATAAATATACTTATTACTCCCAATATTATCAATATAACATGCACTTTTACCCATATAATGCAGTTATTATCACTAGAACTGTAATAATCATACTTATTACTTATATTGTTAGCAATATAACGTGCATTATTACCCATATAATGCAGTTATTATCGCTAGAACTGTAATAATTATACTTATTACTTATATTATTCTCAATATAACATGCATTATTACCCATATTATGCAGTTATTATCGCTAGAACTATAATAAATATACGTATTACTTTCATTATCATCAATATAACATGCATTATTACCCATATAATGCAGTTATTATCGCCAGAACTGTAACAATTATACTTATTACTTATATTGTTAGCAATATAACGTGCATTATTACCCATATAATGCAGTTATTACCGCCAGAACTGTAATAATTATACTTATTACTTATATTATTATCAATAAAACATGCATTATTACCCATATAATGCAGTTATTACCGCTAGAACTGTAATAATTGTACTCATTACTTATATTATTAGCAATATAACGTGCATTATTACCCATATTATGCAGTTATTATCGCTAGAACTATAATAAATATACGTATTACTTTCATTATCATCAATATAACATGCATTATTACCCATATAATGGAGGTATTATCGCTAGAACTGTAATAATTATACTTATTACTTATATTATTACCAATATAACATGCATTATTACCCATATTATGCAGTTATTATCTCTAGAACCATAATAAATATACTTATTACTCCCAATATTATCAATATAACATGCACTTTTACCCATATAATGCAGTTATTATCGCTAGAACTGTAATAATTATACTTATTACTTATATTGTTAGCAATATAACGTGCATTATTACCCATATAATGCAGTTATTATCGCTAGAACTGTAATAATTATACTTATTACTTATATTATTCTCAATATAACATGCATTATTACCCATATTATGCAGTCATTATCGCTAGAACTATAATAAATATACGTATTACTTTCATTATCATCAATATAACATGCATTATTACCCATATAATGCAGTTATTAGCGCTAGAACTGTAGCAATTATACTTATTTCTTATATTGTTAGCAATATAACGTGCATTATTACCCATATAATGCAGTTATTACCGCCAGAACTGTAATAATTATACTTATTACTTATATTATTATCAATAAAACATGCATTATTACCCATATAATGCAGTTATTATCGCTAGAACTGTAATAATTGTACTCATTACTAATATTATTAGCAATATAACGTGCATTATTACCCATATTATGCAGTTATTATCGCTAGAACTGTAATAATTATACTTATTACTTATACTATTAGCAATATAACGTGCATTATTACCCATATAATGCAGTTATTATCGGCAGAACTGTAATAATTATACATATTACTTATATTATTCTCAATATAACATGCATTATTACCCATATTATGCAGTTATTATCGCTAGAACTATAATAAATATACGTATTACTTTCATTATCATCAATATAACATGCATTATTACCCATATAATGCAGTTATTATCGCTAGAACTGTAATAAATATACTTATTACTTATATTGTTAGCAATATAACATTCATTTTTAACCATATAATGCAGTTATTATCGCCAGAACTGTAATAATTATACTTATTACTTATATTATTCTCAATATAACATGCATTATTACCCATATTATGCAGTTATTATCGCTAGAGCTATAATAAATATACGTATTACTTTCATTATCATCAATATAACATGCATTATTACCCATATAATGCAGTTATTATCGCTAGAACTGTAACAATTATACTTATTATTTATATTGTTAGAAATATAACGTGCATTATTACCCATATAATGCAGTTATTATCGCTAGAACTGTAATAATTATACTTATTACTTAAATTATTATCAATATAACATGCATTATTACCCATATTATGCACTTATTATCGATAGAACTGTAATAAATATATTTATTACTTTTATTATTATCAATATAACATGCACTGTTTGCCATATTTTACTATTATTATCGCTAGAACTATAATAATTATACTTATTACTCCCGATATTATCAATATAACATGCATTATTACCCATATAATGCAGTTATTATCGCTAGAACTGTAATAATTATACTTATTACTTATATTATTCTCAATATAACATGCATTATTACCCATATTATGCAGTTATTATCGCTAGAACTATAATAAATATACGTATTACTTTCATTATCATCAATATAACATGCATTATTACCCATATAATGCAGTTATTATCGCCAGAACTGTAGCAATTATACTTATTACTTATATTGTTAGCAATATAACGTGCATTATTACCCATATAATGCAGTTATTACCGCCAGAACTGTAATAATTATACTTATTACTTATATTATTATCAATAAAACATGCATTATTACCCATATAATGCAGTTATTACCGCTAGAACTGTAATAATTGTACTCATTACTTATATTATTAGCAATATAACGTGCATTATTACCCATATAATGCAGTTATTATCGCTAGAACTGTAATAATTATACTTATTACTTATATTGTTAGCAATATAACGTGCATTATTACCCATATAATGCAGTTATTACCGCCAGAACTGTAATAATTATACTTATTACTTATATTATTCTCAATATAACATGCATTATTACCCATATTATGCAGTTATTATCGCTAGAACTATAATAAATATACGTATTACTTTCATTATCATCAATATAACATGCATTATTACCCATATTATGCAGTTATTATCGCTAGAACTATAATAAATATACGTATTACTTTAATATCATCAATATAACATGCATTATTACCCATATTATGCAGTTATTATCGATAGAACGGTAATAAATATACTTATTACTCCCAATATTATCAATATAACATTCATTTTTACCCATATAATGCAGTTATTATCGCCAGAACTCTAATAATTATACTTATTACTTATATTATTCTCAATATAACATGCATTATTACCCATATTATGCAGTTATTATCGCTAGAACTATAATAAATATACGTATTACTTTCATTATCATCAATATAACATGCATTATTACCCATATAATGCAGTTATTATCGCTAGAACTGTAATAATTATACTTATTACTTATATTATTCTCAATATAACATGCATTATTACCCATATTATGCAGTTATTATCGCTAGAACTATAATAAATATACGTATTACTTTCATTATCATCAATATAACATGCATTATTACCCATATAATGGAGGTATTATCGCTAGAACTGTAATAATTATACTTATTACTTATATTATTATCAATATAACATGCATTATTACCCATATTATGCAGTTATTATCTCTAGAACCATAATAAATATACTTATTACTCCCAATATTATCAATATAACATGCATTTTTAACCATATAATGCAGTTATTATCGCTAGAACTGTAATAATTATACTTATTACTTATATTGTTAGCAATATAACGTGCATTATTACCCATATAATACAGTTATTATCGCTAGAACTGTAATAATTGTACTCATTACTTATATTATTAGCAATATAACGTGCATTATTACCCATATTATGCAGTTATTATCGCTAGAACTATAATAAATATACGTATTACTTTTATTATCATCAATGTTACATGCATTATTACCCATATTATGCAGTTATTATCGATAGAACTGTAATAAATATACTTATTACTCTTATTATTATCAATATAACATGCACTATTTGCCATATTTTACTATTATTATCGCTAGAACTATAATAATTATACTTATTACTCCCAATATTATCAATATAACATGCATTATTACCCATATAATGCAGTTATTATCGCTAGAACTGTAATAATTATACTTATTACTTATATTGTTAGCAATATAACATGCATCATTACCCATATAATGCAGTTATTATCGCTAGAACTGTAATAATTATACTTATTACTTGTATTATTATCAATAAAACATGGATTATTACCCATATTATGCAGTTATTATCGCTAGAACTATAATAAATATACGTATTACTTTCATTATCATCAATATAACATGCATTATTACTCATATAATGGAGGTATTATCGCTAGAACTGTAATAATTATACTTATTACTTATATTATTATCAATATAACATGCATTATTACCCATATTATGCAGTTATTATCTCTAGAACCATAATAAATATACTTATTACTCCCAATATTATCAATATAACATGCATTATTACCCACATAATGCAGTTATTATCGCTAGAACTGTAATAATTATACTTATTACTTATATTATTATCAATATAACATGCATTATTACCCATATAATGGAGGTATTATCGCAAGAACTGTAATAATTATACTTATTACTTATATTATTCTGAATATAACATGCATTATTACCCATATTATGCAGTTATTATCGCTAGAACTATAATAATTATACTTATTACTTACATTATTATCAATATAACATGCATTATTACCCATATTATGCAGTTATTATCGCTAGAATTATAATAAATATACGTATCACTTTCATTATCATCAATATAACATGCATTATTACCCATATAATGGAGGTATTATTGCTAGAACTGTAATAATTATACTTATTACTTATATTATTATCAATATAACATGCATTATTACCCATATTATGCAGTTATTATCGCTAGAATTATAATAAATATACGTATCACTTTCATTATCATCAATATAACATGCATTATTACCCATATTATGCAGTTATTATCGCTAGAATTATAATAAATATACGTATCACTTTCATTATCATCAATATAACATGCATTATTACCCATATAATGGAGGTATTATTGCTAGAACTGTAATAATTATACTTATTACTTATATTATTAACAATATAACATGCATTATTACCCATATTATGCAGTTATTATCGCTAGAACTATAATAAATACACTTATTACTCCCAATATTATCAATGTAACATGCATTATTACCCATATAATGCAGTTATTATCGCTAGAACTGTAATAATTATACTTATTACTTAGATTATTATCAATATAACATGCATTATTACCCATATTATGCAGTTATTATCGCTAGAACTGTAATAAATATACGTATTACTTTTATTATCATCAATATAACATGCATTATTACCCATATTATGCAGTTATTATCGCTAGAACTGTAATAATTATACTTATTACTTATATTATTATCAATATAACATGCATTATTACCCATATTATGCAGTTATTATCGCTGGAACTATAATAAATATACTTATTACTCCCAATATTATCAATATAACATGCATTATTACCCATATTATGCAGTTATTATCGCTAGAACTATAATAAATACACTTATTACTCCCAATATTATCAATGTAACATGCATTATTACCCATATAATGCAGTTATTATCGCTAGAACTGTAATAATTATACTTATTACTTAGATTATTATCAATATAACATGCATTATTACCCATATTATGCAGTTATTATCTCTAGAACCATAATAAATATACTTATTACTCCCAATATTATCAATATAACATGAATTTTTAACCATATAATGCAGTTATTATCGCTAGAACTGTAATAATTATACTTATTCCTTATATTGTTAGCAATATAACGTGCATTATTACCCATATAATGCAGTTATTATCGCTAGAACTGTAATAATTATACTTATTACTTATATTGTTAGCAATATAACGTGCATTATTACCCATATAATGCAGTTATTATCGCTAGAACTGTAATAATTATACTTATTACTTATATTATTCTCAATATAACATGCATTATTACCCATATTATGCAGTTATTATCGCTAGAACTATAATAAATATACGTATTACTTTCATTATCATCAATATAACATGCATTATTACCCATATAATGCAGTTATTATCGCCAGAACTGTAGCAATTATACTTATTACTTATATTGTTAGCAATATAACGTGCATTATTACCCATATAATGCAGTTATTACCGCCAGAACTGTAATAATTATACTTATTACTTATATTATTATCAATAAAACATGCATTATTACCCATATAATGCAGTTATTACCGCTAGAACTGTAATAATTGTACTCATTACTTATATTATTAGCAATATAACGTGCATTATTACCCATATAATGCAGTTATTATCGCTAGAACTGTAATAATTATACTTATTACTTATATTGTTAGCAATATAACGTGCATTATTACCCATATAATGCAGTTATTATCGCTAGAACTGTAATAATTATACTTATTACTTATATTATTCTCATTATAACATGCATTATTACCCATATTATGCAGTTATTATCGCTAGAACTATAATAAATATACGTATTACTTTCATTATCATCAATATAACATGCATTATTACCCATATTATGCAGTTATTATCGCTAGAACTATAATAAATATACGTATTACTTTAATATCATCAATATAACATGCATTATTACCCATATTATGCAGTTATTATCGATAGAACGGTAATAAATATACTTATTACTCCCAATATTATCAATATAACATTCATTTTTACCCATATAATGCAGTTATTATCGCCAGAACTCTAATAATTATACTTATTACTTATATTATTCTCAATATAACATGCATTATTACCCATATTATGCAGTTATTATCGCTAGAACTATAATAAATATACGTATTACTTTCATTATCATCAATATAACATGCATTATTAAACATATAATGCAGTTATTATCGCTAGAACTGTAATAATTATACTTATTACTTATATTATTCTCAATATAACATGCATTATTACCCATATTATGCAGTTATTATCGCTAGAACTATAATAAATATACGTATTACTTTCATTATCATCAATATAACATGCATTATTACCCATATAATGGAGGTATTATCGCTAGAACTGTAATAATTATACTTATTACTTATATTATTATCAATATAACATGCATTATTACCCATATTATGCAGTTATTATCTCTAGAACCATAATAAATATACTTATTACTCCCAATATTATCAATATAACATGCATTTTTAACCATATAATGCAGTTATTATCGCTAGAACTTTAATAATTATACTTATTACTTATATTGTTAGTTAATATAACGTGCATTATTACCCATATAATGCAGTTATTATCGCTAGAACTGTAATAATTGTACTCATTACTTATATTATTAGCAATATAACGTGCATTATTACCCATATTATGCAGTTATTATCGCTAGAACTATAATAAATATACGTATTACTTTTATTATCATCAATGTTACATGCATTATTACCCATATTATGCAGTTATTATCGATAGAACTGTAATAAATATACTTATTACTCTTATTATTATCAATATAACATGCACTATTTGCCATATTTTACTATTATTATCGCTAGAACTATAATAATTATACTTATTACTCCCAATATTATCAATATAACATGCATTATTACCCATATAATGCAGTTATTATCGCTAGAACTGTAATAATTATACTTATTACTTATATTGTTAGCAATATAACATGCATCATTACCCATATAATGCAGTTATTATCGCTAGAACTGTAATAATTATACTTATTACTTGTATTATTATCAATAAAACATGGATTATTACCCATATTATGCAGTTATTATCGCTAGAACTATAATAAATATACGTATTACTTTCATTATCATCAATATAACATGCATTATTACTCATATAATGGAGGTATTATCGCTAGAACTGTAATAATTATACTTATTACTTATATTATTATCAATATAACATGCATTATTACCCATATTATGCAGTTATTATCTCTAGAACCATAATAAATATACTTATTACTCCCAATATTATCAATATAACATGCATTATTACCCACATAATGCAGTTATTATCGCTAGAACTGTAATAATTATACTTATTACTTATATTATTATCAATATAACATGCATTATTACCCATATAATGGAGGTATTATCGCAAGAACTGTAATAATTATACTTATTACTTATATTATTCTGAATATAACATGCATTATTACCCATATTATGCAGTTATTATCGCTAGAACTATAATAATTATACTTATTACTTACATTATTATCAATATAACATGCATTATTACCCATATTATGCAGTTATTATCGCTAGAATTATAATAAATATACGTATCACTTTCATTATCATCAATATAACATGCATTATTACCCATATAATGGAGGTATTATTGCTAGAACTGTAATAATTATACTTATTACTTATATTATTATCAATATAACATGCATTATTACCCATATTATGCAGTTATTATCGCTAGAATTATAATAAATATACGTATCACTTTCATTATCATCAATATAACATGCATTATTACCCATATTATGCAGTTATTATCGCTAGAATTATAATAAATATACGTATCACTTTCATTATCATCAATATAACATGCATTATTACCCATATAATGGAGGTATTATTGCTAGAACTGTAATAATTATACTTATTACTTATATTATTATCAATATAACATGCATTATTACCCATATTATGCAGTTATTATCGCTAGAACTATAATAAATACACTTATTACTCCCAATATTATCAATGCAACATGCATTATTACCCATATAATGCAGTTATTATCGCTAGAACTGTAATAATTATACTTATTACTTAGATTATTATCAATATAACATGCATTATTACCCATATTATGCAGTTATTATCGCTAGAACTGTAATAAATATACGTATTACTTTTATTATCATCAATATAACATGCATTATTACCCATATTATGCAGTTATTATCGCTAGAACTGTAATAATTATACTTATTACTTATATTATTATCAATATAACATGCATTATTACCCATATTATGCAGTTATTATCGCTGGAACTATAATAAATATACTTATTACTCCCAATATTATCAATATAACATGCATTATTACCCATATTATGCAGTTATTATCGCTAGAACTATAATAAATACACTTATTACTCCCAATATTATCAATGTAACATGCATTATTACCCATATAGTGCAGTTATTATCGCTAGAACTGTAATAATTATACTTATTACTTAGATTATTATCAATATAACATGCATTATTACCCATATTATGCAGTTATTATCTCTAGAACCATAATAAATATACTTATTACTCCCAATATTATCAATATAACATGAATTTTTAACCATATAATGCAGTTATTATCGCTAGAACTGTAATAATTATACTTATTCCTTATATTGTTAGCAATATAACGTGCATTATTACCCATATAATGCAGTTATTATCGCTAGAACTGTAATAATTATACTTATTACTTATATTATTCTCAATATAACATGCATTATTACCCATATTATGCAGTTATTATCGCTAGAACTATAATAAATATACGTATTACTTTCATTATCATCAATATAACATGCATTATTACCCATATTATGCAGTTATTATCGCTAGAACTGTAATAATTATACTTATTACTTATACTATTAGCAATATAACGAGCATTATTACCCATATTATGCATTTATTATCGCAAGAACTATAATAAATATACGTATTACTTTCATTATCATCAATATAACATGCATTATTACCCATATTATGCAGTTATTATCGCTAGAACTGTAATAATTATACTTATTGCTTATATTATTATCAATATAACATGCATTATTACCCAAATTATGCAGTTATTATCTCTAGAACCATAATAAATATACTTATTACTCCCAATATTATCAATATAACATGCACTTTTACCCATATAATGCAGTTATTATCGCTAGAACTGTAATAATTATACTTATTACTTATATTGTTAGCAATATAACGTGCATTATTACCCATATAATGCAGTTATTATCGCTAGAACTGTAATAATTATACTTATTACTTATATTATTATCAATAAAACATGCATTATTACCCATATAATGCAGTTATTACCGCTAGAACTGTAATAATTGTACTCATTACTTATATTATTAGCAATATAACGTGCATTATTACCCATATTATGCAGTTATTATCGCTAGAACTGTAATAATTATACTTATTACTTATACTATTAGCAATATAACGTGCATTATTACCCATATAATGCAGTTATTATCGGCAGAACTGTAATAATTATACTTATTACTTATATTATTCTCAATATAACATGCATTATTACCCATATTATGCAGTTATTATCGCTAGAACTATAATAAATATACGTATTACTTTCATTATCATCAATATAACATGCATTATTACCCATATTATGCAGTTATTATCGCTAGAACTGTAATAATTATACTTATTGCTTATATTATTATCAATATAACATGCATTATTACCCAAATTATGCAGTTATTATCTCTAGAACCATAATAAATATACTTATTACTCCCAATATTATCAATATAACATGCACATTTACCCATATAATGCAGTTATTATCGCTAGAACTGTAATAATTATACTTATTACTTAGATTATTATCAATATAACATGCATTATTACCCATATTATGCAGTTATTATCGCTAGAACTATAATAAATATACGTATTACTTTTATTATCATCAATATAACATGCATTATTACCCATATTATGCAGTTATTATCGATAGAACGGTAATAAATATACTTATTACTCCCAATATTATCAATATAACATTCATTTTTACCCATATAATGCAGTTATTATCGCCAGAACTGTAATAATTATACTTATTACTTATATTATTCTCAATATAACATGCATTATTACCCATATTATGCAGTTATTATCGCTAGAACTATAATAAATATACGTATTACTTTCATTATCATCAATATAACATGCATTATTACCCATATAATGCAGTTATTATCGCTAGAACTGTAATAATTATACTTACTACTTATATTATTCTCAATATAACATGCATTATTACCCATATTATGCAGTCATTATCGCTAGAACTATAATAAATATACGTATTACTTTCATTATCATCAATATAACATGCATTATTACCCATATAATGGAGGTATTATCGCTAGAACTGTAATAATTATACTTATTACTTATATTATTATCAATATAACATGCATTATTACCCATATTATGCAGTTATTATCTCTAGAACCATAATAAATATACTTATTACTTATATTATTATCAATAAAACATGCATTATTACCCATATAATGCAGTTATTATCGCTAGAACTGTAATAATTATACTTATTACTTTTATTATTCTCAATATAACATGCATTATTACCCATATTATGCAGTTATTATCGCTAGAACTATAATAAATATACGTATTACTTTCATTATCATCAATATAACATGCATTATTACCCATATAATGGAGGTATTATCGCTAGAACTGTAATAATTATACTTATTACTTATATTATTATCAATATAACATGCATTATTACCCATATTATGCAGTTATTATCTCTAGAACCATAATAAATATACTTATTACTCCCAATATTATCAATATAACATGCATTTTTAACCATATAATGCAGTTATTATCGCTAGAACTGTAATAATTATACTTATTACTTATATTGTTAGCAATATAACATGCATTATTACCCATATTATGCAGTTATTATCGCTAGAACTATAATAAATATACGTATTACTTTCATTATCATCAATATAACATGCATTATTACCCATATTATGCAGTTATTATCGCTAGAACTGTAATAATTATACTTATTACTTATATTATTCTCAATATAACATGCATTATTACCCATATTATGCAGTTATTATCGCTAGAACTATAATAAATATACGTATTACTTTCATTATCATCAATATAACATGCATTATTACCCATATAATGGAGGTATTATCGCTAGAACTGTAATAATTATTCTTATTACTTATATTATTATCAATATAACATGCATTATTACCCATATTATGCAGTTATTATCTCTAGAACCATAATAAATATACTTATTACTCCCAATATTATCAATATAACATGCATTTTTAACCATATAATGCAGTTATTATCGCTAGAACTGTAATAATTATACTTATTACTTATATTGTTAGCAATATAACGTGCATTATTACCCATATAATGCAGTTATTATCGCTAGAACTGTAATAATTGTACTCATTACTTATATTATTAGCAATATAACGTGCATTATTACCCATATTATGCAGTTATTATCGCTAGAACTGTAATAATTATACTTATTACTTATACTATTAGCAATATAACGTGCATTATTACCCATATTATGCAGTTATTATCGCTAGAACTATAATAAATATACGTATTACTTTCATTATCATCAATATAACATGCATTATTACCCATATAATGGAGGTATTATCGCTAGAACTGTAATAATTATACTTATTACTTATATTATTATCAATATAACATGCATTATTACCCATATTATGCAGTTATTATCACTAGAACCATAATAAATATACTTATTACTCCCAATATTATCAATATAACATGCACTTTTACCCATATAATGCAGTTATTATCGCTAGAACTGTAATAATTATACTTATTACTTATATTGTTAGCAATATAACGTGCATTATTACCCATATAATGCAGTTATTATCGCTAGAACTATAATAAATACACTTATTACTCCCAATATTATCAATGTAACATGCATTATTACCCATATAATGCAGTTATTATCGCTAGAACTGTAATAATTATACTTATTACTTAGATTATTATCAATATAACATGCATTATTACCCATATTATGCAGTTATTATCTCTAGAACCATAATAAATATACTTATTACTCCCAATATTATCAATATAACATGAATTTTTAACCATATAATGCAGTTATTATCGCTAGAACTGTAATAATTATACTTATTCCTTATATTGTTAGCAATATAACGTGCATTATTACCCATATAATGCAGTTATAATCGCTAGAACTGTAATAATTATACTTATTACTTATATTATTCTCAATATAACATGCATTATTACCCATATTATGCAGTTATTATCGCTAGAACTATAATAAATATACGTATTACTTTCATTATCATCAATATAACATGCATTATTACCCATATTATGCAGTTATTATCGCTAGAACTGTAATAATTATACTTATTACTTATACTATTAGCAATATAACGAGCATTATTACCCATATTATGCATTTATTATCGCAAGAACTATAATAAATATACGTATTACTTTCATTATCATCAATATAACATGCATTATTACCCATATTATGCAGTTATTATCGCTAGAACTGTAATAATTATACTTATTGCTTATATTATTATCAATATAACATGCATTATTACCCAAATTATGCAGTTATTATCTCTAGAACCATAATAAATATACTTATTACTCCCAATATTATCAATATAACATGCACTTTTACCCATATAATGCAGTTATTATCGCTAGAACTGTAATAATTATACTTATTACTTATATTGTTAGCAATATAACGTGCATTATTACCCATATAATGCAGTTATTATCGCTAGAACTGTAATAATTATACTTATTACTTATATTATTCTCAATATAACATGCATTATTACCCATATTATGCAGTTATTATCGCTAGAACTATAATAAATATACGTATTACTTTCATTATCATCAATATAACATGCATTATTACCCATATAATGCAGTTATTATCGCCAGAACTGTAACAATTATACTTATTACTTATATTGTTAGCAATATAACGTGCATTATTACCCATATAATGCAGTTATTACCGCCAGAACTGTAATAATTATACTTATTACTTATATTATTATCAATAAAACATGCATTATTACCCATATTATGCAGTTATTATCGCTAGAACTATAATAAATATACGTATTACTTTCATTATCATCAATATAACATGCATTATTACCCATATAATGCAGTTATTATCGCCAGAACTGTAACAATTATACTTATTACTTATATTGTTAGCAATATAACGTGCATTATTACCCATATAATGCAGTTATTACCGCCAGAACTGTAATAATTATACTTATTACTTATATTATTATCAATAAAACATGCATTATTACCCATATAATGCAGTTATTACCGCTAGAACTGTAATAATTGTACTCATTACTTATATTATTAGCAATATAACGTGCATTATTACCCATATTATGCAGTTATTATCGCTAGAACTGTAATAATTATACTTATTACTTATACTATTAGCAATATAACGTGCATTATTACCCATATAATGCAGTTATTATCGGCAGAACTGTAATAATTATACTTATTACTTATATTATTCTCAATATAACATGCATTATTACCCATATTATGCAGTTATTATCGCTAGAACTATAATAAATATACGTATTACTTTCATTATCATCAATATAACATGCATTATTACCCATATTATGCAGTTATTATCGCTAGAACTGTAATAATTATACTTATTACTTATATTATTATCAATATAACATGCATTATTACCCAAATTATGCAGTTATTATCTCTAGAACCATAATAAATATACTTATTACTCCCAATATTATCAATATAACATGCACATTTACCCATATAATGCAGTTATTATCGCTAGAACTGTAATAATTATACTTATTACTTAGATTATTATCAATATAACATGCATTATTACCCATATTATGCAGTTATTATCGCTAGAACTATAATAAATATACGTATTACTTTTATTATCATCAATATAACATGCATTATTACCCATATTATGCAGTTATTATCGATAGAACGGTAATAAATATACTTATTACTCCCAATATTATCAATATAACATTCATTTTTACCCATATAATGCAGTTATTATCGCCAGAACTGTAATAATTATACTTATTACTTATATTATTCTCAATATAACATGCATTATTACCCATATTATGCAGTTATTATCGCTAGAACTATAATAAATATACGTATTACTTTCATTATCATCAATATAACATGCATTATTACCCATATAATGGAGGTATTATCGCTAGAACTGTAATAATTATACTTATTACTTATATTATTATCAATATAACATGCATTATTACCCATATTATGCAGTTATTATCTCTAGAACCATAATAAATATACTTATTACTCCCAATATTATCAATATAACATGCACTTTTACCCATATAATGCAGTTATTATCGCTAGAACTGTAATAATTATACTTATTACTTATATTGTTAGCAATATAACGTGCATTATTACCCATATAATGCAGTTATTATCGCTAGAACTGTAATAATTATACTTATTACTTATATTATTCTCAATATAACATGCATTATTACCCATATTATGCAGTCATTATCGCTAGAACTATAATAAATATACGTATTACTTTCATTATCATCAATATAACATGCATTATTACCCATATAATGGAGGTATTATCGCTAGAACTGTAATAATTATACTTATTACTTATATTATTATCAATATAACATGCATTATTACCCATATTATGCAGTTATTATCTCTAGAACCATAATAAATATACTTATTACTTATATTATTATCAATAAAACATGCATTATTACCCATATAATGCAGTTATTATCGCTAGAACTGTAATAATTATACTTATTACTTTTATTATTCTCAATATAACATGCATTATTACCCATATTATGCAGTTATTATCGCTAGAACTATAATAAATATACGTATTACTTTCATTATCATCAATATAACATGCATTGTTACCCATATAATGGAGGTATTATCGCTAGAACTGTAATAATTATACTTATTACTTATATTATTATCAATATAACATGCATTATTACCCATATTATGCAGTTATTATCTCTAGAACCATAATAAATATACTTATTACTCCCAATATTATCAATATAACATGCATTTTTAACCATATAATGCAGTTATTATCGCTAGAACTGTAATAATTATACTTATTACTTATATTGTTAGCAATATAACATGCATTATTACCCATATTATGCAGTTATTATCGCTAGAACTATAATAAATATACGTATTACTTTCATTATCATCAATATAACATGCATTATTACCCATATTATGCAGTTATTATCGCTAGAACTGTAATAATTATACTTATTACTTATACTATTAGCAATATAACGTGCATTATTACCCATATAATGCAGTTATTATCGGCAGAACTGTAATAATTATACTTATTACTTATATTATTCTCAATATAACATGCATTATTACCCATATTATGCAGTTATTATCGCTAGAACTATAATAAATATACGTATTACTTTCATTATCATCAATATAACATGCATTATTACCCATATTATGCAGTTATTATCGCTAGAACTGTAATAATTATACTTATTGCTTATATTATTATCAATATAACATGCATTATTACCCAAATTATGCAGTTATTATCTCTAGAACCATAATAAATATACTTATTACTCCCAATATTATCAATATAACATGCACATTTACCCATATAATGCAGTTATTATCGCTAGAACTGTAATAATTATACTTATTACTTAGATTATTATCAATATAACATGCATTATTACCCATATTATGCAGTTATTATCGCTAGAACTATAATAAATATACGTATTACTTTTATTATCATCAATATAACATGCATTATTACCCATATTATGCAGTTATTATCGATAGAACGGTAATAAATATACTTATTACTCCCAATATTATCAATATAACATTCATTTTTACCCATATAATGCAGTTATTATCGCCAGAACTGTAATAATTATACTTATTACTTATATTATTCTCAATATAACATGCATTATTACCCATATTATGCAGTTATTATCGCTAGAACTATAATAAATATACGTATTACTTTCATTATCATCAATATAACATGCATTATTACCCATATAATGCAGTTATTATCGCTAGAACTGTAATAATTATACTTATTACTTATATTATTCTCAATATAACATGCATTATTACCCATATTATGCAGTTATTATCGCTAGAACTATAATAAATATACGTATTACTTTCATTATCATCAATATAACATGCATTATTACCCATATAATGGAGGTATTATCGCTAGAACTGTAATAATTATACTTATTACTTATATTATTATCAATATAACATGCATTATTACCCATATTATGCAGTTATTATCTCTAGAACCATAATAAATATACTTATTACTCCCAATATTATCAATATAACATGCACTTTTACCCATATAATGCAGTTATTATCGCTAGAACTGTAATAATTATACTTATTACTTATATTGTTAGCAATATAACGTGCATTATTACCCATATAATGCAGTTATTATCGCTAGAACTGTAATAATTATACTTATTACTTATATTATTCTCAATATAACATGCATTATTACCCATATTATGCAGTCATTATCGCTAGAACTATAATAAATATACGTATTACTTTCATTATCATCAATATAACATGCATTATTACCCATATAATGGAGGTATTATCGCTAGAACTGTAATAATTATACTTATTACTTATATTATTATCAATATAACATGCATTATTACCCATATTATGCAGTTATTATCTCTAGAACCATAATAAATATACTTATTACTTATATTATTATCAATAAAACATGCATTATTACCCATATAATGCAGTTATTATCGCTAGAACTGTAATAATTATACTTATTACTTTTATTATTCTCAATATAACATGCATTATTACCCATATTATGCAGTTATTATCGCTAGAACTATAATAAATATACGTATTACTTTCATTATCATCAATATAACATGCATTATTACCCATATAATGGAGGTATTATCGCTAGAACTGTAATAATTATACTTATTACTTATATTATTATCAATATAACATGCATTATTACCCATATTATGCAGTTATTATCTCTAGAACCATAATAAATATACTTATTACTCCCAATATTATCAATATAACATGCATTTTTAACCATATAATGCAGTTATTATCGCTAGAACTGTAATAATTATACTTATTACTTATATTGTTAGCAATATAACATGCATTATTACCCATATTATGCAGTTATTATCGCTAGAACTATAATAAATATACGTATTACTTTCATTATCATCAATATAACATGCATTATTACCCATATTATGCAGTTATTATCGCTAGAACTGTAATAATTATACTTATTACTTATATTATTCTCAATATAACATGCATTATTACCCATATTATGCAGTTATTATCGCTAGAACTATAATAAATATACGTATTACTTTCATTATCATCAATATAACATGCATTATTACCCATATAATGGAGGTATTATCGCTATAACTGTAATAATTATACTTATTACTTACATTATTATCGATATAACATGCATTATTACCAATATTATGCAGTTATTATCTCTAGAACCATAATAAATATACTTATTACTCCCAATATTATCAATATAACATGCATTTTTAACCATATAATGCAGTTATTATCGCTAGAACTGTAATAATTATACTTATTACTTATATTGTTAGCAATATAGCGTGCATTATTACCCATATAATGCAGTTATTATCGCTAGAACTGTAATAATTGTACTCATTACTTATATTATTAGCAATATAACGTGCATTATTACCCATATTATGCAGTTATTATCGCTAGAACTGTAATAATTATACTTATTACTTATACTATTAGCAATATAACGTGCATTATTACCCATATTATGCAGTTATTATCGCTAGAACTATAATAAATATACGTATTACTTTCATTATCATCAATATAACATGCATTATTACCCATATAATGGAGGTATTATCGCTAGAACTGTAATAATTATACTTATTACTTATATTATTATCAATATAACATGCATTATTACCCATATTATACAGTTATTATCACTAGAACCATAATAAATATACTTATTACTCCCAATATTATCAATATAACATGCACTTTTACCCATATAATGCAGTTATTATCGCTAGAACTGTAATAATTATACTTATTACTTATATTGTTAGCAATATAACGTGCATTATTACCCATATAATGCAGTTATTATCGCTAGAACTATAATAAATACACTTATTACTCCCAATATTATCAATGTAACATGCATTATTACCCATATAATGCAGTTATTATCGCTAGAACTGTAATAATTATACTTATTACTTAGATTATTATCAATATAACATGCATTATTACCCATATTATGCAGTTATTATCTCTAGAACCATAATAAATATACTTATTACTCCCAATATTATCAATATAACATGAATTTTTAACCATATAATGCAGTTATTATCGCTAGAACTGTAATAATTATACTTATTCCTTATATTGTTAGCAATATAACGTGCATTATTACCCATATAATGCAGTTATTATCGCTAGAACTGTAATAATTATACTTATTACTTATATTATTCTCAATATAACATGCATTATTACCCATATTATGCAGTTATTATCGCTAGAACTATAATAAATATACGTATTACTTTCATTATCATCAATATAACATGCATTATTACCCATATTATGCAGTTATTATCGCTAGAACTGTAATAATTATACTTATTACTTATACTATTAGCAATATAACGAGCATTATTACCCATATTATGCATTTATTATCGCAAGAACTATAATAAATATACGTATTACTTTCATTATCATCAATATAACATGCATTATTACCCATATTATGCAGTTATTATCGCTAGAACTGTAATAATTATACTTATTGCTTATATTATTATCAATATAACATGCATTATTACCCAAATTATGCAGTTATTATCTCTAGAACCATAATAAATATACTTATTACTCCCAATATTATCAATATAACATGCACTTTTACCCATATAATGCAGTTATTATCGCTAGAACTGTAATAATTATACTTATTACTTATATTGTTAGCAATATAACGTGCATTATTACCCATATAATGCAGTTATTATCGCTAGAACTGTAATAATTATACTTATTACTTATATTATTCTCAATATAACATGCATTATTACCCATATTATGCAGTTATTATCGCTAGAACTATAATAAATATACGTATTACTTTCATTATCATCAATATAACATGCATTATTACCCATATAATGCAGTTATTATCGCCAGAACTGTAACAATTATACTTATTACTTATATTGTTAGCAATATAACGTGCATTATTACCCATATAATGCAGTTATTACCGCCAGAACTGTAATAATTATACTTATTACTTATATTATTATCAATAAAACATGCATTATTACCCATATTATGCAGTTATTATCGCTAGAACTATAATAAATATACGTATTACTTTCATTATCATCAATATAACATGCATTATTACCCATATAATGCAGTTATTATCGCCAGAACTGTAACAATTATACTTATTACTTATATTGTTAGCAATATAACGTGCATTATTACCCATATAATGCAGTTATTACCGCCAGAACTGTAATAATTATACTTATTACTTATATTATTATCAATAAAACATGCATTATTACCCATATAATGCAGTTATTACCGCTAGAACTGTAATAATTGTACTCATTACTTATATTATTAGCAATATAACGTGCATTATTACCCATATTATGCAGTTATTATCGCTAGAACTGTAATAATTATACTTATTACTTATACTATTAGCAATATAACGTGCATTATTACCCATATAATGCAGTTATTATCGGCAGAACTGTAATAATTATACTTATTACTTATATTATTCTCAATATAACATGCATTATTACCCATATTATGCAGTTATTATCGCTAGAACTATAATAAATATACGTATTACTTTCATTATCATCAATATAACATGCATTATTACCCATATTATGCAGTTATTATCGCTAGAACTGTAATAATTATACTTATTGCTTATATTATTATCAATATAACATGCATTATTACCCAAATTATGCAGTTATTATCTCTAGAACCATAATAAATATACTTATTACTCCCAATATTATCAATATAACATGCACATTTACCCATATAATGCAGTTATTATCGCTAGAACTGTAATAATTATACTTATTACTTAGATTATTATCAATATAACATGCATTATTACCCATATTATGCAGTTATTATCGCTAGAACTATAATAAATATACGTATTACTTTTATTATCATCAATATAACATGCATTATTACCCATATTATGCAGTTATTATCGATAGAACGGTAATAAATATACTTATTACTCCCAATATTATCAATATAACATTCATTTTTACCCATATAATGCAGTTATTATCGCCAGAACTGTAATAATTATACTTATTACTTATATTATTCTCAATATAACATGCATTATTACCCATATTATGCAGTTATTATCGCTAGAACTATAATAAATATACGTATTACTTTCATTATCATCAATATAACATGCATTATTACCCATATAATGCAGTTATTATCGCTAGAACTGTAATAATTATACTTATTACTTATATTATTCTCAATATAACATGCATTATTACCCATATTATGCAGTTATTATCGCTAGAACTATAATAAATATACGTATTACTTTCATTATCATCAATATAACATGCATTATTACCCATATAATGGAGGTATTATCGCTAGAACTGTAATAATTATACTTATTACTTATATTATTATCAATATAACATGCATTATTACCCATATTATGCAGTTATTATCTCTAGAACCATAATAAATATACTTATTACTCCCAATATTATCAATATAACATGCATTTTTAACCATATAATGCAGTTATTATCGCTAGAACTGTAATAATTATACTTATTACTTATATTGTTAGCAATATAACGTGCATTATTACCCATATAATGCAGTTATTATCGCTAGAACTGTAATAATTGTACTCATTACTTATATTATTAGCAATATAACGTGCATTATTACCCATATTATGCAGTTATTATCGCTAGAACTGTAATAATTATACTTATTACTTATACTATTAGCAATATAACGTGCATTATTACCCATATTATGCAGTTATTATCGCTAGAACTATAATAAATATACGTATTACTTTCATTATCATCAATATAACATGCATTATTACCCATATAATGGAGGTATTATCGCTAGAACTGTAATAATTATACTTATTACTTATATTATTATCAATATAACATGCATTATTACCCATATTATGCAGTTATTATCTCTAGAACCATAATAAATATACTTATTACTCCCAATATTATCAATATAACATGCACTTTTACCCATATAATGCAGTTATTATCGCTAGAACTGTAATAATTATACTTATTACTTATATTGTTAGCAATATAACGTGCATTATTACCCATATAATGCAGTTATTATCGCTAGAACTGTAATAATTATACTTATTACTTATATTATTCTCAATATAACATGCATTATTACCCATATTATGCAGTCATTATCGCTAGAACTATAATAAATATACGTATTACTTTCATTATCATCAATATAACATGCATTATTACCCATATAATGGAGGTATTATCGCTAGAACTGTAATAATTATACTTATTACTTATATTATTATCAATATAACATGCATTATTACCCATATTATGCAGTTATTATCTCTAGAACCATAATAAATATACTTATTACTTATATTATTATCAATAAAACATGCATTATTACCCATATAATGCAGTTATTATCGCTAGAACTGTAATAATTATACTTATTACTTTTATTATTCTCAATATAACATGCATTATTACCCATATTATGCAGTTATTATCGCCAGAACTATAATAAATATACGTATTACTTTCATTATCATCAATATAACATGCATTGTTACCCATATAATGGAGGTATTATCGCTAGAACTGTAATAATTATACTTATTACTTATATTATTATCAATATAACATGCATTATTACCCATATTATGCAGTTATTATCTCTAGAACCATAATAAATATACTTATTACTCCCAATATTATCAATATAACATGCATTTTTAACCATATAATGCAGTTATTATCGCTAGAACTGTAATAATTATACTTATTACTTATATTGTTAGCAATATAACATGCATTATTACCCATATTATGCAGTTATTATCGCTAGAACTATAATAAATATACGTATTACTTTCATTATCATCAATATAACATGCATTATTACCCATATTATGCAGTTATTATCGCTAGAACTGTAATAATTATACTTATTACTTATATTATTCTCAATATAACATGCATTATTACCCATATTATGCAGTTATTATCGCTAGAACTATAATAAATATACGTATTACTTTCATTATCATCAATATAACATGCATTATTACCCATATAATGGAGGTATTATCGCTAGAACTGTAATAATTATACTTATTACTTATATTATTATCAATATAACATGCATTATTACCCATATTATGCAGTTATTATCTCTAGAACCATAATAAATATACTTATTACTCCCAATATTATCAATATAACATGCATATTTAACCATATAATGCAGTTATTATCGCTAGAACTGTAATAATTATACTTATTACTTATATTGTTAGCAATATAACGTGCATTATTACCCATATAATGCAGTTATTATCGCTAGAACTGTAATAATTGTACTCATTACTTATATTATTAGCAATATAACGTGCATTATTACCCATATTATGCAGTTATTATCGCTAGAACTGTAATAATTATACTTATTACTTATACTATTAGCAATATAACGTGCATTATTACCCATATTATGCAGTTATTATCGCTAGAACTATAATAAATATACGTATTACTTTCATTATCATCAATATAACATGCATTATTACCCATATAATGGAGGTATTATCGCTAGAACTGTAATAATTATACTTATTACTTATATTATTATCAATATAACATGCATTATTACCCATATTATGCAGTTATTATCTCTAGAACCATAATAAATATACTTATTACTCCCAATATTATCAATATAACATGCATTTTTAACCATATAATGCAGTTATTATCGCTAGAACTGTAATAATTATACTTATTACTTATATTGTTAGCAATATAACGTGCATTATTACCCATATAATGCAGTTATTATCGCTAGAACTGTAATAATTGTACTCATTACTTATATTATTAGCAATATAACGTGCATTATTACCCATATTATGCAGTTATTATCGCTAGAACTGTAATAATTATACTTATTACTTATACTATTAGCAATATAACGTGCATTATTACCCATATTATGCAGTTATTATCGCTAGAACTATAATAAATATACGTATTACTTTCATTATCATCAATATAACATGCATTATTACCCATATAATGGAGGTATTATCGCTAGAACTGTAATAATTATACTTATTACTTATATTATTATCAATATAACATGCATTATTACCCATATTATGCAGTTATTATCTCTAGAACCATAATAAATATACTTATTACTCCCAATATTATCAATATAACATGCACTTTTACCCATATAATGCAGTTATTATCGCTAGAACTGTAATAATTATACTTATTACTTATATTGTTAGCAATATAACGTGCATTATTACCCATATAATGCAGTTATTATCGCTAGAACTGTAATAATTATACTTATTACTTATATTATTCTCAATATAACATGCATTATTACCCATATTATGCAGTCATTATCGCTAGAACTATAATAAATATACGTATTACTTTCATTATCATCAATATAACATGCATTATTACCCATATAATGCAGTTATTATCGCTAGAAGTGTAACAATTATACTTATTTCTTATATTGTTAGCAATATAACGTGCATTATTACCCATATAATGCAGTTATTACCGCCAGAACTGTAATAATTATACTTATTATTTATATTATTATCAATAAAACATGCATTATTACCCATATAATGCAGTTATTATCGCTAGAACTGTAATAATTATACTTATTACTTATATTATTCTCAATATAACATGCATTATTACCCATATTATGCAGTTATTATCGCTAGAACTGTAATAATTATACTTATTACTTATACTATTAGCAATATAACGTGCATTATTACCCATATAATGCAGTTATTATCGGCAGAACTGTAATAATTATACTTATTACTTATATTATTCTCAATATAACATGCATTATTACCCATATTATGCAGTTATTATCGCTAGAACTATAATAAATATACGTATTACTTTCATTATCATCAATATAACATGCATTATTACCCATATAATGCAGTTATTATCGCTAGAACTGTAATAAATATACTTATTACTTATATTGTTAGCAATATAACATTCATTTTTAACCATATAATGCAGTTATTATCGCCAGAACTGTAATAATTATACTTATTACTTATATTATTCTCAATATAACATGCATTATTACCCATATTATGCAGTTATTATCGCTAGAGCTATAATAAATATACGTATTACTTTCATTATCATCAATATAACATGCATTATTACCCATATTATGCAGTTATTATCGCTAGAACTATAATAAATATACGTATTACTTTTATTATCATCAATATAACATGCATTATTACCCATATTATGCAGTTATTATCGATAGAACGGTAATAAATATACTTATTACTCCCAATATTATCAATATAACATTCATTTTTACCCATATAATGCAGTTATTATCGCCAGAACTGTAATAATTATACTTATTACTTATATTATTCTCAATATAACATGCATTATTACCCATATTATGCAGTTATTATCGCTAGAACTATAATAAATATACGTATTACTTTCATTATCATCAATATAACATGCATTATTACCCATATAATGCAGTTATTATCGCTAGAACTGTAATAATTATACTTATTACTTATATTATTCTCAATATAACATGCATTATTACCCATATTATGCAGTTATTATCGCTAGAACTATAATAAATATACGTATTACTTTCATTATCATCAATATAACATGCATTATTACCCATATAATGGAGGTATTATCGCTAGAACTATAATAAATATACGTATTACTTTCATTATTATCAATATAACATGCATTATTACCCATATTATGCAGTTATTATCTCTAGAACCATAATAAATATACTTATTACTCCCAATATTATCAATATAACATGCATATTTAACCATATAATGCAGTTATTATCGCTAGAACTGTAATAATTATACTTATTACTTATATTGTTAGCAATATAACGTGCATTATTACCCATATAATGCAGTTATTATCGCTAGAACTGTAATAATTGTACTCATTACTTATATTATTAGCAATATAACGTGCATTATTACACATATTATGCAGTTATTATCGCTAGAACTGTAATAATTATACTTATTACTTATACTATTAGCAATATAACGTGCATTATTACCCATATTATGCAGTTATTATCGCTAGAACTATAATAAATATACGTATTACTTTCATTATCATGAATATAACACGCATTATTACCCATATTATGCAGTTATTATCGCTAGAACTGTAATAATTATACTTATTGCTTATATTATTATCAATATAACATGCATTATTACCCAAATTATGCAGTTATTATCTCTAGAACCATAATAAATATACTTATTACTCCCAATATTATCAATATAACATGCACTTTTACCCATATAATGCAGTTATTATCGCTAGAACTGTAATAATTATACTTATTACTTAGATTATTATCAATATAACATGCATTATTACCCATATTATGCAGTTATTATCGCTAGAACTATAATAAATATACGTATTACTTTTATTATCATCAATATAACATGCATTATTACCCATATTATGCAGTTATTATCGATAGAACGGTAATAAATATACTTATTACTCCCAATATTATCAATATAACATTCATTTTTACCCATATAATGCAGTTATTATCGCCAGAACTGTAATAATTATACTTATTACTTATATTATTCTCAATATAACATGCATTATTACCCATATTATGCAGTTATTATCGCTAGAACTATAATAAATATACGTATTACTTTCATTATCATCAATATAACATGCATTATTACCCATATAATGCAGTTATTATCGCTAGAACTGTAATAATTATACTTATTACTTATATTATTCTCAATATAACATGCATTATTACCCATATTATGCAGTTATTATCGCTAGAACTATAATAAATATACGTATTACTTTCATTATCATCAATATAACATGCATTATTACCCATATAATGGAGGTATTATCGCTAGAACTGTAATAATTATACTTATTACTTATATTATTATCAATATAACATGCATTATTACCCATATTATGCAGTTATTATCTCTAGAACCATAATAAATATACTTATTACTCCCAATATTATCAATATAACATGCATATTTAACCATATAATGCAGTTATTATCGCTAGAACTGTAATAATTATACTTATTACTTATATTGTTAGCAATATAACGTGCATTATTACCCATATAATGCAGTTATTATCGCTAGAACTGTAATAATTGTACTCATTACTTATATTATTAGCAATATAACGTGCATTATTACCCATATTATGCAGTTATTATCGCTAGAACTGTAATAATTATACTTATTACTTATACTATTAGCAATATAACGTGCATTATTACCCATATTATGCAGTTATTATCGCTAGAACTATAATAAATATACGTATTACTTTCATTATCATCAATATAACATGCATTATTACCCATATAATGGAGGTATTATCGCTAGAACTGTAATAATTATACTTATTACTTATATTATTATCAATATAACATGCATTATTACCCATATTATGCAGTTATTATCTCTAGAACCATAATAAATATACTTATTACTCCCAATATTATCAATATAACATGCACTTTTACCCATATAATGCAGTTATTATCGCTAGAACTGTAATAATTATACTTATTACTTATATTGTTAGCAATATAACGTGCATTATTACCCATATAATGCAGTTATTATCGCTAGAACTGTAATAATTATACTTATTACTTATATTATTCTCAATATAACATGCATTATTACCCATATTATGCAGTCATTATCGCTAGAACTATAATAAATATACGTATTACTTTCATTATCATCAATATAACCTGCATTATTACCCATATAATGCAGTTATTATCGCTAGAACTGTAACAATTATACTTATTTCTTATATTGTTAGCAATATAACGTGCATTATTACCCATATAATGCAGTTATTACCGCCAGAACTGTAATAATTATACTTAATACTTATATTATTATCAATAAAACATGCATTATTACCCATATAATGCAGTTATTATCGCTAGAACTGTAATAATTGTACTCATTACTTATATTATTAGCAATATAACGTGCATTATTACCCATATTATGCAGTTATTATCGCTAGAACTGTAATAATTATACTTATTACTTATAGTATTAGCAATATAACGTGCATTATTACCCATATAATGCAGTTATTATCGGCAGAACTGTAATAATTATACTTATTACTTATATTATTATCAATAAAACATGCATTATTACCCATATAATGCAGTTATTATCGCTAGAACTGTAATAATTGTACTCATTACTTATATTATTAGCAATATAACGTGCATTATTACCCATATTATGCAGTTATTATCGCTAGAACTGTAATAATTATACTTATTACTTATACTATTAGCAATATAACGAGCATTATTACCCATATAATGCAGTTATTATCGGCAGAACTGTAATAATTATACTTATTACTTATATTATTCTCAATATAACATGCATTATTACCCATATTATGCAGTTATTATCGCTAGAACTATAATAAATATACGTATTACTTTTATTATCATCAATATGACATGCATTATTACCCATATTATGCAGTTATTATCGATAGAACTGTAATAAATATATTTATTACTTTTATTATTATCAATATAACATGCACTATTTGCCATATTTTACTATTATTATCGCTAGAACTATAATAATTATACTTATTACTCCCGATATTATCAATATAACATGCATTATTACCCATATAATGCAGTTATTATCGCTAGAACTGTAATAATTGTACTCATTACTTATATTATTAGCAATATAACGTGCATTATTACCCATATTATGCAGTTATTATCGCTAGAACTGTAATAATTATACTTATTACTTATACTATTAGCAATATAACGTGCATTATTACCCATATTATGCAGTTATTATCGCTAGAACTATAATAAATATACGTATTACTTTCATTATCATCAATATAACATGCATTATTACCCATATAATGGAGGTATTATCGCTAGAACTGTAATAATTATACTTATTACTTATATTATTATCAATATAACATGCATTATTACCCATATTATGCAGTTATTATCTCTAGAACCATAATAAATATACTTATTACTCCCAATATTATCAATATAACATGCACTTTTACCCATATAATGCAGTTATTATCGCTAGAACTGTAATAATTATACTTATTACTTATATTGTTAGCAATATAACGTGCATTATTACCCATATAATGCAGTTATTATCGCTAGAACTGTAATAATTATACTTATTACTTATATTATTCTCAATATAACATGCATTATTCCCCATATTATGCAGTCATTATCGCTAGAACTATAATAAATATACGTATTACTTTCATTATCATCAATATAACATGCATTATTACCCATATAATGCAGTTATTATCGCTAGAACTGTAACAATTATACTTATTTCTTATATTGTTAGCAATATAACGTGCATTATTACCCATATAATGCAGTTATTATCGCTAGAACTGTAATAATTGTACTCATTACTTATATTATTAGCAATATAACGTGCATTATTACCCATATTATGCAGTTATTATCGCTAGAACTGTAATAATTATACTTATTACTTATACTATTAGCAATATAACGTGCATTATTACCCATATAATGCAGTTATTATCGGCAGAACTGTAATAATTATACTTATTACTTATATTATTCTCAATATAACATGCATTATTACCCATATTATGCAGTTATTATCGCTAGAACTATAATAAATATACGTATTACTTTCATTATCATCAATATAACATGCATTATTACCCATATAATGCAGTTATTATCGCTAGAACTGTAATAAATATACTTATTACTTATATTGTTAGCAATATAACATTCATTTTTAACCATATAATGCAGTTATTATCGCCAGAACTGTAATAATTATACTTATTACTTATATTATTCTCAATATAACATGCATTATTACCCATATTATGCAGTTATTATCGATAGAACGGTAATAAATATACTTATTACTCCCAATATTATCAATATAACATTCATTTTTACCCATATAATGCAGTTATTATCGCCAGAACTGTAATAATTATACTTATTACTTATATTATTCTCAATATAACATGCATTATTACCCATATTATGCAGTTATTATCGCTAGAACTATAATAAATATACGTATTACTTTCATTATCATCAATATAACATGCATTATTACCCATATAATGCAGTTATTATCGCTAGAACTGTAATAATTATACTTATTACTTATATTATTCTCAATATAACATGCATTATTACCCATATTATGCAGTTATTATCGCTAGAACTATAATAAATATACGTATTACTTTCATTATCATCAATATAACATGCATTATTACCCATATAATGGAGGTATTATCGCTAGAACTATAATAAATATACGTATTACTTTCATTATTATCAATATAACATGCATTATTACCCATATTATGCAGTTATTATCTCTAGAACCATAATAAATATACTTATTACTCCCAATATTATCAATATAACATGCATATTTAACCATATAATGCAGTTATTATCGCTAGAACTGTAATAATTATACTTATTACTTATATTGTTAGCAATATAACGTGCATTATTACCCATATAATGCAGTTATTATCGCTAGAACTGTAATAATTGTACTCATTACTTATATTATTAGCAATATAACGTGCATTATTACCCATATTATGCAGTTATTATCGCTAGAACTGTAATAATTATACTTATTACTTATACTATTAGCAATATAACGTGCATTATTACCCATATTATGCAGTTATTATCGCTAGAACTATAATAAATATACGTATTACTTTCATTATCATCAATATAACATGCATTATTACCCATATAATGGAGGTATTATCGCTAGAACTGTAATAATTATACTTATTACTTATATTATTCTCAATATAACATGCATTATTACCCATATTATGCAGTTATTATCGCTAGAACTATAATAAATATACGTATTACTTTCATTATCATCAATATAACATGCATTATTACCCATATAATGCAGTTATTATCGCTAGAACTGTAATAATTATACTTATTACTTATATTATTCTCAATATAACATGCATTATTACCCATATTATGCAGTTATTATCGCTAGAACTATAATAAATATACGTATTACTTTCATTATCATCAATATAACATGCATTATTACCCATATAATGGAGGTATTATCGCTAGAACTGTAATAATTATACTTATTACTTATATTATTATCAATATAACATGCATTATTACCCATATTATGCAGTTATTATCTCTAGAACCATAATAAATATACTTATTACTCCCAATATTATCAATATAACATGCACTTTTACCCATATAATGCAGTTATTATCGCTAGAACTGTAATAATTATACTTATTACTTATATTGTTAGCAATATAACGTGCATTATTACCCATATAATGCAGTTATTATCGCTAGAACTGTAATAATTATACTTATTACTTATATTATTCTCAATATAACATGCATTATTACCCATATTATGCAGTCATTATCGCTAGAACTATAATAAATATACGTATTACTTTCATTATCATCAATATAACATGCATTATTACCCATATAATGGAGGTATTATCGCTAGAACTGTAATAATTATACTTATTACTTATATTATTATCAATATAACATGCATTATTACCCATATTATGCAGTTATTATCTCTAGAACCATAATAAATATACTTATTACTTATATTATTATCAATAAAACATGCATTATTACCCATATAATGCAGTTATTATCGCTAGAACTGTAATAATTATACTTATTACTTTTATTATTCTCAATATAACATGCATTATTACCCATATTATGCAGTTATTATCGCTAGAACTATAATAAATATACGTATTACTTTCATTATCATCAATATAACATGCATTGTTACCCATATAATGGAGGTATTATCGCTAGAACTGTAATAATTATACTTATTACTTATATTATTATCAATATAACATGCATTATTACCCATATTATGCAGTTATTATCTCTAGAACCATAATAAATATACTTATTACTCCCAATATTATCAATATAACATGCATTTTTAACCATATAATGCAGTTATTATCGCTAGAACTGTAATAATTATACTTATTACTTATATTGTTAGCAATATAACATGCATTATTACCCATATTATGCAGTTATTATCGCTAGAACTATAATAAATATACGTATTACTTTCATTATCATCAATATAACATGCATTATTACCCATATTATGCAGTTATTATCGCTAGAACTGTAATAATTATACTTATTACTTATATTATTCTCAATATAACATGCATTATTACCCATATTATGCAGTTATTATCGCTAGAACTATAATAAATATACGTATTACTTTCATTATCATCAATATAACATGCATTATTACCCATATAATGGAGGTATTATCGCTAGAACTGTAATAATTATACTTATTACTTATATTATTATCAATATAACATGCATTATTACCCATATTATGCAGTTATTATCTCTAGAACCATAATAAATATACTTATTACTCCCAATATTATCAATATAACATGCATTTTTAACCATATAATGCAGTTATTATCGCTAGAACTGTAATAATTATACTTATTACTTATATTGTTAGCAATATAACGTGCATTATTACCCATATAATGCAGTTATTATCGCTAGAACTGTAATAATTGTACTCATTACTTATATTATTAGCAATATAACGTGCATTATTACCCATATTATGCAGTTATTATCGCTAGAACTGTAATAATTATACTTATTACTTATACTATTAGCAATATAACGTGCATTATTACCCATATTATGCAGTTATTATCGCTAGAACTATAATAAATATACGTATTACTTTCATTATCATCAATATAACATGCATTATTACCCATATAATGGAGGTATTATCGCTAGAACTGTAATAATTATACTTATTACTTATATTATTATCAATATAACATGCATTATTACCCATATTATGCAGTTATTATCACTAGAACCATAATAAATATACTTATTACTCCCAATATTATCAATATAACATGCACTTTTACCCATATAATGCAGTTATTATCGCTAGAACTGTAATAATTATACTTATTACTTATATTGTTAGCAATATAACGTGCATTATTACCCATATAATGCAGTTATTATCGCTAGAACTGTAATAACTATACTTATTACTTATATTATTCTCAATATAACATGCATTATTACCCATATTATGCAGTTATTATCGCTAGAACTATAATAAATATACGTATTACTTTCATTATCATCAATATAACATGCATTATTACCCATATTATGCAGTTATTATCGCTAGAACTATAATAAATATACGTATTACTTTCATTATCATCAATATAACATGCATTATTACCCATATAATGCAGTTATTATCGCTAGAACTGTAATAATTATACTTATTACTTATATTATTCTCAATATAACATGCATTATTACCCATATTATGCAGTTATTATCGCTAGAACTATAATAAATATACGTATTACTTTCATTATCATCAATATAACATGCATTATTACCCATATAATGGAGGTATTATCGCTAGAACTATAATAAATATACGTATTACTTTCATTATTATCAATATAACATGCATTATTACCCATATTATGCAGTTATTATCTCTAGAACCATAATAAATATACTTATTACTCCCAATATTATCAATATAACATGCATATTTAACCATATAATGCAGTTATTATCGCTAGAACTGTAATAATTATACTTATTACTTATATTGTTAGCAATATAACGTGCATTATTACCCATATAATGCAGTTATTATCGCTAGAACTGTAATAATTGTACTCATTACTTATATTATTAGCAATATAACGTGCATTATTACCCATATTATGCAGTTATTATCGCTAGAACTGTAATAATTATACTTATTACTTATACTATTAGCAATATAACGTGCATTATTACCCATATTATGCAGTTATTATCGCTAGAACTGTAATAATTATACTTATTACTTATATTATTCTCAATATAACATGCATTATTACCCATATTATGCAGTTATTATCGCTAGAACTATAATAAATATACGTATTACTTTCATTATCATCAATATAACATGCATTATTACCCATATAATGGAGGTATTATCGCTAGAACTGTAATAATTATACTTATTACTTATATTATTATCAATATAACATGCATTATTACCCATATTATGCAGTTATTATCTCTAGAACCATAATAAATATACTTATTACTCCCAATATTATCAATATAACATGCACTTTTACCCATATAATGCAGTTATTATCGCTAGAACTGTAATAATTATACTTATTACTTATATTGTTAGCAATATAACGTGCATTATTACCCATATAATGCAGTTATTATCGCTAGAACTGTAATAATTATACTTATTACTTATATTATTCTCAATATAACATGCATTATTACCCATATTATGCAGTCATTATCGCTAGAACTATAATAAATATACGTATTACTTTCATTATCATCAATATAACATGCATTATTACCCATATAATGGAGGTATTATCGCTAGAACTGTAATAATTATACTTATTACTTATATTATTATCAATATAACATGCATTATTACCCATATTATGCAGTTATTATCTCTAGAACCATAATAAATATACTTATTACTTATATTATTATCAATAAAACATGCATTATTACCCATATAATGCAGTTATTATCGCTAGAACTGTAATAATTATACTTATTACTTTTATTATTCTCAATATAACATGCATTATTACCCATATTATGCAGTTATTATCGCTAGAACTATAATAAATATACGTATTACTTTCATTATCATCAATATAACATGCATTGTTACCCATATAATGGAGGTATTATCGCTAGAACTGTAATAATTATACTTATTACTTATATTATTATCAATATAACATGCATTATTACCCATATTATGCAGTTATTATCTCTAGAACCATAATAAATATACTTATTACTCCCAATATTATCAATATAACATGCATTTTTAACCATATAATGCAGTTATTATCGCTAGAACTGTAATAATTATACTTATTACTTATATTGTTAGCAATATAACATGCATTATTACCCATATTATGCAGTTATTATCGCTAGAACTATAATAAATATACGTATTACTTTCATTATCATCAATATAACATGCATTATTACCCATATTATGCAGTTATTATCGCTAGAACTGTAATAATTATACTTATTACTTATATTATTCTCAATATAACATGCATTATTACCCATATTATGCAGTTATTATCGCTAGAACTATAATAAATATACGTATTACTTTCATTATCATCAATATAACATGCATTATTACCCATATAATGGAGGTATTATCGCTAGAACTGTAATAATTATACTTATTACTTATATTATTATCAATATAACATGCATTATTACCCATATTATGCAGTTATTATCTCTAGAACCATAATAAATATACTTATTACTCCCAATATTATCAATATAACATGCATTTTTAACCATATAATGCAGTTATTATCGCTAGAACTGTAATAATTATACTTATTACTTATATTGTTAGCAATATAACGTGCATTATTACCCATATAATGCAGTTATTATCGCTAGAACTGTAATAATTGTACTCATTACTTATATTATTAGCAATATAACGTGCATTATTACCCATATTATGCAGTTATTATCGCTAGAACTGTAATAATTATACTTATTACTTATACTATTAGCAATATAACGTGCATTATTACCCATATTATGCAGTTATTATCGCTAGAACTATAATAAATATACGTATTACTTTCATTATCATCAATATAACATGCATTATTACCCATATAATGGAGGTATTATCGCTAGAACTGTAATAATTATACTTATTACTTATATTATTATCAATATAACATGCATTATTACCCATATTATGCAGTTATTATCACTAGAACCATAATAAATATACTTATTACTCCCAATATTATCAATATAACATGCACTTTTACCCATATAATGCAGTTATTATCGCTAGAACTGTAATAATTATACTTATTACTTATATTGTTAGCAATATAACGTGCATTATTACCCATATAATGCAGTTATTATCGCTAGAACTGTAATAACTATACTTATTACTTATATTATTCTCAATATAACATGCATTATTACCCATATTATGCAGTTATTATCGCTAGAACTATAATAAATATACGTATTACTTTCATTATCATCAATATAACATGCATTATTACCCATATTATGCAGTTATTATCGCTAGAACTATAATAAATATACGTATTACTTTTATTATCATCAATATAACATGCATTATTACCCATATTATGCAGTTATTATCGATAGAACGGTAATAAATATACTTATTACTCCCAATATTATCAATATAACATTCATTTTTACCCATATAATGCAGTTATTATCGCCAGAACTGTAATAATTATACTTATTACTTATATTATTCTCAATATAACATGCATTATTACCCATATTATGCAGTTATTATCGCTAGAACTATAATAAATATACGTATTACTTTCATTATCATCAATATAACATGCATTATTACCCATATAATGCAGTTATTATCGCTAGAACTGTAATAATTATACTTATTACTTATATTATTCTCAATATAACATGCATTATTACCCATATTATGCAGTTATTATCGCTAGAACTATAATAAATATACGTATTACTTTCATTATCATCAATATAACATGCATTATTACCCATATAATGGAGGTATTATCGCTAGAACTATAATAAATATACGTATTACTTTCATTATTATCAATATAACATGCATTATTACCCATATTATGCAGTTATTATCTCTAGAACCATAATAAATATACTTATTACTCCCAATATTATCAATATAACATGCATATTTAACCATATAATGCAGTTATTATCGCTAGAACTGTAATAATTATACTTATTACTTATATTGTTAGCAATATAACGTGCATTATTACCCATATAATGCAGTTATTATCGCTAGAACTGTAATAATTGTACTCATTACTTATATTATTAGCAATTTAACGTGCATTATTACACATATTATGCAGCTATTATCGCTAGAACTGTAATAATTATACTTATTACTTATACTATTAGCAATATAACGTGCATTATTACCCATATTATGCAGTTATTATCGCTAGAACTATAATAAATATACGTATTACTTTCATTATCATCAATATAACATGCATTATTACCCATATAATGGAGGTATTATCGCTAGAACTGTAATAATTATACTTATTACTTATATTATTATCAATATAACATGCATTATTACCCATATTATGCAGTTATTATCACTAGAACCATAATAAATATACTTATTACTCCCAATATTATCAATATAACATGCACTTTTACCCATATAATGCAGTTATTATCGCTAGAACTGTAATAATTATACTTATTACTTATATTGTTAGCAATATAACGTGCATTATTACCCATATAATGCAGTTATTATCGCTAGAACTGTAATAACTATACTTATTACTTATATTATTCTCAATATAACATGCATTATTACCCATATTATGCAGTTATTATCGCTAGAACTATAATAAATATACGTATTACTTTCATTATCATCAATATAACATGCATTATTACCCATATTATGCAGTTATTATCGCTAGAACTATAATAAATATACGTATTACTTTTATTATCATCAATATAACATGCATTATTACCCATATTATGCAGTTATTATCGATAGAACGGTAATAAATATACTTATTACTCCCAATATTATCAATATAACATTCATTTTTACCCATATAATGCAGTTATTATCGCCAGAACTGTAATAATTATACTTATTACTTATATTATTCTCAATATAACATGCATTATTACCCATATTATGCAGTTATTATCGCTAGAACTATAATAAATATACGTATTACTTTCATTATCATCAATATAACATGCATTATTACCCATATAATGCAGTTATTATCGCTAGAACTGTAATAATTATACTTATTACTTATATTATTCTCAATATAACATGCATTATTACCCATATTATGCAGTTATTATCGCTAGAACTATAATAAATATACGTATTACTTTCATTATCATCAATATAACATGCATTATTACCCATATAATGGAGGTATTATCGCTAGAACTATAATAAATATACGTATTACTTTCATTATTATCAATATAACATGCATTATTACCCATATTATGCAGTTATTATCTCTAGAACCATAATAAATATACTTATTACTCCCAATATTATCAATATAACATGCATATTTAACCATATAATGCAGTTATTATCGCTAGAACTGTAATAATTATACTTATTACTTATATTGTTAGCAATATAACGTGCATTATTACCCATATAATGCAGTTATTATCGCTAGAACTGTAATAATTGTACTCATTACTTATATTATTAGCAATTTAACGTGCATTATTACACATATTATGCAGCTATTATCGCTAGAACTGTAATAATTATACTTATTACTTATACTATTAGCAATATAACGTGCATTATTACCCATATTATGCAGTTATTATCGCTAGAACTATAATAAATATACGTATTACTTTCATTATCATGAATATAACACGCATTATTACCCATATTATGCAGTTATTATCGCTAGAACTGTAATAATTATACTTATTGCTTATATTATTATCAATATAACATGCATTATTACCCAAATTATGCAGTTATTATCTCTAGAACCATAATAAATATACTTATTACTCCCAATATTATCAATATAACATGCACTTTTACCCATATAATGCAGTTATTATCGCTAGAACTGTAATAATTATACTTATTACTTAGATTATTATCAATATAACATGCATTATTACCCATATTATGCAGTTATTATCGCTAGAACTATAATAAATATACGTATTACTTTTATTATCATCAATATAACATGCATTATTACCCATATTATGCAGTTATTATCGATAGAACGGTAATAAATATACTTATTACTCCCAATATTATCAATATAACATTCATTTTTACCCATATAATGCAGTTATTATCGCCAGAACTGTAATAATTATACTTATTACTTATATTATTCTCAATATAACATGCATTATTACCCATATTATGCAGTTATTATCGCTAGAACTATAATAAATATACGTATTACTTTCATTATCATCAATATAACATGCATTATTACCCATATAATGCAGTTATTATCGCTAGAACTGTAATAATTATACTTATTACTTATATTATTCTCAATATAACATGCATTATTACCCATATTACGCAGTTATTATCGCTAGAACTATAATAAATATACGTATTACTTTCATTATCATCAATATAACATGCATTATTACCCATATAATGGAGGTATTATCGCTAGAACTGTAATAATTATACTTATTACTTATATTATTATCAATATAACATGCATTATTACCCATATTATGCAGTTATTATCTCTAGAACCATAATAAATATACTTATTACTCCCAATATTATCAATATAACATGCATATTTAACCATATAATGCAGTTATTATCGCTAGAACTGTAATAATTATACTTATTACTTATATTGTTAGCAATATAACGTGCATTATTACCCATATAATGCAGTTATTATCGCTAGAACTGTAATAATTGTACTCATTACTTATATTATTAGCAATATAACGTGCATTATTACCCATATTATGCAGTTATTATCGCTAGAACTGTAATAATTATACTTATTACTTATACTATTAGCAATATAACGTGCATTATTACCCATATTATGCAGTTATTATCGCTAGAACTATAATAAATATACGTATTACTTTCATTATCATCAATATAACATGCATTATTACCCATATAATGGAGGTATTATCGCTAGAACTGTAATAATTATACTTATTACTTATATTATTATCAATATAACATGCATTATTACCCATATTATGCAGTTATTATCTCTAGAACCATAATAAATATACTTATTACTCCCAATATTATCAATATAACATGCATTTTTAACCATATAATGCAGTTATTATCGCTAGAACTGTAATAATTATACTTATTACTTATATTGTTAGCAATATAACGTGCATTATTACCCATATAATGCAGTTATTATCGCTAGAACTGTAATAATTGTACTCATTACTTATATTATTAGCAATATAACGTGCATTATTACCCATATTATGCAGTTATTATCGCTAGAACTGTAATAATTATACTTATTACTTATACTATTAGCAATATAACGTGCATTATTACCCATATTATGCAGTTATTATCGCTAGAACTATAATAAATATACGTATTACTTTCATTATCATCAATATAACATGCATTATTACCCATATAATGCAGTTATTATCGCTAGAAGTGTAACAATTATACTTATTTCTTATATTGTTAGCAATATAACGTGCATTATTACCCATATAATGCAGTTATTACCGCCAGAACTGTAATAATTATACTTATTACTTATATTATTATCAATAAAACATGCATTATTACCCATATAATGCAGTTATTATCGCTAGAACTGTAATAATTATACTTATTACTTATATTATTCTCAATATAACATGCATTATTACCCATATTATGCAGTTATTATCGCTAGAACTGTAATAATTATACTTATTACTTATACTATTAGCAATATAACGTGCATTATTACCCATATAATGCAGTTATTATCGGCAGAACTGTAATAATTATACTTATTACTTATATTATTCTCAATATAACATGCATTATTACCCATATTATGCAGTTATTATCGCTAGAACTATAATAAATATACGTATTACTTTCATTATCATCAATATAACATGCATTATTACCCATATAATGCAGTTATTATCGCTAGAACTGTAATAAATATACTTATTACTTATATTGTTAGCAATATAACATTCATTTTTAACCATATAATGCAGTTATTATCGCCAGAACTGTAATAATTATACTTATTACTTATATTATTCTCAATATAACATGCATTATTACCCATATTATGCAGTTATTATCGCTAGAGCTATAATAAATATACGTATTACTTTCATTATCATCAATATAACATGCATTATTACCCATATTATGCAGTTATTATCGCTAGAACTATAATAAATATACGTATTACTTTTATTATCATCAATATAACATGCATTATTACCCATATTATGCAGTTATTATCGATAGAACGGTAATAAATATACTTATTACTCCCAATATTATCAATATAACATTCATTTTTACCCATATAATGCAGTTATTATCGCCAGAACTGTAATAATTATACTTATTACTTATATTATTCTCAATATAACATGCATTATTACCCATATTATGCAGTTATTATCGCTAGAACTATAATAAATATACGTATTACTTTCATTATCATCAATATAACATGCATTATTACCCATATAATGCAGTTATTATCGCTAGAACTGTAATAATTATACTTATTACTTATATTATTCTCAATATAACATGCATTATTACCCATATTATGCAGTTATTATCGCTAGAACTATAATAAATATACGTATTACTTTCATTATCATCAATATAACATGCATTATTACCCATATAATGGAGGTATTATCGCTAGAACTATAATAAATATACGTATTACTTTCATTATTATCAATATAACATGCATTATTACCCATATTATGCAGTTATTATCTCTAGAACCATAATAAATATACTTATTACTCCCAATATTATCAATATAACATGCATATTTAACCATATAATGCAGTTATTATCGCTAGAACTGTAATAATTATACTTATTACTTATATTGTTAGCAATATAACGTGCATTATTACCCATATAATGCAGTTATTATCGCTAGAACTGTAATAATTGTACTCATTACTTATATTATTAGCAATATAACGTGCATTATTACACATATTATGCAGTTATTATCGCTAGAACTGTAATAATTATACTTATTACTTATACTATTAGCAATATAACGTGCATTATTACCCATATTATGCAGTTATTATCGCTAGAACTATAATAAATATACGTATTACTTTCATTATCATGAATATAACACGCATTATTACCCATATTATGCAGTTATTATCGCTAGAACTGTAATAATTATACTTATTGCTTATATTATTATCAATATAACATGCATTATTACCCAAATTATGCAGTTATTATCTCTAGAACCATAATAAATATACTTATTACTCCCAATATTATCAATATAACATGCACTTTTACCCATATAATGCAGTTATTATCGCTAGAACTGTAATAATTATACTTATTACTTAGATTATTATCAATATAACATGCATTATTACCCATATTATGCAGTTATTATCGCTAGAACTATAATAAATATACGTATTACTTTTATTATCATCAATATAACATGCATTATTACCCATATTATGCAGTTATTATCGATAGAACGGTAATAAATATACTTATTACTCCCAATATTATCAATATAACATTCATTTTTACCCATATAATGCAGTTATTATCGCCAGAACTGTAATAATTATACTTATTACTTATATTATTCTCAATATAACATGCATTATTACCCATATTATGCAGTTATTATCGCTAGAACTATAATAAATATACGTATTACTTTCATTATCATCAATATAACATGCATTATTACCCATATAATGCAGTTATTATCGCTAGAACTGTAATAATTATACTTATTACTTATATTATTCTCAATATAACATGCATTATTACCCATATTATGCAGTTATTATCGCTAGAACTATAATAAATATACGTATTACTTTCATTATCATCAATATAACATGCATTATTACCCATATAATGGAGGTATTATCGCTAGAACTGTAATAATTATACTTATTACTTATATTATTATCAATATAACATGCATTATTACCCATATTATGCAGTTATTATCTCTAGAACCATAATAAATATACTTATTACTCCCAATATTATCAATATAACATGCATATTTAACCATATAATGCAGTTATTATCGCTAGAACTGTAATAATTATACTTATTACTTATATTGTTAGCAATATAACGTGCATTATTACCCATATAATGCAGTTATTATCGCTAGAACTGTAATAATTGTACTCATTACTTATATTATTAGCAATATAACGTGCATTATTACCCATATTATGCAGTTATTATCGCTAGAACTGTAATAATTATACTTATTACTTATACTATTAGCAATATAACGTGCATTATTACCCATATTATGCAGTTATTATCGCTAGAACTATAATAAATATACGTATTACTTTCATTATCATCAATATAACATGCATTATTACCCATATAATGGAAGTATTATCGCTAGAACTGTAATAATTATACTTATTACTTATATTATTATCAATATAACATGCATTATTACCCATATTATGCAGTTATTATCTCTAGAACCATAATAAATATACTTATTACTCCCAATATTATCAATATAACATGCACTTTTACCCATATAATGCAGTTATTATCGCTAGAACTGTAATAATTATACTTATTACTTATATTGTTAGCAATATAACGTGCATTATTACCCATATAATGCAGTTATTATCGCTAGAACTGTAATAATTATACTTATTACTTATATTATTCTCAATATAACATGCATTATTACCCATATTATGCAGTCATTATCGCTAGAACTATAATAAATATACGTATTACTTTCATTATCATCAATATAACATGCATTATTACCCATATAATGCAGTTATTATCGCTAGAACTGTAACAATTATACTTATTTCTTATATTGTTAGCAATATAACGTGCATTATTACCCATATAATGCAGTTATTACCGCCAGAACTGCAATAATTATACTTATTACTTATATTATTATCAATAAAACATGCATTATTACCCATATAATGCAGTTATTATCGCTAGAACTGTAATAATTGTACTCATTACTTATATTATTAGCAATATAACGTGCATTATTACCCATATTATGCAGTTATTATCGCTAGAACTGTAATAATTATACTTATTACTTATAGTATTAGCAATATAACGTGCATTATTACCCATATAATGCAGTTATTATCGGCAGAACTGTAATAATTATACTTATTACTTATATTATTATCAATAAAACATGCATTATTACCCATATAATGCAGTTATTATCGCTAGAACTGTAATAATTGTACTCATTACTTATATTATTAGCAATATAACGTGCATTATTACCCATATTATGCAGTTATTATCGCTAGAACTGTAATAATTATACTTATTACTTATACTATTAGCAATATAACGAGCATTATTACCCATATAATGCAGTTATTATCGGCAGAACTGTAATAATTATACTTATTACTTATATTATTCTCAATATAACATGCATTATTACCCATATTATGCAGTTATTATCGCTAGAACTATAATAAATATACGTATTACTTTTATTATCATCAATATGACATGCATTATTACCCATATTATGCAGTTATTATCGATAGAACTGTAATAAATATATTTATTACTTTTATTATTATCAATATAACATGCACTATTTGCCATATTTTACTATTATTATCGCTAGAACTATAATAATTATACTTATTACTCCCGATATTATCAATATAACATGCATTATTACCCATATAATGCAGTTATTATCGCTAGAACTGTAATAATTGTACTCATTACTTATATTATTAGCAATATAACGTGCATTATTACCCATATTATGCAGTTATTATCGCTAGAACTGTAATAATTATACTTATTACTTATACTATTAGCAATATAACGTGCATTATTACCCATATTATGCAGTTATTATCGCTAGAACTATAATAAATATACGTATTACTTTCATTATCATCAATATAACATGCATTATTACCCATATAATGGAGGTATTATCGCTAGAACTGTAATAATTATACTTATTACTTATATTATTATCAATATAACATGCATTATTACCCATATTATGCAGTTATTATCTCTAGAACCATAATAAATATACTTATTACTCCCAATATTATCAATATAACATGCACTTTTACCCATATAATGCAGTTATTATCGCTAGAACTGTAATAATTATACTTATTACTTATATTGTTAGCAATATAACGTGCATTATTACCCATATAATGCAGTTATTATCGCTAGAACTGTAATAATTATACTTATTACTTATATTATTCTCAATATAACATGCATTATTCCCCATATTATGCAGTCATTATCGCTAGAACTATAATAAATATACGTATTACTTTCATTATCATCAATATAACATGCATTATTACCCATATAATGCAGTTATTATCGCTAGAACTGTAACAATTATACTTATTTCTTATATTGTTAGCAATATAACGTGCATTATTACCCATATAATGCAGTTATTATCGCTAGAACTGTAATAATTGTACTCATTACTTATATTATTAGCAATATAACGTGCATTATTACCCATATTATGCAGTTATTATCGCTAGAACTGTAATAATTATACTTATTACTTATACTATTAGCAATATAACGTGCATTATTACCCATATAATGCAGTTATTATCGGCAGAACTGTAATAATTATACTTATTACTTATATTATTCTCAATATAACATGCATTATTACCCATATTATGCAGTTATTATCGCTAGAACTATAATAAATATACGTATTACTTTCATTATCATCAATATAACATGCATTATTACCCATATAATGCAGTTATTATCGCTAGAACTGTAATAAATATACTTATTACTTATATTGTTAGCAATATAACATTCATTTTTAACCATATAATGCAGTTATTATCGCCAGAACTGTAATAATTATACTTATTACTTATATTATTCTCAATATAACATGCATTATTACCCATATTATGCAGTTATTATCGCTAGAGCTATAATAAATATACGTATTACTTTCATTATCATCAATATAACATGCATTATTACCCATATTATGCAGTTATTATCGCTAGAACTATAATAAATATACGTATTACTTTTATTATCATCAATATAACATGCATTATTACCCATATTATGCAGTTATTATCGATAGAACGGTAATAAATATACTTATTACTCCCAATATTATCAATATAACATTCATTTTTACCCATATAATGCAGTTATTATCGCCAGAACTGTAATAATTATACTTATTACTTATATTATTCTCAATATAACATGCATTATTACCCATATTATGCAGTTATTATCGCTAGAACTATAATAAATATACGTATTACTTTCATTATCATCAATATAACATGCATTATTACCCATATAATGCAGTTATTATCGCTAGAACTGTAATAATTATACTTATTACTTATATTATTCTCAATATAACATGCATTATTACCCATATTATGCAGTTATTATCGCTAGAACTATAATAAATATACGTATTACTTTCATTATCATCAATATAACATGCATTATTACCCATATAATGGAGGTATTATCGCTAGAACTATAATAAATATACGTATTACTTTCATTATTATCAATATAACATGCATTATTACCCATATTATGCAGTTATTATCTCTAGAACCATAATAAATATACTTATTACTCCCAATATTATCAATATAACATGCATATTTAACCATATAATGCAGTTATTATCGCTAGAACTGTAATAATTATACTTATTACTTATATTGTTAGCAATATAACGTGCATTATTACCCATATAATGCAGTTATTATCGCTAGAACTGTAATAATTGTACTCATTACTTATATTATTAGCAATATAACGTGCATTATTACACATATTATGCAGTTATTATCGCTAGAACTGTAATAATTATACTTATTACTTATACTATTAGCAATATAACGTGCATTATTACCCATATTATGCAGTTATTATCGCTAGAACTATAATAAATATACGTATTACTTTCATTATCATGAATATAACACGCATTATTACCCATATTATGCAGTTATTATCGCTAGAACTGTAATAATTATACTTATTGCTTATATTATTATCAATATAACATGCATTATTACCCAAATTATGCAGTTATTATCTCTAGAACCATAATAAATATACTTATTACTCCCAATATTATCAATATAACATGCACTTTTACCCATATAATGCAGTTATTATCGCTAGAACTGTAATAATTATACTTATTACTTAGATTATTATCAATATAACATGCATTATTACCCATATTATGCAGTTATTATCGCTAGAACTATAATAAATATACGTATTACTTTTATTATCATCAATATAACATGCATTATTACCCATATTATGCAGTTATTATCGATAGAACGGTAATAAATATACTTATTACTCCCAATATTATCAATATAACATTCATTTTTACCCATATAATGCAGTTATTATCGCCAGAACTGTAATAATTATACTTATTACTTATATTATTCTCAATATAACATGCATTATTACCCATATTATGCAGTTATTATCGCTAGAACTATAATAAATATACGTATTACTTTCATTATCATCAATATAACATGCATTATTACCCATATAATGCAGTTATTATCGCTAGAACTGTAATAATTATACTTATTACTTATATTATTCTCAATATAACATGCATTATTACCCATATTATGCAGTTATTATCGCTAGAACTATAATAAATATACGTATTACTTTCATTATCATCAATATAACATGCATTATTACCCATATAATGGAGGTATTATCGCTAGAACTGTAATAATTATACTTATTACTTATATTATTATCAATATAACATGCATTATTACCCATATTATGCAGTTATTATCTCTAGAACCATAATAAATATACTTATTACTCCCAATATTATCAATATAACATGCATATTTAACCATATAATGCAGTTATTATCGCTAGAACTGTAATAATTATACTTATTACTTATATTGTTAGCAATATAACGTGCATTATTACCCATATAATGCAGTTATTATCGCTAGAACTGTAATAATTGTACTCATTACTTATATTATTAGCAATATAACGTGCATTATTACCCATATTATGCAGTTATTATCGCTAGAACTGTAATAATTATACTTATTACTTATACTATTAGCAATATAACGTGCATTATTACCCATATTATGCAGTTATTATCGCTAGAACTATAATAAATATACGTATTACTTTCATTATCATCAATATAACATGCATTATTACCCATATAATGGAAGTATTATCGCTAGAACTGTAATAATTATACTTATTACTTATATTATTATCAATATAACATGCATTATTACCCATATTATGCAGTTATTATCTCTAGAACCATAATAAATATACTTATTACTCCCAATATTATCAATATAACATGCACTTTTACCCATATAATGCAGTTATTATCGCTAGAACTGTAATAATTATACTTATTACTTATATTGTTAGCAATATAACGTGCATTATTACCCATATAATGCAGTTATTATCGCTAGAACTGTAATAATTATACTTATTACTTATATTATTCTCAATATAACATGCATTATTACCCATATTATGCAGTCATTATCGCTAGAACTATAATAAATATACGTATTACTTTCATTATCATCAATATAACATGCATTATTACCCATATAATGCAGTTATTATCGCTAGAACTGTAACAATTATACTTATTTCTTATATTGTTAGCAATATAACGTGCATTATTACCCATATAATGCAGTTATTACCGCCAGAACTGCAATAATTATACTTATTACTTATATTATTATCAATAAAACATGCATTATTACCCATATAATGCAGTTATTATCGCTAGAACTGTAATAATTGTACTCATTACTTATATTATTAGCAATATAACGTGCATTATTACCCATATTATGCAGTTATTATCGCTAGAACTGTAATAATTATACTTATTACTTATAGTATTAGCAATATAACGTGCATTATTACCCATATAATGCAGTTATTATCGGCAGAACTGTAATAATTATACTTATTACTTATATTATTATCAATAAAACATGCATTATTACCCATATAATGCAGTTATTATCGCTAGAACTGTAATAATTGTACTCATTACTTATATTATTAGCAATATAACGTGCATTATTACCCATATTATGCAGTTATTATCGCTAGAACTGTAATAATTATACTTATTACTTATACTATTAGCAATATAACGAGCATTATTACCCATATAATGCAGTTATTATCGGCAGAACTGTAATAATTATACTTATTACTTATATTATTCTCAATATAACATGCATTATTACCCATATTATGCAGTTATTATCGCTAGAACTATAATAAATATACGTATTACTTTTATTATCATCAATATGACATGCATTATTACCCATATTATGCAGTTATTATCGATAGAACTGTAATAAATATATTTATTACTTTTATTATTATCAATATAACATGCACTATTTGCCATATTTTACTATTATTATCGCTAGAACTATAATAATTATACTTATTACTCCCGATATTATCAATATAACATGCATTATTACCCATATAATGCAGTTATTATCGCTAGAACTGTAATAATTGTACTCATTACTTATATTATTAGCAATATAACGTGCATTATTACCCATATTATGCAGTTATTATCGCTAGAACTGTAATAATTATACTTATTACTTATACTATTAGCAATATAACGTGCATTATTACCCATATTATGCAGTTATTATCTCTAGAACTATAATAAATATACGTATTACTTTCATTATCATCAATATAACATGCATTATTACCCATATAATGGAGGTATTATCGCTAGAACTGTAATAATTATACTTATTACTTATATTATTATCAATATAACATGCATTATTACCCATATTATGCAGTTATTATCTCTAGAACCATAATAAATATACTTATTACTCCCAATATTATCAATATAACATGCACTTTTACCCATATAATGCAGTTATTATCGCTAGAACTGTAATAATTATACTTATTACTTATATTGTTAGCAATATAACGTGCATTATTACCCATATAATGCAGTTATTATCGCTAGAACTGTAATAATTATACTTATTACTTATATTATTCTCAATATAACATGCATTATTACCCATATTATGCAGTTATTATCGATAGAACGGTAATAAATATACTTATTACTCCCAATATTATCAATATAACATTCATTTTTACCCATATAATGCAGTTATTATCGCCAGAACTGTAATAATTATACTTATTACTTATATTATTCTCAATATAACATGCATTATTACCCATATTATGCAGTTATTATCGCTAGAACTATAATAAATATACGTATTACCTTCATTATCATCAATATAACATGCATTATTACCCATATAATGCAGTTATTATCGCTAGAACTGTAATAATTATACTTATTACTTATATTATTCTCAATATAACATGCATTATTACCCATATTATGCAGTTATTATCGCTAGAACTATAATAAATATACGTATTACTTTCATTATCATCAATATAACATGCATTATTACCCATATAATGGAGGTATTATCGCTAGAACTATAATAAATATACGTATTACTTTCATTATTATCAATATAACATGCATTATTACCCATATTATGCAGTTATTATCTCTAGAACCATAATAAATATACTTATTACTCCCAATATTATCAATATAACATGCATATTTAACCATATAATGCAGTTATTATCGCTAGAACTGTAATAATTATACTTATTACTTATATTGTTAGCAATATAACGTGCATTATTACCCATATAATGCAGTTATTATCGCTAGAACTGTAATAATTGTACTCATTACTTATATTATTAGCAATATAACGTGCATTATTACCCATATTATGCAGTTATTATCGCTAGAACTGTAATAATTATACTTATTACTTATACTATTAGCAATATAACGTGCATTATTACCCATATTATGCAGTTATTATCGCTAGAACTATAATAAATATACGTATTACTTTCATTATCATCAATATAACATGCATTATTACCCATATAATGGAGGTATTATCGCTAGAACTGTAATAATTATACTTATTACTTATATTATTATCAATATAACATGCATTATTACCCATATTATGCAGTTATTATCGCTAGAACTATAATAAATATACGTATTACTTTCATTATCATCAATATAACATGCATTATTACCCACATAATGCAGTTATTATCGCTAGAACTGTAATAATTATACTTATTACTTAGATTATTATCAATATAACATGCATTATTACCCATATTATGCAGTTATTATCGCTAGAACTATAATAAATATACGTATTACTTTTATTATCATCAATATAACATGCATTATTACCCATATAATGCAGTTATTATCGCTAGAACTGTAATAATTATACTTATTACTTATATTATTCTCAATATAACATGCATTATTACCCATATTATGCAGTTATTATCTCTAGAACCATAATAAATATACTTATTACTCCCAATATTATCAATATAACATGCATTTTTAACCATATAATGCAGTTATTATCGCTAGAACTGTAATAATTATACTTATTACTTATATTGTTAGCAATATAACGTGCATTATTACCCATATAATGCAGTTATTATCGCTAGAACTGTAATAATTGTACTCATTACTTATATTATTAGCAATATAACGTGCATTATTACCCATATTATGCAGTTATTATCGCTAGAACTGTAATAATTATACTTATTACTTATACTATTAGCAATATAACGTGCACTATTACCCATATTATGCAGTTATTATCGCTAGAACTATAATAAATATACGTATTACTTTCATTATCATCAATATAACATGCATTATTACCCATATAATGGAGGTATTATCGCTAGAACTGTAATAATTATACTTATTACTTATATTATTATCAATATAACATGCATTATTACCCATATTATGCAGTTATTATCTCTAGAACCATAATAAATATACTTATTACTCCCAATATTATCAATATAACATGCACTTTTACCCATATAATGCAGTTATTATCGCTAGAACTGTAATAATTATACTTATTACTTATATTGTTAGCAATATAACGTGCATTATTACCCATATAATGCAGTTATTATCGCTAGAACTGTAATAATTATACTTATTACTTATATTATTCTCAATATAACATGCATTATTACCCATATTATGCAGTCATTATCGCTAGAACTATAATAAATATACGTATTACTTTCATTATCATCAATATAACATGCATTATTACCCATATAATGCAGTTATTATCGCTAGAAGTGTAACAATTATACTTATTTCTTATATTGTTAGCAATATAACGTGCATTATTACCCATATAATGCAGTTATTACCGCCAGAACTGTAATAATTATACTTATTACTTATATTATTATCAATAAAACATGCATTATTACCCATATAATGCAGTTATTATCGCTAGAACTGTAATAATTATACTTATTACTTATATTATTCTCAATATAACATGCATTATTACCCATATTATGCAGTTATTATCGCTAGAACTATAATAAATATACGTATTACTTTCATTATCATCAATATAACATGCATTATTACCCATATAATGTAGGTATTATCGCTAGAACTGTAATAATTATACTTATTACTTATATTATTATCAATATAACATGCATTATTACCCATATTATGCAGTTATTATCTCTAGAACCATAATAAATATACTAATTACTCCCAATATTATCAATATAACATGCATTTTTAACCATATAATGCAGTTATTATCGCTAGAACTGTAATAATTATACTTATTACTTATATTGTTAGCAATATAACGTGCATTATTACCCATATAATGCAGTTATTATCGCTAGAACTGTAATAATTGTACTCATTACTTATATTATTAGCAATATAACGTGCATTATTACCCATATTATGCAGTTATTATCGCTAGAACTGTAATAATTATACTTATTACTTATACTATTAGCAATATAACGTGCATTATTACCCATATTATGCAGTTATTATCGCTAGAACTATAATAAATATACGTATTACTTTCATTATCATCAATATAACATGCATTATTACCCATATAATGGAGGTATTATCGCTAGAACTGTAATAATTATACTTATTACTTATATTGTTAGCAATATAACGTGCATTATTACCCATATAATGCAGTTATTATCGCTAGAACTGTAATAATTATACTTATTACTTATATTATTCTCAATATAACATGCATTATTACCCATATTATGCAGTCATTATCGCTAGAACTATAATAAATATACGTATTACTTTCATTATCATCAATATAACATGCATTATTACCCATATAATGCAGTTATTATCGCTAGAAGTGTAACAATTATACTTATTTCTTATATTGTTAGCAATATAACGTGCATTATTACCCATATAATGCAGTTATTACCGCCAGAACTGTAATAATTATACTTATTACTTATATTATTATCAATAAAACATGCATTATTACCCATATAATGCAGTTATTATCGCTAGAACTGTAATAATTATACTTATTACTTATATTATTCTCAATATAACATGCATTATTACCCATATTATGCAGTTACTATCGCTAGAACTATAATAAATATACGTATTACTTTCATTATCATCAATATAACATGCATTATTACCCATATAATGTAGGTATTATCGCTAGAACTGTAATAATTATACTTATTACTTATATTATTATCAATATAACATGCATTATTACCCATATTATGCAGTTATTATCTCTAGAACCATAATAAATATACTAATTACTCCCAATATTATCAATATAACATGCATTTTTAACCATATAATGCAGTTATTATCGCTAGAACTGTAATAATTATACTTATTACTTATATTGTTAGCAATATAACGTGCATTATTACCCATATAATGCAGTTATTATCGCTAGAACTGTAATAATTGTACTCATTACTTATATTATTAGCAATATAACGTGCATTATTACCCATATTATGCAGTTATTATCGCTAGAACTGTAATAATTATACTTATTACTTATACTATTAGCAATATAACGTGCATTATTACCCATATTATGCAGTTATTATCGCTAGAACTATAATAAATATACGTATTACTTTCATTATCATCAATATAACATGCATTATTACCCATATAATGGAGGTATTATCGCTAGAACTATAATAAATATACGTATTACTTTCATTATTATCAATATAACATGCATTATTACCCATATTATGCAGTTATTATCTCTAGAACCATAATAAATATACTTATTACTCCCAATATTATCAATATAACATGCATATTTAACCATATAATGCAGTTATTATCGCTAGAACTGTAATAATTATACTTATTACTTATATTGTTAGCAATATAACGTGCATTATTACCCATATAATGCAGTTATTATCGCTAGAACTGTAATAATTGTACTCATTACTTATATTATTAGCAATATAACGTGCATTATTACCCATATTATGCAGTTATTATCGCTAGAACTGTAATAACTATACTTATTACTTATACTATTAGCAATATAACGTGCATTATTACCCATATTATGCAGTTATTATCGCTAGAACTATAATAAATATACGTATTACTTTCATTATCATCAATATAACATGCATTATTACCCATATAATGGAGGTATTATCGCTAGAACTGTAATAATTATACTTATTACTTATATTATTATCAATATAACATGCATTATTACCCATATTATGCAGTTATTATCTCTAGAACCATAATAAATATACTTATTACTCCCAATATTATCAATATAACATGCACTTTTACCCATATAATGCAGTTATTATCGCTAGAACTGTAATAATTATACTTATTACGTATATTGTTAGCAATATAACGTGCATTATTACCCATATAATGCAGTTATTATCGCTAGAACTGTAATAATTATACTTATTACTTATATTATTCTCAATATAACATGCATTATTCCCCATATTATGCAGTTATTACCGCCAGAACTGTAATAATTATACTTATTACTTATATTATTCTCAATATAACATGCATTATTACCAATATTATGCAGTTATTATCGCTAGAACTATAATAAATATACGTATTACTTTCATTATCATCAATATAACATGCATTATTACCCACATAATGCAGTTATTATCGCTAGAACTGTAATAATTATACTTATTACTTAGATTATTATCAATATAACATGCATTATTACCCATATTATGCAGTTATTATCGCTAGAACTATAATAAATATACGTATTACTTTTATTATCATCAATATAACATGCATTATTACCCATATAATGCAGTTATTATCGCTAGAACTGTAATAATTATACTTATTACTTATATTATTCTCAATATAACATGCATTATTACCCATATTATGCAGTTATTATCTCTAGAACCATAATAAATATACTTATTACTCCCAATATTATCAATATAACATGCATTTTTAACCATATAATGCAGTTATTATCGCTAGAACTGTAATAATTATACTTATTACTTATATTGTTAGCAATATAACGTGCATTATTACCCATATAATGCAGTTATTATCGCTAGAACTGTAATAATTGTACTCATTACTTATATTATTAGCAATATAACGTGCATTATTACCCATATTATGCAGTTATTATCGCTAGAACTGTAATAATTATACTTATTACTTATACTATTAGCAATATAACGTGCATTATTACCCATATTATGCAGTTATTATCGCTAGAACTATAATAAATATACGTATTACTTTCATTATCATCAATATAACATGCATTATTACCCATATAATGGAGGTATTATCGCTAGAACTGTAATAATTATACTTATTACTTATATTATTATCAATATAACATGCATTATTACCCATATTATGCAGTTATTATCTCTAGAACCATAATAAATATACTTATTACTCCCAATATTATCAATATAACATGCACTTTTACCCATATAATGCAGTTATTATCGCTAGAACTGTAATAATTATACTTATTACTTATATTGTTAGCAATATAACGTGCATTATTACCCATATAATGCAGTTATTATCGCTAGAACTGTAATAATTATACTTATTACTTATATTATTCTCAATATAACATGCATTATTACCCATATTATGCAGTCATTATCGCTAGAACTATAATAAATATACGTATTACTTTCATTATCATCAATATAACATGCATTATTACCCATATAATGCAGTTATTATCGCTAGAAGTGTAACAATTATACTTATTTCTTATATTGTTAGCAATATAACGTGCATTATTACCCATATAATGCAGTTATTACCGCCAGAACTGTAATAATTATACTTATTACTTATATTATTATCAATAAAACATGCATTATTACCCATATAATGCAGTTATTATCGCTAGAACTGTAATAATTATACTTATTACTTATATTATTCTCAATATAACATGCATTATTACCCATATTATGCAGTTATTATCGCTAGAACTATAATAAATATACGTATTACTTTCATTATCATCAATATAACATGCATTATTACCCATATAATGGAGGTATTATCGCTAGAACTGTAATAATTATACTTATTACTTATATTATTATCAATATAACATGCATTATTACCCATATTATGCAGTTATTATCTCTAGAACCATAATAAATATACTAATTACTCCCAATATTATCAATATAACATGCATTTTTAACCATATAATGCAGTTATTATCGCTAGAACTGTAATAATTATACTTATTACTTATATTGTTAGCAATATAACGTGCATTATTACCCATATAATGCAGTTATTATCGCTAGAACTGTAATAATTGTACTCATTACTTATATTATTAGCAATATAACGTGCATTATTACCCATATTATGCAGTTATTATCGCTAGAACTGTAATAATTATACTTATTACTTATACTATTAGCAATATAACGTGCATTATTACCCATATTATGCAGTTATTATCGCTAGAACTATAATAAATATACGTATTACTTTCATTATCATCAATATAACATGCATTATTACCCATATAATGGAGGTATTATCGCTAGAACTGTAATAATTATACTTATTACTTATATTATTATCAATATAACATGCATTATTACCCATATTATGCAGTTATTATCTCTAGAACCATAATAAATATACTTATTACTCCCAATATTATCAATATAACATGCACTTTTACCCATATAATGCAGTTATTATCGCTAGAACTGTAATAATTATACTTATTACTTATATTGTTAGCAATATAACGTGCATTATTACCCATATAATGCAGTTATTATCGCTAGAACTGTAATAATTATACTTATTACTTATATTATTCTCAATATAACATGCATTATTCCCCATATTATGCAGTCATTATCGCTAGAACTATAATAAATATACGTATTACTTTCATTATCATCAATATAACATGCATTATTACCCATATTATGCAGTTATTATCGCTAGAACTATAATAAATATACGTATTACTTTTATTATCATCAATATAACATGCATTATTACCCATATTATGCAGTGATTATCGATAGAACGGTAATAAATATACTTATTACTCCCAATATTATCAATATAACATTCATTTTTACCCATATAATGCAGTTATTATCGCCAGAACTGTAATAATTATACTTATTACTTATATTATTCTCAATATAACATGCATTATTACCCATATTATGCAGTTATTATCGCTAGAACTATAATAAATATACGTATTACTTTCATTATCATCAATATAACATGCATTATTACCCATATAATGCAGTTATTATCGCTAGAACTGTAATAATTATACTTATTACTTATATTATTCTCAATATAACATGCATTATTACCCATATTATGCAGTTATTATCGCTAGAACTATAATAAATATACGTATTACTTTCATTATCATCAATATAACATGCATTATTACCCATATAATGGAGGTATTATCGCTAGAACTATAATAAATATACGTATTACTTTCATTATTATCAATATAACATGCATTATTACCCATATTATGCAGTTGTTATCTCTAGAACCATAATAAATATACTTATTACTCCCAATATTATCAATATAACATGCATATTTAACCATATAATGCAGTTATTATCGCTAGAACTGTAATAATTATACTTATTACTTATATTGTTAGCAATATAACGTGCATTATTACCCATATAATGCAGTTATTATCGCTAGAACTGTAATAATTGTACTCATTACTTATATTATTAGCAATATAACGTGCATTATTACCCATATTATGCAGTTATTATCGCTAGAACTATAATAAATATACGTATTACTTTCATTATCATCAATATAACACGCATTATTACCCATATTATGCAGTTATTATCGCTAGAACTGTAATAATTATACTTATTGCTTATATTATTATCAATATAACATGCATTATTACCCAAATTATGCAGTTATTATCTCTAGAACCATAATAAATATACTTATTACTCCCAATATTATCAATATAACATGCACTTTTACCCATATAATGCAGTTATTATCGCTAGAACTGTAATAATTATACTTATTACTTAGATTATTATCAATATAACATGCATTATTACCCATATTATGCAGTTATTATCGCTAGAACTATAATAAATATACGTATTACTTTTATTATCATCAATATAAAATGCATTATTACCCATATTATGCAGTTATTATCGATAGAACGGTAATAAATATACTTATTACTCCCAATATTATCAATATAACATTCATTTTTACCCATATAATGCAGTTATTATCGCCAGAACTGTAATAATTATACTTATTACTTATATTATTCTCAATATAACATGCATTATTACCCATATTATGCAGTTATTATCGCTAGAACTATAATAAATATACGTATTACTTTCATTATCATCAATATAACATGCATTATTACCCATATAATGCAGTTATTATCGCTAGAACTGTAATAATTATACTTATTACTTATATTATTCTCAATATAACATGCATTATTACCCATATTATGCAGTTATTATCGCTAGAACTATAATAAATATACGTATTACTTTCATTATCATCAATATAACATGCATTATTACCCATATTATGCAGTTATTATCGCTAGAACTATAATAAATATACGTATTACTTATATTATTATCAATATAACATGCATTATTACCCATATTATGCAGTTATTATCTCTAGAACCATAATAAATATACTTATTACTCCCAATATTATCAATATAACATGCATATTTAACCATATAATGCAGTTATTATCGCTAGAACTGTAATAATTATACTTATTACTTATATTGTTAGCAATATAACGTGCATTATTACCCATATAATGCAGTTATTATCGCTAGAACTGTAATAATTGTACTCATTACTTATATTATTAGCAATATAACGTGCATTATTACCCATATTATGCAGTTATTATCGCTAGAACTGTAATAATTATACTTATTACTTATACTATTAGCAATATAACGTGCATTATTACCCATATTATGCAGTTATTATCGCTAGAACTATAATAAATATACGTATTACTTTCATTATCATCAATATAACATGCATTATTACCCATATAATGGAGGTATTATCGCTAGAACTGTAATAATTATACTTATTACTTATATTATTATCAATATAACATGCATTATTACCCATATTATGCAGTTATTATCTCTAGAACCATAATAAATATACTTATTACTCCCAATATTATCAATATAACATGCACTTTTACCCATATAATGCAGTTATTATCGCTAGAACTGTAATAATTATACTTATTACTTATATTGTTAGCAATATAACGTGCATTATTACCCATATAATGCAGTTATTATCGCTAGAACTGTAATAATTATACTTATTACTTATATTATTCTCAATATAACATGCATTATTACCCATATTATGCAGTCATTATCGCTAGAACTACAATAAATATACGTATTACTTTCATTATCATCAATATAACATGCATTATTACCCATATAATGCAGTTATTATCGCTAGAACTGTAACAATTATACTTATTTCTTATATTGTTAGCAATATAACGTGCATTATTACCCATATAATGCAGTTATTACCGCCAGAACTGTAATAATTATACTTATTACTTATATTATTATCAATAAAACATGCATTATTACCCATATAATGCAGTTATTATCGCTAGAACTGTAATAATTGTACTCATTACTTATATTATTAGCAATATAACGTGCATTATTACCCATATTATGCAGTTATTATCGCTAGAACTGTAATAATTATACTTATTACTTATACTATTAGCAATATAACGTGCATTATTACCCATATAATGCAGTTATTATCGGCAGAACTGTAATAATTATACTTATTACTTATATTATTATCAATAAAACATGCATTATTACCCATATAATGCAGTTATTATCGCTAGAACTGTAATAATTGTACTCATTACTTATATTATTAGCAATATAACGTGCATTATTACCCATATTATGCAGTTATTATCGCTAGAACTGTAATAATTATACTTATTACTTATACTATTAGCAATATAACGAGCATTATTACCCATATAATGCAGTTATTATCGGCAGAACTGTAATAATTATACTTATTACTTATATTATTCTCAATATAACATGCATTATTACCCATATTATGCAGTTATTATCGCTAGAACTATAATAAATATACGTATTACTTTCATTATCATCAATATAACATGCATTATTACCCATATAATGCAGTTATTATCGCTAGAACTGTAACAATTATACTTATTTCTTATATTGTTAGCAATATAACGTGCATTATTACCCATATAATGCAGTTATTACCGCCAGAACTGTAATAATTATACTTATTACTTATATTATTATCAATAAAACATGCATTATTACCCATATAATGCAGTTATTATCGCTAGAACTGTAATAATTGTACTCATTACTTATATTATTAGCAATATAACGTGCATTATTACCCATATTATGCAGTTATTATCGCTAGAACTGTAATAATTATACTTATTACTTATACTATTAGCAATATAACGAGCATTATTACCCATATAATGCAGTTATTATCGGCAGAACTGTAATAATTATACTTATTACTTATATTATTCTCAATATAACATGCATTATTACCCATATTATGCATTTATTATCGCAAGAACTATAATAAATATACGTATTACTTTCATTATCATCAATATAACATGCATTATTACCCATATTATGCAGTTATTATCGCTAGAACTGTTATAATTATACTTATTGCTTATATTATTATCAATATAACATGCATTATTACCCAAATTATGCAGTTATTATCTCTAGAACCATAATAAATATACTTATTACTCCCAATATTATCAATATAACATGCACTTTTACCCATATAATGCAGTTATTATTGCTAGAACTGTAATAATTATACTTATTACTTATATTGTTAGCAATATAACGTGCATTATTACCCATATAATGCAGTTATTATCGCTAGAACTGTAATAATTATACTTATTACTTATATTATTCTCAATATAACATGCATTATTACCCATATTATGCAGTTATTATCGCTAGAACTATAATAAATATACGTATTACTTTCATTATCATCAATATAACATGCATTATTACCCATATAATGCAGTTATTATCGCCAGAACTGTAACAATTATACTTATTACTTATATTGTTAGCAATATAACGTGCATTATTACCCATATAATGCAGTTATTACCGCCAGAACTGTAATAATTATACTTATTACTTATATTATTATCAATAAAACATGCATTATTACCCATATAATGCAGTTATTATCGCTAGAACTGTAATAATTGTACTCATTACTTATATTATTAGCAATATAACGTGCATTATTACCCATATTATGCAGTTATTATCGCTAGAACTGTAATAATTATACTTATTACTTATACTATTAGCAATATAACGTGCATTATTACCCATATAATGCAGTTATTATCGGTAGAACTGTAATAATTATACTTATTACTTATATTATTCTCAATATAACATGCATTATTACCCATATTATGCAGTTATTATCGCTAGAACTATAATAAATATACGTATTACTTTCATTATCATCAATATAACATGCATTATTACCCATATTACGCAGTTATTATCGCTAGAACTGTAATAATTATACTTATTGCTTATATTATTATCAATATAACATGCATTATTACCCAAATTATGCAGTTATTATCTCTAGAACCATAATAAATATACTTATTACTCCCAATATTATCAATATAACATGCACTTTTACCCATATAATGCAGTTATTATCGCTAGAACTGTAATAATTATACTTATTACTTAGATTATTATCAATATAACATGCATTATTACCCATATTATGCAGTTATTATCGCTAGAACTATAATAAATATACGTATTACTTTTATTATCATCAATATAACATGCATTATTACCCATATTATGCAGTTATTATCGATAGAACGGTAATAAATATACTTATTACTCCCAATATTATCAATATAACATTCATTTTTACCCATATAATGCAGTTATTATCGCCAGAACTGTAATAATTATACTTATTACTTATATTATTCTCAATATAACATGCATTATTACCCATATTATGCAGTTATTATCGCTAGAACTATAATAAATATACGTATTACTTTCATTATCATCAATATAACATGCATTATTACCCATATAATGCAGTTATTATCGCTAGAACTGTAATAATTATACTTATTACTTATATTATTCTCAATATAACATGCATTATTACCCATATTATGCAGTTATTATCGCTAGAACTATAATAAATATACGTATTACTTTCATTATCATCAATATAACATGCATTATTACCCATATAATGGAGGTATTATCGCTAGAACTGTAATAATTATACTTATTACTTATATTATTATCAATATAACATGCATTATTACCCATATTATGCAGTTATTATCTCTAGAACCATAATAAATATACTTATTACTCCCAATATTATCAATATAACATGCATTTTTAACTATATAATGCAGTTATTATCGCTAGAACTGTAATAATTATACTTATTACTTATATTGTTAGCAATATAACGTGCATTATTACCCATATAATGCAGTTATTATCGCTAGAACTGTAATAATTGTACTCATTACTTATATTATTAGCAATATAACGTGCATTATTACCCATATTATGCAGTTATTATCGCTAGAACTGTAATAATTATACTTATTACTTATACTATTAGCAATATAACGTGCATTATTACCCATATTATGCAGTTATTATCGCTAGAACTATAATAAATATACGTATTACTTTCATTATCATCAATATAACATGCATTATTACCCATATAATGGAGGTATTATCGCTAGAACTGTAATAATTATACTTATTACTTATACTATTATCAATATAACATGCATTATTACCCATATTATGCAGTTATTATCTCTAGAACCATAATAAATATACTTATTACTCCCAATATTATCAATATAACATGCACTTTTACCCATATAATGCAGTTATTATCGCTAGAACTGTAATAATTATACTTATTACTTATATTGTTAGCAATATAACGTGCATTATTACCCATATAATGCAGTTATTATCGCTAGAACTGTAATAATTGTACTCATTACTTATATTATTAGCAATATAACGTGCATTATAACCCATATTATGCAGCTATTACCGCTAGAACTGTAATAATTATACTTATTACTTATACTACTAGCAATATAACGTGCATTATTACCCATATAATGCAGTTATTATCGCCAGAACTGTAATAATTATACTTATCACTTATATTATTCTCAATATAACATGCATTATTACCCATATTATGCATTTATTATCGCAAGAACTATAATAAATATACGTATTACTTTCATTATCATCAATATAACATGCATTATTACCCATATTATGCAGTTATTATCGCTAGAACTATAATAAATATACGTATTACTTTTATTATCATCAATATAACATGCATTATTACCCATATTATGCAGTTATTATCGCTAGAACTATAATAAATATACTTATTACTCCTAATATTATCAATATAACATGCATTATTACCCATATAATGGAGGTATTATTGCTAGAACTGTAATAATTATACTTATTGCTTATACTATTAGCAATATAACGTGCATTGTACCCATATAAAGCAGTTATTATCGCCAGAACTGTAATAATTATACTTATTACTTATATTATTCTCAATATAACATGCATTATTACCCATATTATGCAGTTATTATCGCTAGAACTATAATAAATATACGTATTACTTTCATTATCATCAATATAACATGCATTATTACCCATATAATGGAGGTATTATCGCTAGAACTGTAATAATTATACTTATTTCTTATATTATTATCAATATAACATGCATTATTACCCATATTATGCAGTTATTATCTGTAGAACCATAATAAATATACTTATTACTCCCAATATTATCAATATAACATGCATTATTACCCATATAATGCAGTTATTATCGCTAGGACTGTAATAATTATACTTATTACTTATATTGTTAGCAATATAACGTGCATTATTACCCATATAATGCAGTTATTATCGCTAGAACTGTAATAATTATACTTATTACTTATATTATTATCAATATAACATGCATTATTACCTATATTATGCAGTTATTATCGCTAGAACTGTAATAATTGTACTCATTACTTATATTATTAGCAATATAACGTGCATTATTACCCATATTATGCAGTTATTATCGCTGGAACTGTAATAATTATACTTATTACTTATACTACTAGCAATATAACGTGCATTATTACCCATATAATGCAGTTATTATCGCTAGAACTGTAATAATTATACTTATTACTTATATTATTCTCAATATAACATGCATTATTACCCATATTATGCAGTTATTATCGCTAGAACTATAATAAATATACGTATTACTTTCATTATCATCAATATAACATGCATTATTACCCATATAATGCAGTTATTATCGCCAGAACTGTAACAATTATACTTATTACTTATATTGTTAGCAATATAACGTGCATTATTACCCATATAATGCAGTTATTACCGCCAGAACTGTAATAATTATACTTATTACTTATATTATTATCAATAAAACATGCATTATTACCCATATAATGCAGTTATTATCGCTAGAACTGTAATAATTGTACTCATTACTTATATTATTAGCAATATAACGTGCATTATTACCCATATTATGCAGTTATTATCGCTAGAACTGTAATAATTATACTTATTACTTATACTATTAGCAATATAACGTGCATTATTACCCATATAATGCAGTTATTATCGGTAGAACTGTAATAATTATACTTATTACTTATATTATTCTCAATATAACATGCATTATTACCCATATTATGCAGTTATTATCGCTAGAACTATAATAAATATACGTATTACTTTCATTATCATCAATATAACATGCATTATTACCCATATTACGCAGTTATTATCGCTAGAACTGTAATAATTATACTTATTGCTTATATTATTATCAATATAACATGCATTATTACCCAAATTATGCAGTTATTATCTCTAGAACCATAATAAATATACTTATTACTCCCAATATTATCAATATAACATGCACTTTTACCCATATAATGCAGTTATTATCGCTAGAACTGTAATAATTATACTTATTACTTAGATTATTATCAATATAACATGCATTATTACCCATATTATGCAGTTATTATCGCTAGAACTATAATAAATATACGTATTACTTTTATTATCATCAATATAACATGCATTATTACCCATATTATGCAGTTATTATCGATAGAACGGTAATAAATATACTTATTACTCCCAATATTATCAATATAACATTCATTTTTACCCATATAATGCAGTTATTATCGCCAGAACTGTAATAATTATACTTATTACTTATATTATTCTCAATATAACATGCATTATTACCCATATTATGCAGTTATTATCGCTAGAACTATAATAAATATACGTATTACTTTCATTATCATCAATATAACATGCATTATTACCCATATAATGCAGTTATTATCGCTAGAACTGTAATAATTATACTTATTACTTATATTATTCTCAATATAACATGCATTATTACCCATATTATGCAGTTATTATCGCTAGAACTATAATAAATATACGTATTACTTTCATTATCATCAATATAACATGCATTATTACCCATATAATGGAGGTATTATCGCTAGAACTGTAATAATTATACTTATTACTTATATTATTATCAATATAACATGCATTATTACCCATATTATGCAGTTATTATCTCTAGAACCATAATAAATATACTTATTACTCCCAATATTATCAATATAACATGCATTTTTAACCATATAATGCAGTTATTATCGCTAGAACTGTAATAATTATACTTATTACTTATATTGTTAGCAATATAACGTGCATTATTACCCATATAATGCAGTTATTATCGCTAGAACTGTAATAATTGTACTCATTACTTATATTATTAGCAATATAACGTGCATTATTACCCATATTATGCAGTTATTATCGCTAGAACTGTAATAATTATACTTATTACTTATACTATTAGCAATATAACGTGCATTATTACCCATATTATGCAGTTATTATCGCTAGAACTATAATAAATATACGTATTACTTTCATTATCATCAATATAACATGCATTATTACCCATATAATGGAGGTATTATCGCTAGAACTGTAATAATTATACTTATTACTTATACTATTATCAATATAACATGCATTATTACCCATATTATGCAGTTATTATCTCTAGAACCATAATAAATATACTTATTACTCCCAATATTATCAATATAACATGCACTTTTACCCATATAATGCAGTTATTATCGCTAGAACTGTAATAATTATACTTATTACTTATATTGTTAGCAATATAACGTGCATTATTACCCATATAATGCAGTTATTATCGCTAGAACTGTAATAATTGTACTCATTACTTATATTATTAGCAATATAACGTGCATTATAACCCATATTATGCAGCTATTACCGCTAGAACTGTAATAATTATACTTATTACTTATACTACTAGCAATATAACGTGCATTATTACCCATATAATGCAGTTATTATCGCCAGAACTGTAATAATTATACTTATTACTTATATTATTCTCAATATAACATGCATTATTACCCATATTATGCATTTATTATCGCAAGAACTA